>RJWH01000921.1:0-344973 GCA_004363575.1 Solenodon paradoxus
GGACCAGGTGCAGGGTCGACTCCTTCTGGATGTTGTAGTCAGAAAGAGTGCGGCCATCTTCCAGCTGCTTGCCTGCAAAGATGAGCCTCTGCTGGTCAGGGGGGATGCCTTCCTTATCCTGGATCTTGGCCTTCACGTTCTCGATGGTGTCACTGGGCTCCACTTCCAGGGTGATGGTCTTGCCCGTCAGGGTCTTCACAAAGATCTGCATTCTGACCTGTAATGTTTAAAAAGGAAACCGCATCATCTCAAACTCTTCAAAACTGCATATTCCTCTAAAATACCTCAAACTACATTAACATTTCTCACAAACCTCTCCTAATTTTTATTATGAGCTTTAGGCATTAAATACGCTTTTTGTTTTTCCCTAAAGGAAAAGTGTAGGCAGGCTGAGAGGAACAAACACTTCATTTTTTTTAGTTCACAAGTTATTGCCCCTCCAGCCTTGCGTTCTTTTGGAGGCAATTTACCTAAAAGCTCTTCCAAAAGGGCGCGCCGGAATACATGTTCTTTAGACAAGGCTTTAACTTAAAAATACGTTTGGCGCTCCCTGATGGCTCAGGTGTTGTCTGTGTCTGCGAAGTCCATATATAGCTGAAGCACCAAGGTTTGCGACAGGGGAGGGGCCGACAACCGAAACAAATACGTAAAAAAGTCTGTCTCTCCTCCGCCTGCTTGTCTTCCTTCCTGCCCGCGTCCTTCCTCTTGAAAAAGACAAATGACTAAGATCAAAAAACGCTTCCCCTTCCACCCCGCCTCTACAGGCTGCGCCAAAAACTGCATTCTCAATTTAGCAGCCAGTGGTTCCAGAAACTTCGCTAAATCCCTCCCCTCAGCAAAGGCTCACATAATAGAAATTTCCATTTTAATTAAGCTGGGGTGGATCGCATTCACTACGTGGGGTTTTAAAATGAAAAGGTTTCTAGGAGCCACATTAGACTACCTCTTTTCCGCCTCCCCCTCTGAAGCAAATGCGATGGAACCTCCATCGGTTAAGCGGGCGTTAATCACGGCCCGCGCGAACCAACCGCCCCCGCTGCCACCCGCTTCACGTAAACAAGGCCCACTCTTCCGAAAAGACCCGTATCCGCGGCGCCGCCACACCTCGCCTTCCCTCCCCCTCCCCCCAGGCCCCACCCAGCCGCCAGAAGCCTCCAGCTCCACCGCTTTCAGGGCCGGTCCACTCTGCCCAGGTCTAGAAGGCCAGTACCTGTTAATGAATGCGAAGAGACTACGAATCCCAATTACGTTGCGTCAACTCAACCAGAAAAGCCGACAGCTCACACCACCAGTCGCTTCTGAACGCTCCGGCTCGGTGGAGTCGAAATTTATGCAGCGTCTGTTGCGTGACTCATCACTCTTACGTACATTCGTGTCCATACGCCACTGAAAGTAGCTCCGCCGGTGCCCGCTCCCGTGATTCACTTAGGGCCTTCAACTGAAACCTAAATTCCTCAGAATCGGTAAAAAAAAGAACCTAACAAGCCATTTTCTTTCTTTTCTAGGGATCCTTCATATCTTTTATTAAATGATAGGAAAATTATCAGGCGGATGAATTTGAGTTAAGGGGCCCATCCTCGAAAGATCTGGAAACTTCCTTGCGGCGTCGTCGCTGATTGGTGAGGCTTGTGAAGGAGAGGCTGCCGCTGATTGGTGGGGGACACCGCAGTCGGTTGTTGCTGGGCACTGACGTTGCTAAGTAACTAAATGCGCGAGCACCATAGAGGAACGCCCCCGCAATGGACGTCTGCTTCCGCCCTGAGAGGGGGGAGGTTTTTTCCCTCCCTTTCAAAGTGCCAGGCTAGCAAATCTTGTGTTTTGGGGCCTTAGACGAGGAAGGGACATGCTCCGCGTATCTTTTCCCCTTAGGTCACCCCAGTGTTGATCTGCAGGTGCTTACGAGCCCGCAGCTGTTTTTCCCCTTGTCTGCTGTTAAGCATAACCTCCCTTCCCGGACCTTGAAACGAGCGCCCCTTATACCCTGGCGCGGTTTCTTTTTTTGTTTTTCTCTTGGTTAGAGCAGGGTAATTACAGTCAGAATGCTTTTGTCTTACTTGCTCCTCTAAGGGGGCTTGGGGAGGGTTTGTAGGACTCGACTTTGGTAGTGAGACCCTCTGAGGGACCCGAGCGCGCCGCGGAGGGCCAGATAGGCCAGGCTCTGCCTCTGGGTAGCACGGTGGCGGCGCTTAGATCTAGTTCTGGCGAAACCTGCAAATTCCTGTCCCTTCTTGCTGTTTCACCAAACAGTGATAGAGAAAAAGATGGGGGTTAGGGAGATGAAAACCCTCTTTAAGAGCCGGGAAAATTCATATACAAAAAACTAGTATTTTCTCCTATTAGTTTGTTGTGCAATTTATAATTGGGGTTAACCGGCTAGGACCACTCAGCTGTTTTCCCAAAACCCTGGGTGTGGCCACGTGATCCGCAAGGCGTTAACCTGAACGTGACTAACGCTTGTTGTTTGAATCTTGGTGCCGGGTGCCACGCTGCCCTTCGTTTGAGTCATGGATGGAGTGTAAGTAAACACGCAGACGACGTTGTTACACGATCCCAATCTTCAGAGTAAGTAGTCTCGAGATTCGTAGGTTAATATATTTTAGCTAAATATCTCAACATTTCTAAGCATCCATTAAGAAACCATGCGACTTTGTCAATGACTACCATGTGGACAGGTTTATTATGAGTTAGCACCTATACAACCTGAAGGTAAATGAACTAGAACTTGGTAATATAGAAATAAGCCACCTTTTTATGAAAATGTTGGATGAGGAGGTATTTATAGCATATTACTTTTCACTTTTGCCCACCTCACTGTCTGAACTTGTTTCATCAACTAGCAGCTCTTCCTGAGTCTCAGAACGTGTTGATTGGTAGAATGTCCAGAATGGCGATTCCGTGACTCATGATGAACTTTGATGGGAGTTCTAGCAGTTCCAAGAACTAAATTAGTCATACAGCTTCCTGGTTTGCTTTGGCAAAGTGAGTCATTTGGTAAGCTCAACAAAACAACATTTTCAGAAGGAATGTGTGTGCTGTCCTTGTAAAATAAACGAGGAGAAAATTTTATGGTTTGTTTATAAAGGAAACGTTTTCGTAATAAGATTGTTTTCTGGTAATAGAGTGTAATAGGTAATTTGTAAATAAATTAAAGAATAGGAAGACAAAATCCCAAAGATTAGGAATTTAGTAATATAAAACAATAGTTAGCACTGTGCTCTTGTTTAATGAAGTGAAATATAAAATTTACCATTTTTAAGTGTACAGTTCAGTAGTGTTAAAACATAGTCACGTTGTCGTTACAAATCTCCAGAACTACTTCATTTTGCAAAACTAAAAATATACCCATTGAACAATTCCCCATTTCTTTCCTTGCAGTCCCTAGTAACCACCATTTTATCCTGTTTCTATGGATTTGACTATTTTAGATACCTTATATAAAGTGGAATCAATCAGTATTTGACTTTGTGGCTGACTTACTTCATTAGCTAATATCTTCAAGGTTCATCCATGTTGCAGAATGTGACAAAATTTCCTTTTAAGGAAAGTTGCAGGCAGGAATGTAGGCAAGCAGAGGCAAGCAGGCAAGATGAGAAAGGAGGAAGAAGCACTTTTATTTATCTCATTTAGTTGTACATCTTGGTGGTTCTCCCCACCCTGGGACATGAACTGGGATTCTTGGGATGTATGTAGACTGTGCCAGCTGGAGGCAACTGATTGAACCACTACTCCAGCAGGACACACCAAAATGTTCCTTTTTTTTTTTTTTTAAGGCTAATATTGCATTGGTTGTGTATACCACATTTTATTTATTTGTTTATTGATTTGTCCGTGGATATTTAGGTTACTTCCATCTCTTGACTTTTGTGAATAATGTTGCCATGAACATGGGGATGCAAATATCTTTTTGAAATCCTGATTTCAGTTATTTTGGCTATAGACTCAGAAATGGGATATCTGGATCATATGATAATTCTATTTTTAATTTTTTGAGGTACCTCCATACTGATTTCCATTGTGAATACAATGTACAAGGGTTCTAATTTCTCTGCATTCTCACCGGTAAAAGATTCATAAAGCTTCCGTCAGTGTTTTCTAAGTATATGGTTCAGTGGTAAATATGTTCATCTTATGCAGCCGTCACCACCATCCATCTCTTGAACTCTTCACTTTGAAAAACTGAAACACTGTACCATTAACTCCTTATTTTCCTCCCCAGGCCCTGGCAACTAGTACTCTACCTTCCTAATGAATTTGACTAGGTGCCTCAGATAAGTGGAGTCAACATATTCTTTGTCCTTTTGTGACTGGCTTTATTTCACGTAGCTTATGTTCTCACGATTTATACATGTTGTAGCATCTTTCAGAATTTTCTTTTAAAGGTTGAATAATATCCTATTGTATATAGATACCACATTTTGTTTATCCATTCATCTCGTAGATGTGCTATTGGGTTATTTCTTTTATTTTGGCTATTGTGAATTATGCTGCTATGAGCATGAGTGAACAAATATCTGTTTGAGTTCCTGCTTTCACATATTTTGGGTATATACCCAGAAGCAGATTTACTTAATCATAGGTAATTCTACTTTTAATTTTTTGAATAACCATCATTCTGTTTTCCATAGTAACTGCACCATTTTACATCCTACCAACAATAAAGACATTGATATACATCCTTGTATATTCATGTGAGACCATCTTTAGGAAATAACCTAGGAGTAGAATTGTGGAATGTAGCTTAAACTTTACTAAACTTTGCCACATTGCTCTCCAACATCATTGTATTAAATTTACACTCCTCCAGCAATGTGGCTGTGTTCTCACAGTTCTACATCCTCAGCAGCACTTAATATTGTCAGATTGATTAAATTTTGCCAATCTGATTTTTTCTTTTTTTAGAAAACAAGATTACAGAATCTCCTTCAGTTTATATTATAAACTATAAAGCCTATTTATTCTCAGATGGGATTTGTCTATAAGGCAGGAGACAATTGAGTTCTAAAAGTTTGGCCTAAGACCTCAAGGAGCTGCTTGAGAAGAATTGTAAAAGGTAGTGAGATATAATTATTAATGGAGGCATATGAAGGTAGGAATATATGTTTGGCTAGCTCATACAAACTTCCTTTACAATTTTTATAAGCTTTGTGTTATGTGTGTTTTGTAAGATATTCTATATTGTGGTAGCATGGTTTACAACTATATAAGTTTTAGGTGCACAGGTTTACCTTTTCATCAAATATATGCTATCTTACCGTGCTTACTACCATACCTTTCTTTTTGTAATTGATTTTTAATCTAAATTTTTGGCAATTATGTTAAAGCAATACTTTTTTTAGGAATCTAAGGCAGTGTATTACTAGCAAAAAGAGCATGAGATTTGTAAACAAACACAACTATCAGATTCCTAACTTGGTTTTATACCAGCCCTGTATGTATTTCATTTAACATTTTTAACCTTTAGTTTCCCTATTGGTAAAGGAAAATGTGAACCAAGTATTATTCTACTTGTCACATTGTGGTGAATCTTAACTCTAGGTAAATTACTTCATACTTACTAGAAACTGAAAAAATGTTGTTTCCAACCCTTTCTCTTTGCCTTTTGCTTAGGATCTTTTGTTCTTTACAGAGTTTGGCCTTTGAAAAATTCATATTTTCTTTCTTTTCCCCTATACCTTTCTAGGGATTTCTCAAGCCTCATCAATGGATCAAGAAACCAAGGTTTGCTGATCAATTTCCTAACCTGTTATAGAAAATTAAGTATCCAGAACTGAGTAGGCAACAATAGTTATTACTTGCTTAGATAAATAAAATTTTTCATAATTTTTATATCATTTTATTAGACTTCAAGAAGTTATTCTTCATTTGTTTTTCTAATTGACTACTTCCCAATTTGATTTTTAGGGTAATGAACTTACTCTGAGATTTCAATAACATTTTAAGTTTTTATTCATTGTGTCTGGTATTTGCTGTCGAGTGAAAGAACAGAATAACTAGGCATGCCCTGGTGGAGAAGCAGTTCAGTTAGTTGCCTCCAAAGGTGTACAGACCACATACCCCTGGGTTCAAGTCCCAGGTGGGGTGTGGGGAAGCAGTGTGAACAACTAAGTAAATATAAAGATAAATGCTTTTTCCTGTCTCCCTGCCTGCCTCTGCTTGCCTCTGCTTGCCTTCTTTCCTGCCTATACCTTTCCTTTAAAAAAAAAAAAGAAAGAAAAAAGAATTAAGATTGGAGTAAACAGAGTTGAACTCTCAGCAACTCTGCTACCTCCATCCATACTGACCATCTAAGACTTTTCCCACATGTGTACAGTTTATATTTTCTTTGTCCAACACTTCTTATGGCTCTTATGTTGCATGTTTTAGGCAATGTTAAATGTCATTTCCTCAGAAAGACTTTGATATTCACCCCTGCTTCTCATCAGTACCCTGGTTATTTTTTTATAACTGTTTCATGCTTATCTAAACCAATGTTACAGTGCTCACGTGGTTGGTTGTCTGTTTTTTCAACTGCAGTATAAATTCAGTGAAGGTACAGACCATGTCTATCTGGTTTATCACCATACCTCCACTCTTAGCCAGCTAGCATTATCAGCACTTAGTAAATATTTATTGAAAGAATAAATGACTAATGAAGGGCCTGCCTTACTATGCTAAGGATTTTAGATTCTTCCTGTGGGCGTTCTACATAAGAATGGCATGATCAGGTTTCTATTTTAGGACAATAACTTGGTGACAACATAACAGATGAATAGAAGGATGAACAAGATTGGATATGAATCTTCCACAGGTGGTGTCAGTTGCCCAAGCAGGGTATGTAGAAGCCCTCTGTAATAGACCAAGTCAACAAAACCCAGCATGCCTAAAGCCAGCGGGAGGAAAGAACAGAGAAAATAAACACAGAGCCTTGTTTACTTGTTTCTGGTCCTTGTTTTAGAAAAGATCCAGGTGATGAACTTAAGTATCTATAACAAAATGGAAGATAAGTGGATGGGGGAATTTATAAGAAAAGGACGCAAAAGGGAGGAAATGATGAGATTAGTGTACAAAATGCTGGCTTTGAAGTCTGTCCTTTTGCTAGAGATGTGCCTGTAGATTGGTTCTTTTGGTGTGTTTGTTGTTTTTCAGCCAGTGCTGAGACAAAATCAGCTATAAACTAATGAGTCCATTTGTTTAAAAAAATTATAGTATATTCTTACAATGGAATACTACTCAGCAGTAAATGAATTATTGATACAGATAACAACATGGAAGTGCCTCAGAATAATTATGCTGAGTTGAAGAAGCCAGATCAAAAAAAAAAAAAAGGATACTATGATTTGTTTCCATATAAACTTCTAAAAAATTCCAACTCTTAAGTGAGAAAGATCAGTGGTTACTCAGAGTTGGAGGTAGGAAGAAGGAATGAGGTGGGGTGAATTATAAAAAAGGCAGGAGGAACTTTGGGGGGAGTAATAGAAATATTACCTTAGTTTTGTTGACCGTTTCAGAAGTATAAGCATATATTGAAATTTATTAATTTATGTATTTTAAATATATGCAACTTATTTTGCATTGTTTATACTTCAATAAAGCTATAAAAATTAGATAAAACATCTGGCAAAGTAATCCCTGAAATATCAGGTAAATCCTTGAGGAGCATGAAGATAGCTCAGGAAGTAAAAGTCAACTGGCTTTAACAAAAATTTGTTTAAAGGTTTTTAAAAGATACTTATTGAAATTTATCAGTTTTTAAACAAAGATATAAAATATAAAGGAGGTGTGCCCTTGTGGACTAGCAGTTGGGTCTGCGTCCTTCAGCCCACTGTAATCCACATATATTCCCAAGGACCCACGTTCATGTCCTGGGGCTGAGGGTGGAGAACAACCAAGATGAACAATTAAATAAAAATAAAACTACTTGTTCCTCATCTCCCTGCCTACCTGCCTGTATACTCACTTTTATTTCTGCCTGCACTTTTCCTTTAAAAATAATAATAGATAAATATATATTTACTCAGGTCAAGACTTATTTTTTTCCCTAAGAGACTAAATAAGATCTAAAAGGTTGCTTTCTGTGAGATGCAATTTGATAAGTAGTAAGAAAAGTCTCTAACATTTGCTCAGTCACTTATCCAAGGTTCTGCCATGTGTACAACACACCCAATAAAGAATACATTTGTCTGCTCACTAGTCTTTCAGAGATCAAAGTGTGGTTTTTTTTTGTTTTTTTTTTGGTGGTGGTTGTTTTTGTCTTACTTCTCCTGGCCCTGGGTCTTAAACCTGGATCCATTGAGCTTATGTGGTCTACACATTAGCTACTGAGCCACAGCAGTGCACCTAAAATTCCAGTTTTGTTAGAAATAAAACTTTTACAGGATCATAAAATCATATACACCACCTATTTTAAGATATTTAAATTTTTAACTAAATGAATTTGTTTGATTTTCAAAGCAATTTTATGATAGTATACACATGCTTAAATAGCACATAGTAGAGGTGTGCCTTGGTAGCCTAGTGGGTACGTTTACTGGGCAGAGTTCACATATATCCCAGAACTAAGGGGAACAACCAAGATGAATAATAAGTTTCTTCCTCCTCTCTCTTCTTGCTGCCTACCTACTCGCTATTATTCCTGGCTGCACCTTTCCTTTAAAATAAATACAAATAATTCAACTCTAGAATCCTTGAACAATTATGCCATTCATAAGTGCTATCTCATTGTAAAGACTTTTAAAATTATGTTAATGTATTAAACATTAGTGTCACCCTAATAGATTCCCTTCTGTTTGAATTTATTTGACTCAAAATGTAAGCTAAAGAACAGATTCTTTATTACTTTGGAATTAAGTACTGCACTTTGAATCCAAACAGATACATTGTCAGAGGATGTATCAGAAAACATTAATAGTAACCAACCTATGATGACTAAGCGTATTGCACCCTAAGAACTGAATGCCTTAAACAGGACACAGGTCTCTTCCATATTTTCTAATCCTGTCAGACTTGTAAAGTGTATTCTTTTGCCATCCTGTGTTGAAAGGGAGAACCTTCCAGATGCAGATTTTATTACCACCATAGCAAGTATTCCAGAGATTATCTGTAGAGTGGGCAGAGAGTATCTTTAAAACATGACAGTAATCAATTTATGAGTCTGAAGTGGAAAAAAGTCTGTGTGTGTGTATTTAGGGACCAGAAAATATTAATGGTAGTAGGGATAAGATTGCACAAAAATGCTTAACATAACGTGTTATGTTTGTAATTTTGTTGATTGTTAGGCCCTTTGCTTAGCATTATATATCCCTTAATCTTCTCAACAAAATAACTTTCCAAGTAAATAATGTGATTATGCCTACTTACAGATATTTGGAAACAAGTAGATAAGTGGCCTAATCAAGAAGTGGTAGAAGAAAGGTTTCAACCTTGGTTTGCCTGACTCCAAAGCCCAAAGTCTTAATCTCTGTGCTGTTTGTATCCAATGGTCCTTTTGGTTATTAGAAATAGACTTCGAATTTAGTTCTAAGTTACTTAAATGATCAAACAGAAATGGGAAAATGATTAGACAAATATCACACTGTCCCTAAGATACAGACAAAAGAGAACCATAACTTTGTCTGACAGAAATGTCTTCTATAGATTCTTATAAAGAATATGCTCCAGGTGTGTCCTGGTGGAGCAATGGTTAGGTCACTCGCCTCCAAAGGAGCAAGCCACATACCCCTGATTTGGAGTCCTGGGCCCAGGGGGAAGCAACCAATGTGAACAACTAAATAAAAATAAAAGATCCGTCTTCCTCCTTGCTTTTCTGCCTACCTGCCTACTCACCTTCACTCCTGCTTGCACCTTTCAAAAACAACAAAAAGAACATGCTCTGTGATGAATCCCTCTAATGGAGAGAATCAAGCATTTTATTACTATAAAATGAAATAATGGATCTTGTGTAGATCATCGTGACTGTAGTTAACAGTACTGTATTATAAAACTGAAGATTGCTAAGAGTCTTTAATGTTCTCCCCACATACATACAAAGTAACTATATGAGGTGATGGATGTGCTAAGTAACTATTATAATCATTCACAATATCCATTAAATCACCATTGTATGCCTTAAATTTATACAATGTGATTTGTCAATAATACCTCAAAAGTGGGAAAAAAAGAATTTTACTACAGCTATTTTCAATGATGATTTTCAATATAGATTGGTGTTCAGCTGTTCTGAGTATCTAACCTTGTTTGTCCAGAATCTCAGATGTTCTGATAGAACCAAGGGAAAAGTAGATAGGCCACATGGTCCCTGGTCAACACACCATAAAAACTGTGTCTCGAAATCATTCTTTGTTTAGGATTGGACAGCACAGAGTTGTTTCCAAATGCCCTCAGGTATTCAAAGTTGTCCTCAATTATACCATGTAAAAATAAGTCACCTAGGTGCTCCCTGGTGGCCAGTGGTCTAGTACACCTGGGAGCAGTTCCATGTACATCCCAAGGTCCAGGGTTCAAGACCTGGTGCCAGGGTGAATAACAAATGTGAACTACTAAATAAAAATAAATAAATAAAAGCTTTAAAAAAAAAATAAGTCACCTAACCAGATTTCTGTGTCCCCAGCACACAGTGAAATTGAACAGCTTAGTACCTGTCCTGAAGTAGTTCATCATTCAGTTGTTTTCTTCTAATACAAGTCTTTAATAATTTTAAATAATTTTTGTGTATGATTTTAGGTAAATATATTATTTTGCATGTAGCTGTCCAGTTTTCCTAACACCATTTATTGAAGAGACTGTCCTTGCTCCATTGTATGTTCTTGGCTCTTTTTTGTATATTATTTGTCCATATACGTGTGTTTATTTCTGGACTTTCAGTTTTGTTCTATTTCTGTTTTTATGCTAATACCACACTGATTTGATTACTGTTAATTTGTAGTATAGTTTAAAGTCAGGAAATGTGATGTCTCCCTTTTTTTCTCAGGATTGTGTTTGCTATTTGGGGTCTTTGGTAATACATTTTGTGATTTTTTTGTTTGAATCCTATGAACAGTGTACTTGGGATTTTGATGGGTGTTACATTCAATCTGTATACTGTTTTAGGCAATACGAACATTTTCATCATCCAGTTAAATAGAAAATATATAAATAAATAACTTCAATATCATATGAGAAGCACTATAATAGAGCAGTTTTAAGAGACAATGGTGGCATGCCTTGGTGGAATAGTGGTTAGGTCAAATGCCTTTGCAGGAGCGCAGGCCACATACCCCTGGGTTCAAGTTGCAGGTCTAGTGAGTAAACAATCAGTGTGACAACTAAAAATAAAAATTGAAAAGAAATGCTTCTTCCTTTCTTTTCCTGCCTGCGTACCTACTCACCTCCATTCCCGCCTGTACCTTTCTTTAAAAAAAAAAAAAGAGAGAAACAATGGTGACATGAAAGATAAACTCAGCCCCATCTAATAGGGATTGGGGAAGTTTTTTCTGGGAAAAAAACTTGAGTTGTTTTCACCAGGATGCCAAGGTAAGTAAGGTTCAACGCTCCTAGCTCAGAGATGCAGTTTGAGCACAGTCTCATATCCTTACAGGTAACCATAGCTTCAATGACTTGCTGTTTGTTGGTAGGCTTTCCCCACTTCACTATTATTGGTTTTCTTACCACGTAAAAGGTAGTTTTCTGATACCTGTTCTGCATTCAGATCTCCTAGCCTCAAGCCAAGATGCACAGATTGGGCATGTAGGGTGGGGGTCGGAGGATTAAAACAAAATAAAACAAAAATCACTATGGCCAAACTTCTTTTGCTAGGGCAAACAATCCTTAGAGCCCAAACTAAAACACTGGTTAAAGAAAGAATACCCAGACTCTATGAATGTCCCAGAATTTTTTTTTTTTTTTTTTTTTTTAAGGAAAGGTGCAGGCAGGAAGAATCACTTTATTTTATTTTTGTTTAGTTGTTCATACTAGTTTTCCACCAGACCCAGGACTTGAACCCAGTGGTATGTGGCCTATACTCCTTTGAAGGTTATTTTAACTAACTACTACTACACCAGGGTGTGCTCAGAATTTGTCTTTAAATGGAAAAAATATATGTGTATGGAGCTTTATAAAAAGGTCTTTATCAAACTACCTTGGGAACTCAATCCAAAAATAGAAGTTGATGTACTAAATCAGATTATGTGCAGCTGCAAAAATCTTTATAAATACAGCTATTTGGAAGGATAATCTTGGATCAGAAGTTTTATGCTTTGAATACATTAGGCGTGCATCTGTCATCTCAGTTGTAATTGTCTCTATAATTTCCTCCTGAATGGCAATCATAACTACCCTGGCAGCTGTCATAGTCTATGGACCTTCCATATCCTTATCTTCCAGGTCAGCTGTCATACTGCCACTTTCATAACCCTGGTCCCCACCACCTCTAGAGTAGCTGCAGTCATGCCCATGAGCCCCAAAGGCACTGCTTCTGGTTCCCCCAAATGATTTGCCAACGTGGTCCACACAAATCTGGCAACTCTTTGGAGACTCTCCATTCATGGCTCATGTAGCAGCTGAGGCATGCTTTGGACTGCTGAAAGTGATGACTCCAAAACTTTGGGATCACCAAGTCTCCTGGTCCTTAACACGAACCACCTTAGAGATGGGCCAAAGCTGCTGAAGTGGTCTTCTAGAACCTGTTGATTGGGTTGAGCCTTCCAGTGAAGAGTTTCTCTTCTTCAAAGGACATGGCAATGAATTCAAGTTCTGGAAATTAAGACATAAAAAGGCTGCAAAAGCAGCTACCACTGAAGAGCAGAGAGACTTAGTAAATACCTTAAAAAATTTTATTGAAGGAACATTTTTAAAAAACTTTATTGAAGGAACATTGCATCATACATAACTTTATATAGGTTTAAGGTTTATATCCTCAGTATCTGATGGCTGTCTAACAATCCTCCGCAGGCCAGCCAACAGTAGCTGCTCCTTCAGTAGCATCGGAGCTCTAGTGGAGGACACTGTGGCACAGAAGAATTAGGGAATTTCTGATTATGCCTAGAAGAGGCCTCTTACACAACTGTTTTCAGACACCAGAGGACATTATTAGGGGCCAGTGACCTTTGGTGCAGAAGGCAGTCCCATACTCCAATGAGACACATCTGACCTTGGCTTATTACCCTTCCTCCCGCCATAAGTACATTCCAGAACAAAAGGAAAAATTAACAAATAAGATCAATATTTGGGGGCATAATGGTGGAAAGATAGGTTTAAAGCACACATTACTGAAGGTATAAACAGCCCTGGTGTCTGAACAAATTAATGTGGGATAGGGAAGGGGGAGTTTTAGGGAAGTTCTAAGAATATAAAAAGGTTCAGGCCCCCAGAATGGCTGTAAAGATATCTTGGGCACTAAAAAACAAGATGTTTCCAGAGGAAAAGGAAACTGATCTGGTGTGCATTTTTTTAAATAATAAAACTAAATGTCCATTACTGGACATTTATACATATGAAGGCTTACAACAGAAAAAGTTATAACTCAGTAAAACATACCTATTAGCCCCTAAGTGAACTGGATTAAGAATAAGAAAAAATTACTAATCTTCCCAGAAGGAGAAACATACCATGCTTATGGATTGAAGTCCTCAATATTAAGATGGCAATTATCCCCAAATTGATTTAAAGTTTCAATGCAATCACTATTAAAATCTCAGAAGGCTTTTAGAAATAGTTGACAAGCTGATCCAAAAATGTATATGGAAACAGAAAGGACCTAGAATAGCCAAAGCTATTTGGCAAAAATGAATAAAATAGTTGGAGTGCTTACCACCCAATTTTAAATGCACTGTAAAGACATAATGATCAAGATAGTATGGTTCTGGCATAAGGATAGAAATATAGGCCAGTGTAATAGAGAGTCTAGAGATAGACAACCATTTATTACTTATTTTCATCAACAGCACCAAGGAAATTCAGTGTAGAAAGGATGGTCTCAAATGAATAGTTCCGGAGCAATTGGTGAGTCATATGTAAAGCAAACATACATAAAAATAGTCTTTGACCCTTTTCTAACACTGTACATAAAATTAACTCAAATGGATCATAGACTATAAGCTATAGGTCTTCTGAAAGAAAACTTTTGTGACCCCAGCTAGATAAAAAAATTTTTTTAAAGAAAAGGTGCAAGGAGGAATGAAGGTGAGTAGGTCATGTGCCCTGCAGGCCCAGCAGATAAAGTCATTGGACATAGTCCACCTACATCCCAGGAATCCAGGTTTCAGACCCAGGGCTAGGGAAAACAAAATAAATGTTTCTTCCTCCTCCTCTCTCTTCCTGCCTGCCTGTCTACTGGCCTTCATTCCTGCCTGCACCTTTAAAAAAAAAAGTAGGAAGAAGAGGAAGAAACCTTTTTTTATTTAGTTTTTCATCTTGGTAATTTCCCAGGTAAAAACTTCTTAATTATGACATCAATGAAACAAAATATTGATACTTTGGAATGAGTTACAATTAAACTGCCCAAACTCTGATACAGAAATAATATGGATGACGTATTTATAAATAGGACTATAAAATCATGAGTTACTTAAAAATACTGTTCTTCCTGGGAAATCTGCAGGTCTGTGACCCGTTTGGATGGATTTTTATTCATATCAGATAAGCACTAGTCAAATATTTCTAAGACATCAAGCAGCTGTGGTTGCATAAACCAACTCGAGCTCTTGCCCTAGTTTTTCTCAAAAACTTCTTGATCATTCATCTGATCTTCATTCATTCAACAAATTTATTAAATGCCTGCAATGTTCTAGACACGGCATAATCGTAAACAAGAATTCCCAGTTCTCAGAGCTTGCTTTTGAATAGGGAGGCAGGCACCAAAAATCTTTAAATGTTAAGTAATAATGAGTGCTACTGAGAAAAATAATGCCAGTGCTACAGGTTTTATTTTCAAGTAAGATATCTTGAAGGGATATTGCATTGTCACATTAGATAGGTTTAATATGTGTATTATCTGGGCATTCCCTGGTGGAGCAGTGGTTTGGTCAACTGCCTCTGGCCAAAGTGCATCTGGGCCAGGGAGAACCACCAAGATGTGCAATTAAGTAAAAAAAAGTGCTGCTTATTCCTCTCTTTTCCTGCCTACTCACCCTGTCTACACCTTCCCGTTTTTCAAAAAGAGTTTTTAAAAATTCAAAAAAAAAGATGGATATCGTGGTAAGTCAAATAATCAACATATGTCTGTGAGTTCTTTCATCATATAATTGACTCCTTTTACCCGGTGCCTCTCCCACTTTCTTCCCTTCTGATAACCACTAATTTTGTATTATAGACTAAAAGTCTGTTTTTATTTCACTTCGTTTTCTCTGTATACCACACATGTGAAATCATGTGATATTTTATTTTCTTCTAACTAATTTTACCCTCTAAGTCAACCCGTTTTGTCTTTAATGGCAGAATCTTAATATGTATTTTTATAGCTCCAGAGTGTATATATTACATCTTCTTTATCCATCTGCCATTGGGTGCTTAGGTTGTTTTCAGTTCCTGCCTATTGTAAATGATACTGCAATAAACATAGAGGTATATCTTTTCAGATTACTATTTTTTGGTGTGCCTTGGTGGCTCAGGCAACTGAGATGGTGGCCGAGTTGTGGACTTGTGTAAAGCTCAAGAACCTGGATTGAAGACCTGAGAATCAGAGGCAGAAGGTGGGGATAGGAACAAAGATAGATATATAGAGAGGGAGAAGGGAAGGAAGGAAAGTAGGAAGGAAGGAAGGAAGGTTGGTTCTTCCTCTTCTCCCTGCCTGCCTGTGTGCCTTCTTTCCTGCCTTCCTTTTTTCCTCTTTAAAACAAACTCTTGAGTGTTTTTGTGTTTTGGATTTAAGTACCTAGAAGTAGGATAATGGGATCCTATGAAATTTGTATTTTCAAATTTTTTGAGGCATTTTCAACTACTTTCCATAATGGTTGCACTAATTCCTACCAACAGTATACTATTTCTTTTTCTTTATATCCTTGACAACATTTGTTGTTTCCATTCTTTTGGACAACAGCCATTTTCATGATATAAGATGATATCAGGTTGTTTTGCTTATAACCTATTTTAAATAAAAGCAAGTTCAGCTCATTCTAGGTCCACATTTTTATTCTCCTTCCATCATCATTTTATGTTTTTGTTGTCACTGCTTACAAATGGGCTTTCCTTCATTTTATAGAAATTAATTTAGTATTTCTTGCAAGGTTGGTTTAGTGATTCCTTTAACATTTGTTTTTCTGGAAAACTTTATTACTCCTTCCATTCTATGTGGTAACCTAATAGAGGAGATTATTATTGGTTGAAAGTCCTTCTTTCAGCACTATGAATATATCATGTCCTTCTGGCCTATAAAGTTTCCACTGAGAAATCTTTAATTAGCATTATGGGGATTCCTTTGTATGTAACTCTTTTTCTTGAATTTTGTCATTTTAATTACAATGTCTCTTAGTGGTGTGTCTTTTGGGGTTTATTTAGTTTGGATTTTTTTGAACTTCCTGGATCTGGATATTTGTTTCCTTCCCCAGGTTAGGGAAGTTCTCTGTTATTTCTTCTATTAAGATTTGTCTCTGTCTTCTTCTGGAATCCCTATGTTGCAAAAGTTGTTCCTCTTAATGTTATAGCATAAGTCTCTTATACTATCTCCCTTTCTTATTCTTTTCTCTTTTTGCTGATCTGCCTAGGTGATTTCTGCTGTTCTATATTATAGCTTACTGATTTGACTGGAGGTTTCTTCCAGTGTTCTATTGAACCCCTCTATTGTGTTTATTAGCTCAACTCTTGTGTTCTTTAGCTTTTGTTTTGTTTGGAACTTTCTCATATTTTCTCTGTGTTGTAGATATATTACTTTGTTCATTATTTTTCAGATTTCAGTGAGCATCATCAAGACTGATTTGAGATCTTCAGGTAGTTTACTTAATTATGTTGTATTAGGATTTTTCTCTTTTTTAAAAATTTTGATTTATCATCTGGGGTAAATTTCTTTTATTTATTTTTTTCGTGTTTATTTCTATGGATTAGGATAAAAGATTCTTTTTCCTTGCCCTCAAGTAACAGTCTTGTGTCAGGATTTCAGATTTCAGAGTATAGGCCTGGGGCAGGAGCTTCAGCTGCCAGGTCCTTGAGGCTTTAGCCAAGCGGGTCGGTCAGCAGTGGTGCTGCAGGTGCAGCAGGGGTATGGCAGCATTTCTTGGACTATTGTAGTCTCTCTCTCTCTTTCTTTCTGTCTGTCTGTCTGTCTGTCTTTCTCTCTCTCTCTTTCTCTCTCTCTCTCTCAAAAGTAAAGGTGTAGGCAGGAATGCAGGTGAGTAGAGACAGGCAGGCAGGAATAGAGGAGGAAGAATCACTTCTTTAGTTGTTTATCTTGGTTGCTTCCCCCAACCCCAGATTATGCATCTGGGTCCTTGAGATACATGTGGACTGTCTCAGCTGGAAGTAGCAGATTTAACTTCTAGTAGTCTCTCTTGTGATCTTCCCTGAGAGAGATGCCACAGTGCAGCAGAGCTGGAAGCTCCATAAACCAAGCTTTACAGGAAAGCACTCAGCTGCCTATGCTCGGATTGCAGGCTCTGGGTGCCTGCTGCTATCCTTGGTGATTGCTGCCTTGGTAGTCAGGAGAACAGACTGTCCCATGGCTACCATCACTGCTGATGGTAGAGGGGCAGCGATTTTGACCTTATTCCAATATGGTGTCCCCGTGGGCCATCCCTAACTCCAGTGTGGTGTCTACCAGTGCCAGCACCACAAGACAAAAAGTGAGTCCAGGAGGATACCTAGCAATGTTTCTGTTCACTTTAAGGCTACCCCTCTTGCTTATTCCTCCTGTTGAAGATTTTGTTCAACAAATGAAAATCCTTCAGTTAAATCTGGCCCTTCTGTTGTGTATCTTGTGTTCTCTGCTCCCCAGAGTGCTATTGTTCGCCAAAGGAAAGCCCCTTTGTTTTTCACACCAGGATATTGACCCCTCCTCCTGCTCCCAGTGGTGAGTTCCTAGATGCTGGGGCACCCAATGTGAAGTAAACCCTACAGTCTCTGAGGAGAGGCTCTCATCACTGGTGCTCCTCCCATTCTTGGGTCGCTGAGCCAGTGCAGCAGTCCTGGTGAGACCGTGTCTTGTTATTCTAATTTTGATGGGCAACTCTTTTGTCTGTCTGCTTCTTTTTTTTTTTTTAGAGAGAGAGGAAAGAAGGGGCAAGTGGGGGAATGGTGGGGAGGAGAGAGAGAGAGACAGAGAGGAAAAAAGAAATATTATTTATTCAGTTGCATATTTTGGTTTTTTGGCCTGACCCAGTGATGATCCTGGGTCTTGGGCTTTATGTACATGGTTCCTACCCCAGCCATCTCAGCTGCCTGAGCAACAAGAGTATGTATGCCCTGTTGTCTCGTTCGCTGTCACATCTTCAGGGCTAGCCATGAACGGTACCTAGAACACAGATATCATTTTTCCCAAAATCTATCTTTAGATTTAATGCATCTCCAGTCAAGAATGCAACAGGATATAGGAGGGACTTGAAAATTCATAAATGGAAGTGCAGAAGGCCAAGAAGAATCAAGACACACTTGAAGATATCAAACCTTTATTACATTATAAAGTTATAATAAGACAATGTGGTTGGCTCAGGATTAGTGACATAAACTAGGAAACTCAGAGTCATGCATATATAAAAACCTAATACAGAGTAGGGTAAGGAGGGACTGTGGTGCTGGAATCATTGGAAAAAATGAAATTAGGTCTTAGGCTACACCACACCCCAAACTAAATTCTTGGTGGATTCAGGCCTTAAATGTGAAAGGTGAAACTACCTCTTTTTAGAAGGAAATGTAGACAATTATTTTTCGATCAAAGTAAAGAGGCTTGGAATATCCTTTATAAATTCAGCTTGTTGTGAGAATTATTAGACAAAATAGAAGAAGGACCTCTCAGCACAGTACCTGGAACTTAGTAAGTACTCAGTACTATCACATGGGGCTGCACAGGAAGACAGGATATTTTTCTAATTTACTCAATAGCATTAGTCGATTGTCACGTCCTGTGCCTACCAGCTGTGTCTGCCCCAAACAGATTTCTTTTTCTAGTTGGTGGCAATGTTAGTCGTGCCTCTGCAAATGCTCACCAGTTAGGATTGGCAATTGGCATGTAGATAGGACGGATGGAGATAAATTCAGCAGGGAAAGAAAGCTGTCCTGTCATATAAGCTGAGAATTTGTGGTTGATGAAGGATAGCTGGATGGGTCCACCCTAATCTTTGTCAAATGTTTCCCCCACTAGTAGGAGCTGGAGTTTCTGTGGGCATCTCAAGCCTGAAGAGGATATTAAAAACTGCCCTTAATTGGCTTGTAACTCCTTGTTGCCTCTTCTACTGTCTTTACCACAAAGGAACTCCTGCCCTCTGGTGGCCAATAGGGATTCTGTACACTCAGGAACTAAACAGACCCTGTTGGTCTCAAGCACAGATGTCAGATATAAAAACCACATTTGCATAGGATACTGCTTCTGACTTTTTTTTTTATGCTTTTATATTTCTAGCAGTTCTTTCCTGAGTCATGTAAGCTTATATATCAGTGCTTCAGAGACAAATGGACTACACTATTTTCAGATTTTCTAGTTTTAAAATCCCATACAAATTTGCCAGGGTTTTTGTTTTCCTCTTAGCATTAAGTGTTGTATTTAGTCTCCCTCTGAGATCACATCACATAACGGATATGTTTCACCAGGGTCACCAGAGACCTCAGCATGTGGGTTTTAGGGATTCAAGATAGAATAAAAAAATGCCTACTGAAAGTCTGAAAAAATTAGAATGTAAAATATACCATTTTAGCCATTTTAAGTGGCATTAGGTACATTCACCACCATCCTTATCCAAAACCTTTTATTTTATCTTCTCTGACTAAAACTTAGGAACCATTAAATAATAATTCCATTTCCCCTTCCACGGTCCCTGACAACCACCTTTACTTTCTGTGTCTATGGATTTGACTAGGGACAGAAATACCCACTCTGAAGCGTTTGTTTTCCTTTTTTTATTTTTTTAAGGAAGTAAGCAGGCAAGAATGAAGGCAAGTATGCAGGCAGGCAGGAAGAGAGATGGGAATAAGAGGCACTTATTTACTTGTTCATTTTGGCTGTTAACCTGCCACCCTGGGTTGTATGGGTCCTTGGGCTTTATGTGACTGCTCCTGCAGCCACCAGCACCAGGCGTGCTGCAAAATGCCCACTTAGGGTTTTCATGGATGGCTTCTGTGTTGTGAATCTGCTGTCATACTGTATACCCATGATGTACTACGTAGGAGGAATTCGTTGTATTTTCACTGTGCTTTGAAATCTAGGAAGATTTTTTTTATTATGGCAAATATACATAAAACTTAACCATTTTAGCCCTTTCAAAGCACTAATTACTTTAGTGGCATTAAGTAGATTCAAAATGTGCAATCATCATCATTATTTCCAGAACTTTTTCATCATCATGTACCAATGGAACAATACCCATTACCCACAACCCCTGGTAACCTTTATTCTACTTTCTGTGTCATGAATTTGAATTCAGGAAGAATGTAATGTCATTCTGGAGGAAAATCGCTCATGTTAGATTGATTATAGTTTGTTTTTAAAAGAAAGGTTCAGGTAGGAATAAATGTGACTAGGCAGACAGACAGGGAGAGGAAGAAGAAACCTTTCATTTTATTTAGTTGTTCATCTTGGCTGTCCTCCCTCCCCCTATCCTGTCCCTGTCCCAGGACATGAACACAGGTTCTTGGGATATGTATGGACTACACCTGGCCAAGGCAGTGGACCCAAATGCTGCTCCACCAAGGTTCACCTGGAGAGATGCTTATGGATCAGAAACTCGATACTGTTAGGAAATCAGTTCTCTCTACGTTGATTTACAGTCAAGTCAACTTTAATCCCAAATCCCAGCAGGCTTTGTTGTTTTTAACACACTAGTAAATTTTCTATCTTGAACATTAGGTCTCTCATTTTTAAAGCTCTGAGCTGCCAAGTATAACAAATCTGAATTCTTTGACGACACCATGCTGTCAGGGAGGCAAACCTATATGGAAAAGCTCTGGGTAAATGTGCCAGCTGAGAGCCCAATTAATCTCCCTGCCCTCAACTCACATCAACTGCTAGCCATGTGAGTGAAGCCATCTTTGATACCCAGCCCCATGAGCTTCAGATGTCTGTGACCTCAGTGGACATCTCAGTGAAACTGTATGAAGGATTCCAAGCAAGAACTGTTTGGTCAAGTCCTTCCCGAATTCCTGTCCCACAAGATCTTAAACAAAATAAAATAATTGTTTAAAGATCATAAAATTCTTACTATGATGGCCTAAAACTTTTCTTCAGTGACAGAAAAAATAAAACATCATATATTAATATTTGGAATACTACACAGCAATGAAAGCAAACGAACTACAAACTGGATGCATCTCAGACATAGCAACATAAAAAAGAATACATACTGTGAATGTATTATATGAAATTCAAAATCATAGTGATGAAGTCAGAGTAGCTATTATATCTTGGGCATGATTGACAGGGAGTGGGTACAATGGACTCTCTTAAGATGGTTGCTGGTAGTTACATATAGTAAATATTTATGTAACAACACTTAAGTGTAAGATTTAACCCAACTTAAAAATGAAAAACATGGATTAGGATTTTAAAGATGTATCAATAAATTGACTTGAGGTAGAGAAAACAAATAGTTATTGCACACTCATAACCCAAGAAGGTGATTAAAAAACGTGTCCTTGGGAAACTCTGACTCTAGAAAGGAACTTGACTAAATCAATGAGTAACTACAATCATGAAAAATATTAATTGGTTTAACTCTCGAAGAGTAAAATAATGAAAAAAGAATAGGGTTAGAAATGGTAAATCGGGGGACTTGAAGGATTTTCATGGGAGTATGATCAATGGCATGAAGTTAAGCGGCTTTATTGCAGAAAATAACAACTACTTCTATATAGGGGCAGTCACAGAACTTAGAAGGGTCAAGATATCTTGAAAAAGAACAAATCTGGAGGACTTACTCTGGTTTAAGACTAAATAACTGAGATTGATCTTAGTTTAAGGATAGGTAAGTAGATCAATGGAACAGAATAAAGCATTGAGACAGACGAATAAATAGCTCTATGGAACAAATGAGTATGGCCTTTACCTCACACCATATGCAAAAATTAATTTGCGATGGATCATAGACCTAAGTATATGACCTAAAACTAGAAAGCTAGTAGAAGAAAATCTTCATGAAATTTGGGGCAGGTGAAGATGTTTTAAAACATGACACAAAATACACTATAAAAATTCAGAAGTTGAACATCATCAAAGTAAAAATTTTCCACTCATCAATAGAACTTAAAGTGGGTGCACCATGGTGGAGTAGCAGTTAGATCAGCTGCCTCTAGAGGAGTGCAGTCCACATACAATCCCAAGGATTGGGATCCCAGGTCGGCATCCCAGGTCTGGAGGAACAACCAATGTGAACAACTAAAGAAAAATATGCTTCTTCCTCATCTCTTTTCCTGCCTGCCTGCTTACTTGCCTTCATTCCTGCCTGCACCTTTCCTTTAAAAAGAAAAACATATATTAAAGAGAAAAGAAGAGCCACAATTAGGAGAATATATTCTAAATATACATATTGAGAAAGAGTACATGTTATTTTTAAATGATGTTAAAGAACAGGTAAAAATAACCTATGGTGATGAAAGTCAGAATAGTGGTCTCCTGTTTTCTTTTGCCTGAGAGAAACTCTGGAGTACTGGAAATGTTCTGTATATTTGAATGGTGCTGATATAAGCTGTACTTCTAATTTTTTTCATCAAAGGTGCAGGCAGGAATGAAGGTGAGTAGGCAGGCAGGAAGAGAGAGGAGGAAGACACACTTTTATTTTCATTTAGTTCACACTGGTGGTTCCATGCCCCCGCCCCACCAGTCCCAGGGGTATGTGGCCTGCATTCCTTCAGAAGCGATTGACCTAACCACTACACCAGGGCACACCAGAACCTGTGTTATGTGCATTTATGTTCATTATGTGATGTGCATTTGGCTGTATATAAGCTATACTTCCAATAAAAAAGTGGCAAAACTGAAATTACATATTGTCTAGAAAATTTTGAGAGAACATTTAAAACTTAAATGGATCCAGCTAAAGCTATATTCAGAGGAAAAGGTATAGTCATTAATATTTTGATTATTATCCAAAATGTACTGAAGATAAATGAACTTATGTATTTAATTAAAAACTAATAAAAGTAGAAGAAACTTGAAATTAAAGCAGAAAACAAGCAGAAAAGTTAGTAAGAAAAATGCTACTTCTTTGACGATATAAATAGAGCAAATAGGTTTAGAAAATATCTGGGCTACATTAGTAGTTCATGTGATTTTTATCTTTAATCTCTGGTGTTCTGCTGAATAGGACTATTATACCGTTATTTAACATAACAAGTAATCAGTGCAGGGTTCATTCACTTATTACATTAAAAATCTGCTTTTTCAAGATAGTCTTATAATTGTACAATATTACTATATATAGTCTTATAAAACGTGAAAAGGGCGAGTTTAAAACTGCTCTTCGTCCAGTAGGTAGCAGGTGTCAGGCATTTATATACATTAGCTGATTTTAGGCACAGAATGGCTTCTGTAGGGTGAGTACTGCTTCCATCTTGGAGCTGTCCGCTTAGACATGGCTGTGAATTCAAGGCTGACATGGGTCAGGAGGATAGAAGAAGCCCTTTGGATTCAGAAAGAACGGAGGTGCCTTAGCAGGTGCAAATGGAGTCTGGGTGTTGGGAACGGCTCAAGACACGATCCCGTTAGGCTGCAGGTCGGAGGCGGCAGGTGCAGGCCCTGAGAGGCGGGCGGGCGAGTTGGGCCTCTTTCGAGCGCGGCCGGCGGTGGTGGTGGTGGTGGCGGTGGCGGTGGCGGTGGCGCGCGCGCGACGGCGGGGACGCGCGGGGCTCGGGGACGCGCGGGCGGTGAGGCCTGCGCGCCGGGCTGCGGGAGCCATGCGGCGGGCAAGGAGCAGCACGGCGGTCAAGCCACGCGGGCAAAAGCGGCCTGCGGCCTCTGCGGCTCCCGCGGCCGCCCCTTCGCCCCCCAGCGCCAGCCGCTCAAGGCGCCCCACGGGCCAGGCAGTGGGTGGGAGTCGGGCGGCGACGGCGCAGCGGTCGGCCAAGCGGCGGCCGGGGCAGTCCTCGCCGCGGGCCCAGGAGGCGCGATCCGAGGAGCCGCCAAAGGAGCTGGCGCCGCTGGTACCACCGCCACCGCCGCCGACTCCCGCGACCCCGACGTCCTCGGAGTCCACGCTGGACCTCGGCGAGCAGCGAGAGCGTTGGGAGACGTTTCAGAAACGGCAGAGACTCACCTTTGAGGGCACCGCCAAGCTCCTACTGGACACTTTGTGAGTGCGGCCGGGCAGGAGTCGACTTCTGCCGTCCTCAGCGCGCCTGTCTGCTTGCGGGACTGGGGCACGTTCTATGCTGTGTTTTTCTCATAACGCACCCGACGCGCTTTCCCCCGGTCGCATCAGACGCGTTCTTAATTCTAAGGACTGCCTGGCTTGGCTTTGTGGGGGTTGTGCGGCCCTTGACTGGGGACCTGGCCTCTACCGTGGGAGATTGGGGGCGCTGCCCCTCACCCCCACCCCGAGCTTGTGGGGGCGCGCAGCGTCCTGGGACACAAAGGGTCTTTCCCGGGTACAGCCACCGTGCTCGTGATGCTGTCTCTTCTCTTGGCGCCAATGGGTGCGAGACCTTTCCCAGTGAAAAAGATAAATCCCACGACTTTGTTCATACCCAAGTCACTTTTTTTTTTTTATTTGCGCATGTGATTTTGGAGAGTGGGTGGGAGGAAAAAGGTAAGGGGCTTGAAAAAAGCTTTTAATAGTTTTGAACCAACTGGGAGGTGAAATCCCGTTTGTTGTGCCCCTCGCTCCCGGGATGGGGCACGCTAGCCGGAAGGGAGTTTTATTGATCCCGGAGAGAAGTGCGCGCGAAGAGATGGCTCGCGATTCAGAACCGCTGCTTGGATACTTCACGGGAGGGAAGCTTTTCATTCTCCAACTGATGCTCCTGGGTGGCCTGCTCTCCTCTGCACTCTCCTAGCTTCGATACTGCAGGAAAAGAACCTACAGTTCCTTTGATGGCCAAAGGATTTGAGAGTGTCCTTGTTAGAAATGACTGATTAATAGTCTGGCAAGAACTTCTTCGTTTCCTGCAAATGTGATTCCGCCAAAAGTGGTAGCATCTAGATCCTGCCCTGTGGAGCAGTCGTTTTACAGAGAAATATTACGGCACCCCAACACTTACCTCAGTGCAGATTATTTTATGAATTAAAACGAGCTATCAAAATCGTGGGAGGAGGGGGGAGGGAAAGAACGAACAAGAACAACCTAATAATTGCTTAACAACCTGAGGATTACTCCTTTTCTTGAATAAAACTGTTCCTTTGTCCTTATTCCAGAGGAAATTTTCTTAGGAGGAGTCTGCTCAGAGACGGTTCTTTACTTTTTTAAAAATTATCGTCTTGAACCCCAGGCTGCACATTTTTAAAAAAATATTCATCATCCATCAAATATTTTTTGAGCACCCATGGTGTGTTGACTACTGCTAGGTAGAGGAGATAAAATAATTCTCTGAAATGTAAAACTCAAATTTGAAGTAAATTTTTACAATAGAACCAACTGATAAATGGTTATGAAAAAGATTTAAAATATTCACATTGGTGTGCCCTGGTGGTGTAGCAGTTGGGTGCAGTTCAAATACATCCCATTGTGCTAGGTTCTCATCCCAGGGCTGAGGGGAACAACCAAGATTAACAACTGAATGAAATGAAGATGCTTCTTCCTGCTTTCCCTGCCTGCACTGAAAAAAAAAATGTTGACATAAAAAGATGAGTTTCTTTCTACCTATCAGATTGGTGGGTGTAATAGATTTATTAGAAAATAAAAATTCACTTGATGTCTAATAATTTACTAGAAATCAAAAGCTTTAGTATATACTAAAGAATGTGTAATTTGCATCACTTAAAATATTGTTTAAATAAAAGCCTGAAGAAATATATAGCAAGTCATTAAATGCAGATCCCTCTGGGCATTAGCTTATAGAAGACTTTCATTTTTAACTTTATCAAAGGTTGTAATATTTGAATTTTTTACAACAAATATTGCATATGCAGAAAAAATTAAAATTCATCAGATAGCTGCTTCACCTTCTAAAAAAAAGAAAAAGCATTCAGTTTTAATAATCAATTACTTTAAAAACTGCAACAAGCTCTTTTTCCTATAAGTATTTCTTGAGCTAACAGTGATGTTTTCTCATTACTTGAAAGTTGTTCCACCCTTTTGGAAGACAGTTTGATGATATTTATCAAATCTTAATGTTCAATTAAGTTTTGTATACTAAGCTTTAAAGAGATTAAAATTGTAGGTAATATATAAGTACAGCTATGTAAAGAGTCATGTGTAGGAGAAATTCTGGAGGAGAATAACACAATTTTAAGAGCCTTGTTACTTTTTCTAATGGCTTTTCTAAACTACCAGACTTGGTGAGATCTCCATGTCTTACTTTTTTCATAGCAGCTTATACTGCCTTTATCGGTCTTTTTTTTTTTTTTTGAAGGAAAGGTGCAGGCAGGAAGAGAGAAGAGGAAAAAGCATTTTATTTTGTTCAGCTGTTCATCTTGATTGTAATCATTTAAATTTTTTTTGGGTAATTTATTTGATGGTTGCTTAATATAGGTAAGACCAGGAACCATGATTGCTGTTTCTTGGTAACTGCTCTCCCCACAGTCCCTAGGTAATAAGAATTCTTTATAGGTATCAGACAGACATAAAAATAAAAATGTTTGAGTGATGGGATTAGGGTTCTACATCCAATTCCCATCTTTCAAATTTTTAGAATGTTTTATTTTCATTTTAATAAAACATAAGACACAGGGGAAAAAAAGACCTGTTGACAAAGACGACACTGATTCTTTTCTAAAACTACCTCCTCAAAAACAGAAATGCTGTCATAAAGCCTTGACTTTTTAAAGGAAAGGTAAAGAAAGGAATGAAAGTGAGTAGGTAGGAAGAGAGAGGAGGAAGAAGCACATTTTTTTATTCAGTTATTCATCATTGGTTGTTTCCCCGGGTCATGAACCAGGGGCCCTGAAATGAGTGTGGACCATGCCTGGTTTAAACTGCTAGGCCACCAGGGCGCACTGAGAAAAGACTTTTGTTCCATCTGGCTTTTCTCTTTTGACAATAATGAGAAGAAAAAGTTTGAGTATGGCAATAAGGTCCTGCCTTCTTTCTGATTTTGTTTGTTTGTTTGTTTTAAGTGAATACCAGGGCCTGGTGAAACACACAGGAGGTTGTCACTGTGGAGCAGTTCGCTTTGAAGTTTGGGCCTCAGCAGACTTGCACATCTTTGACTGCAAGTGAGTGTTTTTCTAAGTTGGCCGAAAAGGGGTTAAGAGTTAAAATGCTGTATACCGAGTCATCTGAGGAGTTGGGGTATAGCTGAAACAGCATTGACCATGAACTGATAATTGTTTGAGTCAGGTGATCAGTACATAAAGGTTAATTGTTCTATTCTTCCTTTCATATGTGCTTGAAGTTTTTAATAATAAACATTTTTTATAAAGATAGAGGGGAGGCTGTGTATGTGGGGGGTGGAGGGAGAGGAGACTTACAGATCTCACTCCTACTGCAGAACTCCAGGTGATACAGAGCAGAGTCTTCTAGTTTGTGTCTGGCAGTCACCTCTCAGACTAATACTGCTGTTGGGTAGGAGGCATGGTTAGCTGGAGGGGGGTCAGGCTAGGTATGGAAGGAAACGGTTTGGGCAGAATCTTTGTAATTGGGGTAGGTAGAGGGTGTGCACACCTGGAAGCTCACTTTGCTCCCGGTCATCTCACCTTGTTCTATCAAGGCAGATGTAGAGGACTGCTTTTTACAGGATCCCCCATGTAATAGAGGGCACAGGCTCTGACTTCCAGACCTCACTATTCAACAATATTCAGTTCTCTTTGCCCCTAGGTGGTATGGTACCTGTATTATTAAATAATACCATTGAATTATTCAAATGGGAAATTGACCAGGTTACCGACAGTGGAGTCCAGATTGGAGAAGATGCACCATGGAAAAATTTATTAGCTGACCCTATACTAAATTAGAATTTTTTTAAAAAAGGTGGACTGAGAAGAGAGGGGACTTAGATTAATTCCAAAGATGGGAAGTCTGAGGAACTGTTCTATTTGGAGCTTTCTAAGGGTGTGCAGATGAGGAAAAAGGGAAATTTGAGTTTTCTTGTCCATTTTGGTATAACTATCCCTAAGTGTCTCTAGATTCTAGCAGTTCTCCACTGTAGTGAACTGGGGTTAGGCAGCTGACTGTGGGCCCACACAGACCAGAGACCCAGTCCATTTGCCTAAGCTCTCCAGTCTTCCAGTGATGCTGAAAGGCGCTTCACCTCTGGTATTAGCTGGCTCTCAGAACCTATCAGGTTTGGGCCCCTTTGGCACTCACAGCGCAGTTGGGTCTTCATAATCTGAGACTTGTTCTACCTTTTCGTAGCTGCAGCATTTGCAAGAAGAAGCAGAATAGACACTTCATTGTTCCAGCTTCTCGCTTCAAACTCCTGAAGGTTAGTGCTAAGAGCATGCCCGCTGAGCAGTGCTGGGGCAGGGGGCACAGAAGGGGTGCTAAGGGGCTTTAATTTTCCCTCCTCACCCAGGTTTCATGTTTATTTTTAAGTTTATGTTATTTTCCCCCTTTATACTTTGGATGCATATTTTATATTTCTGTGGAAGCATTTTCAAATGCAGAGATTTAAATAAGATCACCCAAATCCTATCAACCAAAGGCAGCTACTGTTCATGTTTTGGTGTCTGTCCTTGTCTTATTTCTTATGTAAATACTGTACATCTCCTGTCATATTGTACGTGTTTTTATCAAAGTATGTTTTTACTTTTCTGCTTTACAAATGACTTTAATATAATTTCCCATGAAAATTATATGATATAAAAATTTTAACTTTATTAGAGGGAATTTTTTGTGCTTAGTACAAAGAATGTGTGTGTGCATATATACATATGTGTATGTATATATAAAACATCTTACACGCATATATATGAAAAGTCTGCCCTTTAGTGTCCCTCAGCCCCCTCCAGTCTCTTCCTTTTACATAATCTCTTAGTTGCTCATACTATTATTTTTATATTTGTAGCATATTTTGTTATATGCATGTACCATAACAATTTTGTATATTTAAACTTCTGATTTGAGTGTAAGATTTTTTAATCCAGAATGTTAGTTTATTATTTAAATTTTTTTGTTGATGTAACTGGTTTAAAACAGGTCTCAGGTGTACAATATTGTAATTTGGCTTCTGTATATATTAAATTACAGTTATCATCATAAGTATGGTTCCTATCTACCACTGTAAATTTTATTCCCTTTACTCAATTTATCCACTCCCATTCCTTTTTCCCCTCTGGTAACGATCATTTCAGTTCTTATAAACTAAGAGTTTGTTTTTGTTTTCTTTTGTTTGTTTTGTTTCTTTATCTTCCACATAAGAGTGAAATCATTTGGTCTTTTACCATCTGACTTTTTTCACTTAGCATAATACCCTCAAGTTCATGTTGTCACAAATGGCAGTATTTCATCTTTTTTTGTTAAGGAGTTGAATTTTATTCCATTGTGTATATACATATATCACATTTTAATCTGTTCATATGTCGATGGGTAATTTTCTATATTTGAATTTTTAGGTTGAGCACAATTTTTTGTTTTAATTGTAAACAATATTGTAATGAACTTCCGTGTGTATGAATCTTCAGCTATTAGAAACTATTTCCTTAGGATTAGTTCTCTTAGAAATAAAATCTCTGGTCAAAGGAAATAAAGTTTTAAATAGACTTTTGGCGCATTATTATCAGTGTGGGGTGGGCCAGAGCTTCAGTTCCATTCTTGGTTCCTGTTGTCTCTGACAGACTCTCTGTGCCTTTACCAGTAGCTTTGGGGTAATGTCTGCTTCCATGTCTGTTTCCCGTACTAGATGGGGAGTGTCTCCAAAACAAGTACCAGCCTGGTTCATGTGTGACCCAGCCCCAGACCTTGTAGACTTGGTATTGAGGAGGCTCGCAGTGAATTTTTGAGAGACAGATGGGATGATTACACTGAGTCCTGGTCTTTCCTAGTTAGTGAGATTTAGTCCTAGATGCTTTGGGTCAGTTTGTCTCCTTTTATTTGCCCCTTGAGAGCCTTTGTTAGAGTGCCTGGTTGGGGAGGTGGGTCATGTAGAAAACATACCTGTCCCCCAGCTTTCCTAAAGCTCAGGAATCGCTTCTACAGCCCCATTTCCCCACAGTTGCTAGAGGCCTGGACCCAATTCATCTCTGCCCCTAAGCACCAGTGACAGACTATTACTGAAGATACCACCAGGTGTGGCTCTTGGGTCTCAGAATTGATACTTTCCTCCCCGCACCGTTTTTTTTCCTCCTTGAGCATCATCCCATTGAAGGAGCGGTTTTCTGCATGCAATATGTGTGTGTGTGTATATACATATATACACCTGTACATGCATATGGAGAGATAAATAACATGTCATATTTGTGTCAGGTGTGTAGCATAATGACTCAACATATACATGTATTGCATATTTGGATTTTTTTTTTTTTTTTTTAAAGGAAAGGTGCAAGCAAGAATGAAAATGCATGGGCAGGCAGGAAGAAAGAGGAGGAAAAAGCATTTTATTTTATTTTTAGTTGTTCACACTGGTTGTCCTCCTCCCACCCACCCCCAGACCTGGGACTCGAACCCAAGGGTATGTGGCCTGCTCCTTCGGAGGTGATTGACCTATCAGCTGCTCCACTAGAGCACGTCTATATTGCATTTTTTTTTAAATTTATTCATTCAGTAGGTCTTAATGCAGCACCTAATGTGTGCCAGGCACTATTTCACTGAGACCCGCAAGTTAACGTGTTCTCCTGAGCTTACCTTCTATAGGTTGGAGACAAATAAAAACAAGGTAAAACAAAACACAGTAGTCCTATTTAGAGAGTCGGAGTAGAGCAGAATAATAGAAGATAGGAGGTGCCTGGGGCAGGAGAAGCATCCTGTGCAAAGTCTGGTGTAGAGGACCTAGGGGCACATGTCGGTGTGTCTGAGGAGCAGAACAAAAGCTATTGTGATGGGTAAAGGGTGGTTGGTGGGCAGAGGTGGGAAAGTGGACCAAGATAGGGTTGGAGAGAGAGGATCAGACAAAGAGACAGATTTGATTCTTTGTGCATTGTGAACCTCATGGAAGGTTTTAGGCTGGCTAATGACAAGACATGCTTCAGGTGTTTTAAAAGCTTACTTGACTGCTGTGCGAATGGATTATCAGGAAGGAAATTCAGACAAGGAGGCAGCTCAGGGGTGGGCCAGATGAGAGATGGCGGGGAGCTTAGATTAAGATGATAATTTTGGAGATGAAAAGAGAATAATAGGTAGTTGGAGATATGTTTTGAATTGGACCTACGTTTTAGAGCAGTGTTTCTTAAAGGGTCTGAATGTTACTGGGTGACCTTTAGAAATGAATGAAGTAGAGTATGAGGCAGATCCTGATTACTCATAATTTCTTGGGGAAAAGTAATCATATAGTACTGGATGGGGTGTGATCATTTCGAAATTGTTCTTTGCGACTTCCCTGTGGTGTGAGAAGAAGGTACTCCAGGAACTCTAAGCCCGTTTGACAATAAGAGGCAGAAACAAGGGGAGCCAGATGGGCTTTATGCAAGACTCCATTGTCCCAAGTGGAGGCCGGGAAAGCTCCTTTCAGAGAAGAGACAGAAGGAGCAATCCAATTCTGTGCTCAGGGAAAGAGGTTTTTAATGGGAAGTTTCTGGCAAGCATGGTGGGCATAGGGATGGAATCCTGATAAGGTCACCTGGCATGCTGTTGATAGCGGGGTAGGGAGTCTTATCAGGATGGGCTGGAATGTTAGGCAAGTGGGAGGGGTGGGAATGGAATCCTTGACTTAGGTAAACGGGAGGGGTTCAGCAACATCTGGTCTTCCTTCAAACTGCAAAATATTCCGTTTTTCATGCTTGACTGGGAAGTGATAACTTTCAGTTCTTTGTTTTCTTTTGTTTTTATCTCAGGAACTCATTTTATATAAGGTACAGGACTCTGTGGGGACCTTTTTCTACTATGGTGATGAGTAGTATTCTGTGTCTGGGGAAGAGTTACAAAAATATCTTAACGTAGTAAGAAACCTCCACCCCTTACCTTTAGCCACCCAATTTCTCTCCCTGGAGATAGACCACTGGATAACTCTTCAGAGGGTGGAACGGAAAGATGGAGGTAGGCAGATAGGTAGGTAGGTAGAAAGATAAAGATATACACACACACACACACACACACACACACACACATATATGCATGCATATAAAAGCAAGTATATAGCCTTTGTTAAAAATTAGAAATGGTAGTATAGTATAAAAATTGTTTTGTATATACTTTGTTTTTTATGTATTTGTTCATTTTTGGTTGTTTCCCCAGCCTCAGGTCTTGAACCTGGGTCCCTGGGCTTTACATAGTCTAGGCTTCTGCTACTGACTTAATAACTGAACCACCAGGGCCCACCTATACTTTGCTTTATTACTTAATTTTGTGACCTTGGACATTGTTCCATATTAATATTTATTAGTAAGTAGAATTGCCTTATTCTTTTTAAAATTTGCATACTGTTCAATTTTACTAGTGTATATAATGTTTTAAGAAGTCTTTTATGGATACGCATTTTCAGTTTTTCCAGTCTAACTTTTACAAGAGTACTACAGCATGTTTTTACATATGTCATTGGATTCATATGGAATTTTAATTGTAGGATACATTTCTAGAAGTGGAATTTCTCTGTTGAAGCACATGTGCATTAAAAAATTTGGGGTAGATGCCAACTTTTACCAATTTATATTCCCATGACTGACACGAGAGCGCATGCTCATCAATACCACATTAACCAACATTGTTATTTTTGCCCACCTGACAGTGAAAAATATTGCAGTTCATGAGTATGAACATAATTTCATAGTTTTAAAGAGCAATTTATGTTTCCTTTTCTCTGAACTGTCCGTGTCTTTTACCCAAGTTTCCTGTTTGTATCATCCATGAAGGAAAGCAGTCCTTTGTCTCTGATGTTTGGCAAATACTATTTTCTTAACTGTCCTGAGCAGTGTTGTTTGGGGATATGGAGAGCCAGTCCCCAGGGTGAGCTGCCCTCCACGCGGGCCCCAGGAGCATCAGTAGGGCACACTGTCTTGGATTAGGGAAAGCTCAAGGCTCTGTGTGCCATTGATCTCAGAGAAACTGTGAGCTGTCACACTCCAGACTGGTGTGTCTCTCAGCAGTGTAGACAGGTTCCCGGTCTGAGAAAGCCCCTGGTCTCTAGGAAATTGGGTATGTCCTTATAATCCTGAGAGCCCTGCTAAAGGATTTCTCCCCACCACATGGGGAGATTTTTTTTTTTTTTAATGACGAAAACGCCACAGTAGTAAAAGAGAGTAAAAGAGAACACCTATTTTTCTGTTTTCACTCAGGGAGCTGAGAGCTTAACCACATACACATTCAACACGCACAAAGCGCAGCATACCTTCTGTAAGAAATGTGGTGTTCAGAGCTTTTACACACCTCGCTCAAACCCTGGAGGCTTCGGTAAGTGAAGGGAGTGGGCCGCAGTTTAGGAGGAACACAGAGAGGCCCTGTGGCTTCTCTGGCTTGAAAAGCTGATTGGAAAGGTGGACAGTGGCAAATTTTGGCCTTCTGTGTAGGTAGGCCCTTCATGTGCATGTTTTAGAAGAATAGGACTTCTAAGTAGAGCTTTTATCAGATGAGGGAATCTAAGCCTGGCTCTGGATTTGGACATCAGCCAGATCCAGATTCTCATCCACTGGTGCTACCAGAGCAGTAAGTTGCTAGGCCTGACATTGAGGGGAAGGGAGAGGATGAGGGAGGAGACGGGCTTGGGGCCTGGGGAGGAGCTGTAACAACAAGGCAAGAATGAGGAAGGAGCATTGACAATACCTTTTTCTAAAAAATTCAGTTTTATTCTTGCTGCTGTTCCACAGTTTTAATTTTGCAGCAAGTCTTGATGTCCAAAAGGATTCCAGCTTTGTTCTTCAATACTGAATCTGGTCGTACATCAGCCTTAAAATTCACATATGACAAAAATGGTTGATAAAATGAGTTTAAAAAATTGGTTTATTGAAAACAGAATAAGCTTCTCTTCATGTCCTGCCTGGAACTAGGGGAGGGGTGTGGGTGGAGCTTTGATAGTTATTCAGAATAACACCAACTGCAGTGTGAATTAAGTGAAAGTAGCTGTAGGAGATATTCCTGAGGAACTTGCTTCCTGTGTAGACGCAGCCTCCTGAGCTGTGGGGTGGTGACCAGGACTGTGACTGTCTTGTGCTTTATGGTACAGAAGGTATAACACCACCTCCGCCATTTCTTTAGCAACTGCCTTTCCTCATCTGGCACAAGGAGACTTTTCCCTGCATTCCTCAAGGAACAGGAAAGGCTTTTTGAAAGTATAAAAACATGCTGATGGAGTGTTTTGGTTTTTTTTTTTTTTTTTTTTTAAAGGAAAGGTGCAGGCAGGCTGGCAGGAAGAAACACTGTTTTATTTAACTATTCATCTTGGTTATTCCCTCTGGTCCTGGGACATGAACCTGTGGCTGAAGGTGACTGACCAAAACCACTATTCCACCAGGATGCACCAACAGGTTTTTAATTCTTAGGAAATATCTATCTGAAACTTGGAGAAGGCCTGTGAATTCCTCAGGCTGCCAGTCAGATGTTGCTCTAGGCTTGAGTCTTGCTTTTTTTGAATCCTCAGCTTTCCATTGAATGATGTCCAACCTTGGCCATCCCTGGTTTGATTCCCATCTAAGAGTTGAGAGTGAGCTACAGGAGGCTGACGTTGATGCTGGCAGTGTGGGTTTGTGCAGTGATTTACCTGATCTCACTCATGTTTGGGACCTCCCTTTCTCTCTGTCACTTCCTTCCAGGAATTGCCCCGCACTGCCTGGATGAGGGCACCGTGCGCAGTGTGGTCATTGAGGAATTTAATGGTAGCAACTGGGAGAAGGCCATGAAGGAGCACAAGACCATCAGGAACATGTCTAAAGAGTGAGCCCCTGCTTCTCCCTTCCCGAAAAGGAGGAACGAGCGGGGTCAGCCCCTTGGCTGTCCATGCAGAGTGAGCCCCTGCTTCTCCCTTCCCGAAAAGGAGGAACGAGCGGGGTCAGCCCCTTGGCTGTCCATGCAGCACCTTGGTGGTGCTGAGGGTTGTAGTTAACCCAGGCTCTCATTTTGTTCCAGCTACCACTTTCCTTAGGCAGCTCTTTGTCCTTCCTCAGCCTGGATTTTGATGTGGGCTGGCTGACATCCTTTCTCTCCCCAACTTTTGTGTGATCTTTTAGAAAAATAAATATTTTTAACATTAAAACTGTCATCATAGTTTATTATTTTCTTTGTACTTTGATTTTACTTCTTAGGCCGGTCATTTAATTGCAAATGTTTATTGAGACAATGAAGATGCTGGCAACCAAATTGGGAGGGAAAGATAAGAAGATAAATGGGATGTGCCCTGGTGGAGTGGCAGTTAGGTCAGTCACTGTCAAAGGAGCACGCCATATACTCCTGAGTTTGAGTCCTGGGCCTGAGGGGCGGGGTGGAAGCAACTACTGTGAATAGCTAAGTAAAAATAACATTAAATACTTCTTCCTACTCTCCCTTCACCTGCCTGTCTACTGGCCTTCATTCCTGCCATACCTTTCCTTTGGAAGAAAAAAAAAAACAGAGAAGATAAATGTACAGTTTTTAAAAATGTAAGATTGTGAATAATTATGAAATCCATATGAGTTTCAAAGATAACATGAACTCTAGGTGTTAACAGACACAGCACTAGGCTTGGAAAACTTGAGGAGGATATGCTTTGAGTGTGTGGTCTTTTTTTAAAAAAAGGTAAATCAGCTAATTTTAAAAATTGTGCTTACATAAAATAATTTTTGTTTAAAGGAAAGGTGCAGGTAGGAGTGAAGGTGAGTAGGCAGGCAGGCAGGCAAGAAGAGAGGAAGAGAAGCACTTTATTTTATTTATTGAGTTGTTTATCTTGGTAGGCACCCCCCCACCCCACCCCACCCCTGCCTCGGATTGGGAAGCTTAGTACTTTGGATGTGTGTGGTCTGTGCCAGCTGGAGGCTTATAGACTTAACTGCTAAACCACCAGGGTGCAACAAATAACAAAATTTACCATCTTAACCATTTTTAAGTGTACAGTTTATTAGTGTTAAGTATATGTACATGGCTGTGCAACCTGTTTCCAGAACACTCCATCTGGAAAAACTGAACTTTTACACACCCATTAAACAATGAATTTGAGTCTGTATTTTTTAAAGGAAGCCATATTTAGGAAGATAGAAGCAAGAGGTAACTGTGTGAGCAGAGGTATGGGCAATGTGCTATAGAAGAATCTGGAAGATATGTTGAAGCCAGAGGATCTTGAAATGGATGGTCTTGAATATTAGACTCAGGAATTGACCTTTATTCTACAGACATAGAGAAGTCCTGAATAGCTCTGAACAGGATGAGTAATACCTAGTCTGTTGCTTGGGTTTTTGACTGGTTCCCTGTTCCCCCTGTCTTCTTTCTTTTTAAGGAAACATGCAGGCTGGAAGGTGAGCCAAGGCAGGCAGAGAGAGAAGGAAGAGGCACTTGATTTTATTTAGTTTTCCATCTTGGTGGTTCTCCCCAGCCCCAGGATGTGAACCCAGGTGTTTGGGATGTATGTAGACTCTACTTTTGGCCAGAGGCAGCAGACCAAACCACTACTCCACCAGGGTGCACCCCACCCTTTCTTGCTTCACATTGCTGCAAGTTATCCGACTAACTTTCCTAAAGCATTCATTATCTTTCATTACCAAATCCTGAGTATACGTAAGTACATGCTATTTGAGAAAAACTAATCTTAAGGTGATTTGTAAGATAGACTGGTCAAAGAAAAAGAACAGGGAAGGGTTGAAATACAGATGAACTAGTGGTCTGTGAAGTCTTCTGTGTCTTAGACTTTAAAGTTGGAAAGAGCTGGTACAAAATTAGACAGGTAAGCATGCCCAGGGGGAGCCATAGTTGAGTCAGTTGCCTCTGAAGGAACAAGCCACATACTCCTGGGTTTGGTAAAAATAAAGATGCTTCCTCTTCTCTTCCTGTCTGCCTGCCTGCTTACCTTCATTTCTGCCTGTACCTTTCCTAAAAAAAAAGTTAGGCAGATAAAACATATATTCAGATACAGTGAGTGTGCCTTCTGATCTACTTTACCTGTTGCAATAGTAAAAAAAAAAAAAAATAGTTTTGTGTATCTTTTAAAACTATAAATGGCATCATATTGTACATTTTGCATTTTTGTTTAACAACAGGTAATGTTTTCCTATCAGTATGTCCTCGTTGTTACATAGAATTGCACAATGTGGATATAGTTTATTTAACCTTTTTTTTTAATGTACAGTAGGTTTTCCAGTTTTTGTTTTACAGTGAGCGTTGACGGCGAACATCCCTTTACCTGCCATTCTATACATATATATAGAAGTGGATATGCTGATATACATATTTTATGAAGATATACATATTTTAAATATTAAAAATACTCTTAAATTGTCAGAAAACTATTCTCTAAAACCTCCGTCACCTGGGTAAATAGCCGAGTGCCCACACCCACACTTGATGTTGTTAGTCTTTAATTGTGACCAGTCTGTTGTGCAAAAATGTTTCATTTTGTGTTTCCATTTTTCCCAATTATCTGTGAGATTAAGCATCTTTCTATGTTTTGTTTTTTGTTTTTTTTTTTACCATTTTTATTTTCCATTCTGCCAGTTGCTTAATTAATCCCCTGTTTTCTGTGGGTCAAGTTTTTCACTTACTAAAAAATTAGTACTTAAGTATTTCAGTTACTGTTTTCAAAATTAGTATTGGAGCTCTTTGTTTTCAGGCTATAAATCCTAAGCCTCGTTTAGCATCATTTAGAAGCTGGTATTTTCCTGTGTATTTAGGGCTCAGAGGGAGCAGGGTTTGGGTCCAGCCAGGAGATCTGCCTAAGGGAGTGACTGGAATGTTAGAGGCTGTCCACATCAGTGCTGGGATGAGCTATGGACTGAGAGCAAACCAGCAGGAGTCCCTCTGCTCCAGACCACTCTTCTGGCTTCTTGGCATTACCTCTTCTAATATATTTTAAAAATAATTTTATCTGGCCTGCCCTGGTATAGTAGTGGTTAGATCAATTGCCTCCGAAGGCGTGTAGGCCACATACCCCTGAGTTTGAGTCCTGGGATTGTGGAGAAACAACCAGTGTGAGCAACTAAATAAAAATAAAATGCTTTTCCCTCCTCTCTCAAAGATTTTCTTTTTTATTCAGGTCCATTGAGATTCCAACTGCCTGTAATTACATTAAATGTATGTATTAACTTTGTAAGAATGCTATTAATACGTAATGTGTAAATATATAAATGTATATACTGAAACATATATTTGGCATTCAATTTATTTACAAACTTTGTAAAGATTTTTATAGTAAATTTTTATCAAGGAATGTGGTACAGCTCTTAATTTATTCAGGTTTTGCTTTATGTCCTGCATTTAATTTGTTATATACTTTAAGAAACCATGTATTAAAGGAAAAATCAGTAAGCATTAAAACTGGGTTAAAATACAGATAATATATTTGCTCTGTAGGATTGACTTTCTGTTTACTAGTCTGCCATGTCTGGTGAGTATCACTAAGTTCAGAGAGCAATGTCAAGTTTATCACATGCATATCCTTATCGTGAACTAGAACATTTCAATGTAATCTTATTTTCACATTATTTCATACCATAAAATTTACCCCTTAACACATGGAATGTAATGATTTTTAGTATATTGACAAGGCTGTCCAACCTACACCACTGTCAAGGCCAGAATACTTTCATCACCAAAAAGAAGCCCCATATTCATTTGTAGTCATTCTCTTGCTCCCTCCCCATGGTCTCTGGAAACCATGAATCTGCTTTCTATCTCTATGGATTTGCCTATTCTGGACATTTCAGATTAATGGAATCCTATAATATGTGACCATTTTGTGCCTGACTTATTTTACTTAGTCTCATGTTTCAAAGTTCCATCCTCCTTGGAGCATTTATTAGGACTTCATTTATTTTCATGGTTGAAAAAATGCCATGATTGGTTTACTTTATCAGTTGATAAACATTTAAGTTGCTTCTACTGTTTTTAGCCATTATGAATAATGCTACTACAAACATGTTTCTCTGTGAACATATGTCTTCAGGAGTGGAGTGAAATTGCTGGGTTAAATCATACATATTTAAGGAACTAAGGAACGGTGAACTTTTCTACAGCAGCTGCAGTATTTTATATTCTTACCAGCAATGTATGAGTGTTCCAATTGTTCCATAAATTCTCCAACACTTGTTATTTTCTATTTTTGTTTCAATTATAGCTGTTCGAATGGGTGGGAAGTAGTATCCCCTGGTTTTGCTTTGCATTTCCTTCTTGACATCTTGTGTTTGTGGGCCAATTGTTTATCTTCTTGGAGAAGTGTTTATTGAAGTCTTTTTTCTTGTCATTTAATTAGATTGTCTTTTTGTTGTAAGCATTCCTTAAAATGTCTGGATTCTAGACTTTTAGCAGATACATGATTGGAAAATATTTTTCCCCATTTTACTTTCCTGATAGAGTCCTTTGATGAACATAGTTTCTGTTCTTTTGTTGCTTGTGCTTTTGGTGCCATTTTTAAGAACTGTTGCCTAATCCAAGGTCACAAAGATTTATACTCTTGTTTCCTTCTAACAGGTAAACAATTTTTGTTCTTACAGTTAGGCCTTTGTAGTAATTTTTGTAATCAGGATACATGAATCTTCCAACTTCATTCTTTTTTAAGATTCTCTTGACTTCTGTGTCTGCAAGAATTTTACATGAAATTTAGGATCAGCTTGTCACTTTCTGCTAAAGACATAGCTGGAATTTAAACAATGATTGTAAAATTTAAATAGATTTTGTATCTGTTATGTTAAACTTATTCCTGGGCATTTTATAGTTCCTGATGTTGAGCATGGGAATTTTTTTCTAATTGAATTTCTATCACTTTATTGTCAATTCTTAGAGGAAATCTATTGTTTGCTTTTTTTTTTTTTTTTTTTTAAAGGAAAGGTGCAGGTAGGAATAAAGGCAAATAGAGTTAGGCAGGCAGGGAAAGAGAGGAGGAAGAAGCACCTTTGTTTCTTTCTTTTAGTTGTTCATGCCGGTTACTCTCCTTGGCCCCTGGACATGTCCTCAGGTCCTTGGGATGTATGTGGACTGTGGTAGCAAAAGGCGACTGACCAAACTTACTCCACCAGGGTGGGCTTTCCATTGATTTTTGTAGCGGTATCTATCATCCTGCTGCCTAACCAAATGTTCTCTCATTTAGATTTTATTGACATCTCATGGATTTGTAAACATAGCTGCCTCTTCCTGTATATATATGTATTACTTTATTGTTCAATCTTACTTGATTACTTTTCTTCAGAACAACTTTAAGAATGATGATGATGATGATACCTTACATTTCCACCTTGTCTTTGTGATTTTAGTCTGCTAGACTTTGGTAGCTAGTTTTTATTTTAAGTTGTTTTCTGCACTACTACTTTTCTTGTAAGTTGTTATTAGGGTATATACCTTTGTCATGCAAGGGGATGAAGCAGCTAAGTTGCTAAAGATACAGCAGAGCCCAGCGACCTGGGTTTGGGACCCAGACTGAGGGAAAAAACAAAAAGTTATTAGGATTAGTGTCTGAATTTTGTTACCTTTGAGCAATAATAATGTTTGTAAATAAAAATAATACGGTTCTTCTTGTTGTTGACATAATACGTTATGTTGATGAATTTCCCAAGGTGGAATCATTCTTAAACATTCCTGGAGTTGGTCATGGAGTAGTGATTCTTTGGATGCCCTGCTGGATTCAGTTTTTAAATTTTATGTTTTTGCACCTATATTCACAAGTAAAATTGTTATAAGTTTTCTTATCTGTGCTACATTATGTCATGTCTATGACTTGGGGTATTTTTCTATTTTATCTCTAAATGACATTGGTATGATCTTTCGATGGACTAGCAACCGTTTTCAAGTCTGTTATAATTACCTTTCTAATTTCTTCTCATTATTGACTTTGTTCTCTTTCACTTTGAAAGTAAACTTTAGTAACATAAAATTCCAATAATGTGTCCTAGTGTTGTATATAGTTGTCACTGGGTGCCAGTTTCTTGTCTAGTCCCTCTTCTTAAATGTGAGTGGGCCACAGCTCCCATTGGGGTGTGGGGATGGAAGGGGATCTGGAAGGAAACACCTGGTTGGGACTTGCTCAGTTTAATGACAGTATGTTTTACTTTGCAAGGACTCAACAAAAGGAGCAGTGTGAAGCTCTCCTGTGGAAGGAGACGGTGACCCTGCCAGCATCAATCTGTCCTGAAGTCCAGCCCTTATTCAGACAGAGCCTGGCTCAAGTTCTCTCACCGCTGCTTTGCTCTCAGTTCACTTAGCCATGCAGTTGTTCTGAGAATGCTATTGTACAGGTGTCCCTCTCGCCCTCCTACACTTAAGAGAGTAAAACAGCTGCTGCCTCAGGACCCGGATGGGCTGGTGCCACCTGCTAGGCGTGAATGCATGTGCTTGATGCTGAGTTGTTGGAAGATAAAAAGATACCGATTCTCTTTAAATTTGCAGTGATACAACCCTCCATTTTATGGAATTGAAATGTGTGTGTCCTACATTATGGTAGAGTTTTGAGACAGTCCAAAATACACAGTCATCTATTTATATTTTCTATTTTGTTACTATGGGCTTGCATATATCATAATTTTTTCAGTCTTTCCTTTGTGGCTGTAATAAGCCCTTCTGTTCCCAGTAATGAAACTTTTGTTTTCTCTTTATCTGAATTATATTTGCCAGGTGTTGGCTGGATTTTTCAAAGAAAACTAATTATCCTTTCCATTAATTTTGTCTTTCATCTGTATTTAATCTTTCTTTATACTTTTTCTTGATCTTACTGATTTCGAAGTGGGGCTTTTTTCTTGCCATTCTGTAATTAATTTGAATATTTTTGATTATAATCAAATTATGTAGCCTGTAAAATTTACTTTGGGAAGTTTATTCAGGGTTTCTCAGTGGTCAGTAAATAATTTATCTTTGTAAATGTTCTATCACATAAGAAATGAATACTGACTCTGTAATAATTTCATTATACAAATACTTTGTGTCTTTTTGCCAACTTTGTCAGCATTCTGAAAGAATATTTAAGCCTTTGACTATTGCAAACTTTTTTTTTTTTTTTAAGGAAAGGCAGGATTGAAGGCGAGCAGGCAGGCAGGCAGGCAGGAAGAAAGAGGAGGAAGAAGCATCTTTATTTAGTTGTTCACACTGCTTACTTCCCTCCAGGCCTGGGGGTATGTGGCCTGTCTTCTTTGGAGGTGATTGATCTAACCACTACTCCACCAGGGTGCTACATGAAAAGCTTTCATTTTTAAATATCCTTTCTTTTTAGCTTGGACATATTTCTGGTTTTGGGTGTTTTTTTTTTTTTTTTTCCTTAAAATTATTATTTGGTTATAATTTACATTTTTTTTCACACATTAGAATAAACTCATATGTAAAGGTTCCCCATCCCTCATATGTATGTCAACACACCATGCCCTTCACCAAATCACCAAGTATTCTTCACCACTGACCACTGGGCTCTGCTACCACTTGTATTTGTGTGTGTCCCCACAATTCCATTCCCTATTGGTAACCTCAATTCTGTTGCAAGTGTCCAAGGGTTGTTTTTTTTTATCTGTTCCTTTGTTTTGTCTATTCAGTTCCACCTATGAGTGAGGTTATCTGGTAAAGGATGTATTTCATTTTTGTGCTTGCCTTTGCCTGGTATTTGGTATATTACCCTTTCATTTCAGCTTTTTTTGGGGGGTCACTTTCAGGTGTCACTACGTTTGAGTCTCTGTTCAGTAGGGAAATTAGCCCATTCTATTCATTTCCTCTTTTCCATTTTGTTGATTTGGAGTCTACCCTTTTCAGTGCTGCAGTTGATTACTTTCTTGGTCAGAACAGTCCAGAAGGAGTCTTACGTTTGTCTACAACGTGCTGCCCTGAGCCATGATGTTTTGCCTTCCCTTGAACACAGAAGAGACCAATAGAATACTTTTATCTCTATCCCCCTACTTGAAATTTAGGAATTTTAGCAGCATCCTTGTGTATGTTTTTGAAAAATCTTAACTAGGATATGGTGAACCCTTTTGATGTGCTGACTCAAGTTTTTTTCAGTTTATGTAATTTCTCTATTATCCCCATTTCCAACTTTTCCTCCTTCTGAAATTCTCATTATTAACATGTTAGGCCCTAGGTGTATGTTTTTCAAGACCCTTTTCCACTATGATTTCCATTTCTCAACTTGTTTTCTTTTTTCTGAGATATATCTTGGAAACACCCTTTTTGGTCTGGGCCACGGCCTGAACTTTTTCATTACTGTTTTCACTGAAGTCTCTTCCATGAACTGCTCCTTCACTGAGGTATGTCCACTCCACAGAGTGGGATTCTTCCTGCGTCTAAGCCTCCGGGGGGAGGGGTCTCCATTTTGTACTGTGTCTAGTCCCTCTTGGTCCTTCCTAAGTGATGGCAGAATGGTGAGTGGTGGGAAACCCAGCAGTTTCTGCTCTTCTCCATCTGGGGAGAGAGAAGTGGCAAAACCCCACCCTAGACTGTTTACAGGTCTCTGACACAGGGTGAGGGAAGGTAGCCCCCTCGCACCCCTAACAGATGGCCTCCCAGGGCTCTACGTGAGTGGATATTGCCCCTCCCCAGGGAATTCTTGCCTTGAGATCTTTCTTGTTTATATGTTATGTTTTTCTCCTTTCTTCCTTGAAGAAACCATCAACTTCTGATCTTTGCTCTAGGTTTCAGACTGCTGCACAGTTTACATGTTGTCAGCTATCCAAGACGATGGTGAAGGGACCTAGAGATGCTAGTCTGTGCTCCTCTCCAGGCTGTTGGTGGTCTGGGGAGGGGGCTACCGTTCAGTTACGTACACAAAACAGCTTTCTTTATGCCAAGACGAGAAGTGTCCTCTGGGTTGTTTTCCACGTGAGGTTCCCTTTCCCTGACTCAGGCACAGGCACTACTGCTACCGGAGCTGCGGGCAGCCCTGCCAGCTTTGGAAGGCACCCTTCCCTCTGCTGCTGGGGCAGGGCGGGCTGGGTGTGTTGAGATGGGCATAGATGGGTAGGAGCTTGTCTTCAGGTAACATGGACCAGAATCAAATGCCTGGCACTGAGTACATAAAAATGTTAGTTTATTTTTCATTTTTCCTCTTAGACCTTTACTTATTTTAAAAACATAGTTAGCATATACTGTTAAACTAAGCCAAGACTAAGTCTCAAGTATTACCACCTAGAAGAAAAAACTACTATTGATAATTCTACACATCTTTCTAATTATAAGACTTTAAAATATTTTTGAATAGGTAATAGATGCACATGGTATAAAATGCAAAAGGGCAGTGGGTATCCATTCCCTTCCTCCTACCCAATTCCCTTTTTCAGAGACAAACATTACACATTATATGTGTGGACATAGTTTGTACACTATGTATCCATCAGCTGCTTACTTTAATGGGTTGTTTCTTTAACTCATTACAACTGATATTATACTGACTATATACTTTTTTTTTTCAAGGTGCAGGCAGGAAGAGAGAGAGGAGGAAGAAGCACTTTTTATTCTCATTTAATTGTTGGCACTGGTTGCTCCCTCCCTGCCCTACCTGGGGTTTGAACCCAGGGGTACGTGGCCTGGCTCTTTTGGATTAACCCAACCTCTACTTCACCAGGGTACACCATACTTTTTTTTTTTTTTTTTTTTTTAAAGGAAAGGTGCAGTCAGGAATGAAGGCAGAGCAGGCAGAGAGAGAACAAAGAAGCATTTATTTATTTTATTTAGTTGTACATTTTGGTTGTCTCCCCTGGCCCAAGGACCAAACCCTGGTAGGATGGTTGTAGCTTGTGTCTGCTGGAGGCAGTGAATTTAACCACTAAACCACCAGGGTATACCTAAATACATGTTCAAAAAACATCAAAAGTATTTTCTCGTATCAAAACAATTTTTAAACAACAAAAAATCCTTTAAAATGATAGATGTTCACTGTAGAAAGATGACTACTAGTATTTACTTCCTAGATATATTCTTTGAGATATATACACATACACATGTTTTATACTTTATATATTTGTATATGTTTATTTACCAAAATCAGGATTGTACTGTTCTTTTTTTTTTTAAAGGAAAGGTACAGATAGGAATGAAGGTGAGTAGGCAAACAGGAAGGAAGGAATAAAGAAGAGGAGGAAGACTTCATTTATTTTTTTCATTTAGTTTACATTTGTTGTTCACCTCAGCCCTGGGTCTTGAACCCTGGACCTTGGGATGTATGTGGGACTGCTCCCAGGTGTACTAGACCACTAGGCCACCAGGGCATACCCAGGATTGTACTATTCTTAATCTGCCTTTTAAAATTTAATATATTTTGAACATTTCCCTTGTTATTAAATATAATTACATTACTAGTTTTTTCCTTCTAATTTTGCTATTATAAACAATACTTTGATGATTCTTGTATATATAACTTTAGTTTTTAAAAATATTCCCTTAGGTCATAGAGTATAAATATTTTAAATGCTCTTAATATATATTGAGAACTGCTGTCTAGAAAGGGTGTCTTCCTAGTAGCAGGACAGAAGTCAGCCTGTCTCACCATACTCTATAACCAGTGTCAGTGGCTGCTTCTTTCTTGTCATACTTTCAGAGCTATTAACAAATTCTAAGTAGACATATAGCAGCCAGATTAGTATTGTATTTGTATTGTAGGGCTAATAGTCTCATTTGGCCCTAGGGTAGCATTCCAGAGAATGGTGACCCTCAGGAAAGTGGAGCAAGTTTGGGCAGAGAGACCCAAGAAGCAGGTCTCTAACCTGTTGCTATGAAGACAGTTCTGAAGCCTACATCTGATGGGCAGGAATACCACCTGGCTGATGAATACCCATCAAAATCTTCTCAGTCAGGACCTGGGCTTGTGCTAATCCTTCTGTTTAATGTCTACTTATTGTTTAGGTCTTGCTTTTATTTTTTTACCCCCAGTTCAGGTGGTGAACCTGATCCCTAGGCTTTACACAGCCTGCACCCTAGTTCCTAGCTGTTCTAGCTGCCTTAGCCATTTGAGCCACAGGGGTGCACCTAGGTCTCACTTTGTGTGTGCCAGTCCCTTTACAGTGTGCCTCTAGGCATCTTCTCCTTTGAGTTGGTATAATTATCACCTGCTTTGCAGATGAAAAAACCGAGGCAGTGAAGGGTGAAGCACCTCACCCTACCCCCACCCCAGATTACTTTGCTGGCAATTCTGGCCTCCCATTCAGAGCCTGGGCTCTTCGCCATGAACTTCCCTGCCTCAGGTCAATTCCCAGGACCATTAGCTGAACTCTGAGTAGGTTCTAAGTTAGACCTCTCAGCGCTTACGTTTGTGTGTTTGTTTATTCTGCTGTTTCAAAACTTGAGTGCTTAGTTCTCATCCACATTGACTGTAGATTTTTCAAAGTGCTGACAGGCACATAGGTAACCAATATATAGAGTTTGGTGAATCTTCATTGTCTTTCTGTTTTCTGGGCAACTGCCCACAGATACGGTCTGGGACATTATTCATTCATTTATCCCAGACAGCTTTGTTGAGCCTGGTATCAGTGTGCACACCTGGAATGTCCATCTCCTTCATGGCAAATTTCTGGATCTCTCTGAGCTCCAGAGGGGCATGCTTCTTGAAGCCCACTCCATGGATATACATGTGAATGGTGATGGTGTATTGTCTGGTCACCTCATTGATGGCAGACTGGCCCTTCTTCTTGTCACCCTTCTTTGCAGGAGTCATTCTGCCTGGCCTAGATGGAGCACTTATGTTTGTAGAGCAATTTAAAAATAACAAGTTCTTGAGTGTTTGAAAAAAAAATAAGAGTCCAGATTTCTCTCTTCCTATTTCCTGTGAGACATTTGATTGTGAGCTCCCTGCAGGAAGGTCCACATCATAACAGTCTCTGTATGAAATAGTGCCCAGCAAATAGTGATCGGCACATACTTGCCCCAGTCAACAACTGTGACCTGAATTACAAGTTTTCTCTGGAATGAAGTCTGATAAATAGACCAAGTAATTATAAAAGAAATTATGGTTAAACTAATTAATATAGACTGTGTGTGTCTGGTGAGCCTGCTTTAGGAAACTGTAAAAAACTGCATCAAGTGATTAAGAGTACTTTTTCATAATAACAGCAAGCTCTGTGTTAGGTGTTTGACATACTTTGTGTCATTATGTAAAATTGAGAAGCTTTCAGCATAGCTGTTATTATTCTTGGGTTTGTTTGATTTGGTTGTGGGTTTTCTTCCCAGAGGAAGAAGCTGACGTTTGGACAGTGCATTGGCCTGTGCTTTTATTAAGCATCTAAACACCACCTATCAACGCTGGGTGAGCAGAGCCTTGGGAGAGGATACCCGAGGCAGGTATCCTCTTTGGCTCAGGAAGATGAGCCAGCGCCACACCAGGCCCTGGGCTTCCTGTCTTTTTTCTCCTTCTGTTCTTGGGATCTGGAAACTCTTCAGAGCTTCAGAGAAAATTCAGAGAGTTGATTCTCATGTACCGGGAGAAGAACACGTAGAGGCGACGGAACCAGAGGAGCTGGCTGCGGTGGCAGGACATGGCTTTCTAGAAGGATCAACAGGACCTGTTATGGAAAACTTGCACTGGAGTGGCTCCTGTTCTTTTCAGTTCTGACTTCCTCACTTTAAAATTCCTTCCTTCCACTAACACATCTTGTGTGATACCGCCTCATCTGGTTTCTTCTACTGGAGACTCTCTCTGGATTGGCTCCCATCAGTGACTCCCCTCTCCCATCCCCTAACTAATAGCAGATGATGTTAATGGCTGCTGGAGTGTCAGTCTCCAGACATCTCACTTTGAATAAGCCTGTGAGATAAATACTATTATTATTGCTTTTAAAAACAATAGATAAGGAAATTCACCAATCTCAAATGGCTAGTAGGTAATAGAGCTGAGGGTTGACTCCAGAGCATCTGATTGACTCTGGAACCTAGTTCTTAACTACTTTTTTCCACTGCCTCATATGTATAACACATGCAAGGATTTTTTTTTTTTTTAAACAGGAAACAAGCTAGAATACTGTGCTCAAACTCTGCTGAATACGGTAAGCTGGGAAGGTACAATCACTATTAGAAGGAAAAACAATGGCACACAAAGAAATGTTTATTATCTTGTTATTCAGATCTAGGGTAGTTCAATTTTTAAACAGAATAGATCATAGCAGCTGATTTAACTGGATTTAACATATGTAAATGGTTCCTGCCAGTTTTACTCGAAGCACCATAATTAAATTGCCTCTCTAAGCTAATATTGCAAAACTTTATGAACTAATTTTATTTTCATTGTTAGAATATATGCCTTAGGGATATAAATATAGTAAACATAAGCTTAAATGATAAAGCAAACTATCACCATAGGATATAGTCAGGCAAAAATATTATATAACATTGTTTCAAAAGGAAATACAAGGGAAAATTTAAATAAGTATTTTCAGAAATGAAATGGATGTATGGTCACAGAAGTTTAGCTTGTTTTAGCTGCTCATTGATCGCCCTGGCCCCACTGTTGCTGCAGTGTAGACTGTACTGACATGTACGGGATTCCTGGCTCTCTGCTGTTTGTAATCCCACATGTTCCCTCCAGGTTCACTTTCTCTTTTGCTGGTGCATATTCTTTAGTAATTTTTTAATGTGGGTCTCAGAAGGAAAGTTTTCTTAGCCTTTAAATGTGTGTGTTCTACTTTTTGTTTTAAATTATTTTTACTTGAAATAAAAGCTTAGTTGGTATTTTTTCCCCTCAATCTGCTTGAAGGTGTAACCCCATCCTTATCTTTTGACCCTGTCTATGATAACAAGGAAGTCTGCTGGCAGTATAATATCCTTGATACACAGTTGATCTTTTATGTTAACTTTTAAGATTACCTATGTATTCTGGGTTCTGTAATCTTATTATGCCTAAGGTAGATTTGTTTCTATTTATTCTATTCAGTAATTTCAAAGTGAGGAATTGTGTTCAACAGTTCAGAAAAATCTTCACGTGTTATCTCTACAAATATCCCTTGTGTGAAGTTCTTTCTATTCTCTTCCTGAGCTCTTATCACACACACACACACACACACACACACATCTTAGCTCTAGCTTTGTGTCTCAATTGTTCTTTCAGATTTTTTCACTTTCAAAATTTCTAATATTTTATGTCTATTTTACATTAAAATTGTATTATTCTTTAAGAGATGTACAGATGTTCACTGTAGATAATTTAATAAACAAAACTACATAGAAAAACAAAAAACAAGGCAAAATCTGGACTTCTCTCAGTTTTGCGCATTGCTAACTTTTTCTCTATGGTGGCTATAAGTCCCCTGGGCTTGCAGCTGGAGACCAATTAGAGTGATCGGAACTGCCTTCTCCCCCTCCAGGTTCTCAGAACCCACTGCCCCACTGACTGGTCCAGCTGCACTGGGTCTTGCTCTTCCTCATAGGCCAGCAGGTCTGCTGGCCCCACTGGCTCTTTAGCAAGGCCCCTGGCAGGCCGGAATTCCTCTAGACTCAAACTGGAAGTGCTGCTCCATGTTTAATAGCAAAAACTGGTGAATGGAAATGTCCAACAATAAGGGATTTGTTATATATTTATGGTCTACCCATATAATGCAAAAATTGGCAGCTATTACAATTCTAATAATGACATAGGAGAAAATGGCCATAATATGTTTTTAAAGCAAGTTTTAAAAAGCAGGCAGTGTCATTAAAATATATATAAATTATATGTTAATATATAATTATGAAAATTTATATTTATACAAATTATATATTGTTTAAATATAAATGTGCAGTTATATAATGATGAATGTGGATATATTACTCTTTATATCGAGTACATAGCCCAACATGGTTATAATGATTACCTCTAAGTGGTGAGATTACTCGTCATTTTTATTAATTAATTTTCTTTTTGATGTTTTTGTGTTTCCAGATTTTCTACAACAAGGAGGTATTATTTACTTTATTTTTTTAAAGCATGTTATTTTTGTAATCAGAAAGTAAAGGTTAGAGTCTTTGGAACTCTGACCCCATGTCTGGCTGCCTGGCTAATGCTGAGGGACAGGTGCTGAGCCACGCAAGGGGGTCTGGGTCACTGTCCAGGAATTTGTAGACCTTACCTTTGCCCGTGCCACTTCCTTGCTGGTGAGCACGAAGAGGACATCTCGGGTACAAAGCAGAGACGAGGGCAGGTCCAGAAGGGAGAGGTACTTGCGCAGCACGCTCACAGACTGAAGTAGGAGCACTGAGCACCCTAGTTGGGAGGACGGTGAAAGAGCTTGTTGCTTCCAGGAGAACACCCTGTCTCCCCTTTGGGGCTTGGCAGGGCAGTGACCATGGACTTGCCAGATGATGCTAGTTCCAAAGTGCTCTTCGCCCATCATTCTCATGGGTAGGAAGTGTGACTGGGACCCAGCATACCTGACTGGCAGCCCTCTATCTGTTCTGAGACTTTAACAAAAGGTGGTGCTAGATGCTGGGACCTGGCTTCCTCAAGCCCAGGGAAAAGGGGATAGAGACAGGAATTTCTGCTTTGGGAGGCCAGAGCCCTAGTTCCTGCTGTGTCACTGAAGAACTCACTTGGGAAAGCCCTGTAACCTCTCTGAACTTGAGTTTCTCATCTGTAAAATGGCCTTAATAGTGGGGACCTGCTTGTCTCTAAGAATTAAATGAACTATAGTCATTTTCCAAAGACCTCCTAGCTTGTCAGTTCAGTAAACCCAGTTGGAAAGGGCACACACTACTTATATTTTCATTCCTTTAATCTCCATATCACTCCTCTGAAGGGTATATACTATTTCCACTGGCTCAGAGGTTATCATGGGTGTCAGGCAGTCCATGGCCAAGGGGGCTCAATTCAGGACGAGTTCCTAACTCAGACTAACTCATTAGTCATTTACAATCTGACTTATTTGAGGGTGGGATGTGGGTTTGGATGGACAGACCGAAAGAATTTCAGAGGTGAGAAAACTAGACAGGTGGTGGGCAAGGTCCTGTTAATTTTATGGGCCAACTTGACTGCTCTCAGGTGCCCAGATGTTTGACTAAACATTTCTGGGTGTATCCGTGAGGGTGTTTCTGGATGAGATTAGTATTTGAATGGATGGACTCAGGAAAGTTTATTCCCTTCTCTAAAGTGGGAGGGCATCATATATCCGTTGAGGGCCTAAAGAGAAGAAAAGGCAAAGGGAAAGTTTGTTCTTTTCTGCCTGACTACTTGAGCTGTGTGGGGTACTGGACCGGGATTTACACCACTGACTCCTCTGGTTCCCAGATCTTTGGACTCATGTATGATAGCTCTTTGGGTATCCTGTAGACAGCAGATCACAGTGTCTTCTCAGCCTCCATAAATGCACAGGCAGATTCCTTATATAAAATAGATCTCCCTCCCTCCTTTCTTCCCTTTCCCCACCCCCAAACTAGCAAATTCTGATGTGTTCTCTGCATTTTCCTATCTTGTCCTCCCTTGTCCCTTAGTATGTAGAGATCAGTGAGAGATGGAGAATCACAGGCTGGGATTGCATCAGAAAATGCAGAGATTTTGCTTAAAGAGAGCAAAAGAGTAGAAAGTGATAAAAAGAAATGCTGTCTCCTTTTGGTTCTGTTTCTCTGCAGAGCCCTGACTAACATATCTGGCCTGCCCAATATACCTGGAGGCTGCCTTGTTGGGAGGGCACTTATTTATGAGTAAAGCTGACTTGGAGACCTGGGGACCTACATGGACAGGCACATTTTGTTGGGTCAGTGGAGTGTGGGTCACCTCATCCTTTGGTCTAGGGAAGTTCTCTGTATATTTACAAATTTCACCCTAATAATTTTCCTTTCCTTCCTTCCTCTAAAAAAAACCCAAACCCACTGGCATTCGGTCTTGAACCCAGGTCCACAGGCTTTACGCCACCTGAGCCACAGCAGTGTGCCCATCCTAATACTTTTCTGAGAGGGACAGAAACTACAGCCTTTTACCAAAGGGTCAGGCCTTACCTTTAGGTAATTTCCCCTCTGAGTGCAGGGTCCTGGAGGAGGGAAAGAATGAGAGTGAGAGAGTAAGAATCCTTTATAGTTAACAGGAAGGGCTGTCTGAGCAAGGGCTGCTGTGCTCTGTGATCTCTCCACTCAGGTTTCTAGGCAGTTTCTTTTGCCTACATTGCCATATCCATTCCTGGGTTTCCGTACCTCTGGCTATAGCTGAAAGAACTCTCTGGAGTGGGCACCTTAGCCAAGAGAGCCAGTCCAGAGACTGGGCAATAGCTTATAAAATTTCCTGGTCCAAGTTTTGCCCGTTGGAAATGAAGGTAATGACTCTTCAAAGTTTTTTCTCTTTTGAAATGGTGAGTATGGCTGGAGAATATTTAGAAATATTGGTATTTCTTTCCTGATAGTTCCTTTCTCCTTCCTGACCTCCTCTGCTCCCACCTGCCTACATTGGAGGCCATATGTGCTCACTGCCTGTGGGTCTGACAGCAATGATGTGTGGGATGGAAAAGGATGGAGTAAGTAGTCCCTACCTCCCTGCAACACACAGCCATACAGGTGAAAAGGGATTTTCAGGAGCAGGGCTAAAGAAATTGAGAATTGATAAACTCCTGAGCCTGACTCTCTGACAGAGTGCTGAGAAATAGAAAAGTCTGAAACATAGGTTTCTGGGATCCTAAGATCAGAAGCAACTTGCCCTGCACTCTGAATAAAGACCTGGGGATATTCTGAGATTGAGGAGGCCAGGAGATCCAAGGAAAGAGTTGGGGATTCAGGATCTGAATTAAAGAAGGAGGGGCACATTGGAGGCACAGGCCTGGAAATTAGACTCAGAGCCCTGAAGCCCTGGGAATCTTCAGGCAGGTGAATGACGCTGGGAAGGGCACCTCCTACTGGAGGGAAGCCAAGAAGCAACAGAGAAGAGGTCAGAGGGCCAGAGAAGGAGGACAAGCTGGTGTTAGGCAAGTCAAAGTGGCTTTTCAGTGAGTGAGAAGCAGGGTCAAATGTCATGGGAAAGTCAGGACAGGTGAGGACTGCAGTAAACCTCAGGAACAGCCAGGAGGTGACTGTAGAGTAGAACTTTTTAGTAGATTGGTGGGAGTAGAAGGCAGGCACAGAAGGACAAAATAGGGGGAAGGAAGGGGAATCTTCTGCGAGAGGGGTTTGGATCCTTCTCTCCCCAGAAGTGTCTCAACTGAGGAGGGCACTGCCACCCCACATGGTGGTGAGGCCCAGAGAGAGTAAAGGGAGGGGCAGCTCAGAAAACAAACCTTATACCCTGAGCATTTCTGCTCAGAATCTAAGGGGCAGTGGCTGTAAGTGGGCAGTGCCAAGTGGCAAATGGGAGAAATGCCCTAAGGCCCAGGGAGCAGAGCCTCAGGTGGGAGGGAGACTGGGGTCTGCACTGGAGATGTGACCGGGCGTTGGAGCCTGCAGCGGTGCTGTGGGCCTGCAGGGGCAAGTCAGCCCCTCTAGGAGGTGTTCCCACAACTTAGGTAGCAGCTGCATGGGCAGAGGTGTTGCCCCTGGTTCTGTGATGTCTGTTTTGGTTTTCCTGATAGAGGTGCTCTCCTGGGAACATCTACCAGCAACAAGAATATAAAGGGCACTTTGGAAAGGAAGGGAAGAGAGAGACACGAACTATTACTAGTTGGATGCCACATGGTTAGCTGTCTTGTGTCACCATCTGGTTTGATTTCCTCAAAACAACCTGACAGATTGAGTATGGATAGTCTTATTTTTCAGATGGAAACACCAGGGCTCAAAGAGGACAAGTAATCTACTCTGATTCACACAAGCTTGCTTCCTAACAGACAGTAGCAGCAACGTGCCAGGGGGAGCACTAGAGAAAGAGGAGATTGAGTTCAAGCTTCTGCTTTGTCTCTAGGTTGCTGTGCAGCTCTGGGCTAATCAAACCTATTTTCCAAACCTGCTCAGCAAGGACTGCAAGTCATCCCTATTCTGGAGCCTTCCTCCTGCCATGCTGGGAGGAGACACAGAAAGACGCTACTGGGTAAAGCTGCCAGCCACTCTGGTTTTGGATGTGGGAAGGACACCACTGACCGAGGAGATACGGGGGGCCATATGGGGGTGGGGCTCACGAGCAGGGACAAGGCTAGTAAGAGAAGGAGAGGATGAGTGAGGATGAGGGCCTAGTGGTAGTCAGAGCAGATAGATGGAGGCTGAAAGGGTAAGTTATAGAGGCAGATGTCTACCGGACAGCTGTGGGACCGGTAGTCAGGGAACTGACAGAAAAAGCCATAAATCACTCTCTTTAGTGTATAGAGAGGACTCACAAGTATTAAAAACCAGTGGCACCCCAGCCTCTACCAAGGAAAATGGCTCCAAATAGTTCTAGCTGAATAATGTTGGCCTCTGGGATTCTCCACCCAGGTTGAAGCCTTCCCCACTTTCTCCCCTTCAGTGGTGGGGTCTCGGCCAAGTAAGCCTCAGGTGCCAGGAGAAGGTGGTGTACCAGTCCTCCGCGGGGTGCAGCCCACTTCAGTCTGGCTCTCTAATAGTTCAATGGTAAGTGTCATGGGGCTCAGATAAACGGGTGGGAAAGTGTTCTGGAAACTGTCCACCCTGAGCAAATGAACAAAGTCTCCCATAGCAGTCAACCAGAGAATCCCTACCTCACAGCCGCATACAGAGCGATGTGGTTGCTGTGACCGCTCACTCCCCCTGCATCGAAAGTCACCACCTGTAGAGAAAGACAGGGTTTTCCCTGCATGCCTGTCTGAAGACTCTCTCTCCTGCCCCAGCTGCACAGCATTGTCCCATTCCCTTGGTAAGGAAAAGACTACAGAACCCTAGAGATTTTCAGATTCTGAGTACATCCAAATTAACTGGAGCAGATCACTAGTGTGTAAGAGTTGATTTGGTTGATTGCATGCAGACTGTTTCCCTGGGTTTTAGTTTACTCTTGTTCTTGGCCAGTGGAGCAGAATAGCATTTAGCCATGACAGAAACCTGGGTTCAAAGTATTGTTGTTTCTTATCTGTCTCACTATTTGGGTTCCCAGGCTGGCTGCTGTGTGAACCCTGTTCATATAGACATTGCCTATTTACCTCTTTTTCTCATGCCATATTGAGGGCACAAAAGCTTGGAGGGACAGTGCCCACTATGCCTTGGGGTTAAGTTTACAGACGAAGTATATTTATGCATAAGTCTGTTTTCTTTTTCACAGATATATTAACATCTCCTCATTAACTACAAGCTTAGTTGAAGTTCCAACATCTCATTTCTGCTCAGATGGATTTTAAAAACTGCAATAATAATAACAAATAGTTTTATAATAAAATAAACATAAGAAAGAAAACAAGGACTCAGAAAGAGGAACAGAAGTGGTTGGTTAGGGGTACTGGAAAGAGGCAAGCTGTCCCCAAAGAAAGAAGGTGGCCACATAGCAAGGACAATCAGACCTGTAATAGGGGTTGGAATAGGCTTAGAAGGGACTCACTACTGGCCTTTCTTTGTTGATTTCAAGTATAGGAAACTTATAATAAGAACAGATAACATTTATTGAGCACAGGCTGGGAGGTGACAGAGGTGGTAGTGAGCCTAGATTAAAATAAATATAAAGTCCTACCAACTGATCCTGATTCAAACAAACTAAAAATAAAAACAAAATGAAAGCACATTTATGACATGAGGCTATTTGAAATACAAAAGGTTGATATTAGTGAATTATTCATTTTTAGGTGTGATGATGGTATTAACATTGTCAAAGAGAATCAATAGTGGCACACCTGGGTGGAGTAGTGGTTGTGTCCACTGCCTCCAGATGGTGCAGTCCACATACATTCCAAGTATTGGGTTTGCATCCTGGGGTCAGGGGAAACAAACAAGATGAAAAGCTAAGTAAATACAAATGCTTCATTTTCCTCATCAAAATAAAAAAAATCAATATTGAAATATGATTTGGGGATCTGTTTCAAAATAATATGAGGTGGGGAGAGTGAATAGGTGTCAAGTGAAAATAATGCTGACCATAATTCCTGAGTCTGAGTGACAGAAACATGAAGGTTCACTAAACTATTCTCTCTACTTTTATATGTTTGAAATTCTCCATAATGAGAAATTTTTTTTAAAATTTTAAGGCTTACAAAAAGTTAATAATTAATGGCATATATACACCATTAGACATTTGTCAAAACCCACAGAATGTACTCCAATAGTGAACCCTAATATCAGCTGTTGACCTTGGGTGATGATGCATTTGTTGCTTCACTGATTATGGGGGAAAGGGGGTATGCACTTTCTGTACTTTCCGCTCAATTTTGCTGTGAACTTAAAATGCTCTGAAAATGTAGTCTATTAAAACATTCAACTAACTCGGTACCCCATTCTTATCCTATTCTTCATGCAATACTGGGGGGTGGGGAGAACAGAGTCTATCTTATTTCTGATACAAGTTAATCCCACTCCCTTGGGCAAGTCACAGAACTTCACCAATGGAAGTTTCAGTGTCTTGGTTTCCTCACCTGAGGGTACAGAAAATAATACCTGCCCTACTTTCCTCATTAAGTTGAGGTAAAGATAAAACCAGGTCAAAGTGTTTAAGAACTGTAAAGGCAAGAGTGTCTCAACTCCAAGTCCACTGCCATCAGATAGTGGGAGAGGATTGAGGTCAGGTTATCATAGGTGTGCTGGAGGCCATTCTCTTGATTAGGGGATTTGGGGCCACATGGAGTTAGGTTCAGTCACTTTTGAAATTCTCTAAGGTCTTTGTTTCTTCCTCATCCTACATCTTATAATCTCCCTTTATCTGTTGCAAGGAAGGCTGAGCTGAATTGGATCCAGCTCCCTGCACTTTTGCAGATGATAGTTTTTTGCATGTTCCTGTAGTTTTTTTTTACAGACTCCATCTACGTTTTCCTCCTAAGTTGTAGAAATCTTTGTTCAGATGAAATCTTACCCAGTCCCCAATAAACAAGAGATAACAGTGGGGCTGCTCTGGTTTCTCTAAGACAGTGGTTCTCAATAGGTGTGCCCCAGTGACATTTGGCAATGTCTGGAGACATTTTTATGATGATGACTGAGGTGGGTGGCTAATGGGTAGAGTAGATAGAGGCCAGGGTCGTTCCTAAACATCCTACAATGTGCAGGACAGGTCTTACAACAAAGATTATCTAGTCCCAAATGTCAACAGTGCATTGTTGAGATATCCTGCCCTAGGGGAACAGGGACTAGGTGTGTTTGGCTCACTATGTATTCCCAGTTCTCTACAGAGTGAATATCACATAGCAGGTGCTTAGGAAATATCTGCTGAATGAAAGGTTGAAGTAGGGATCTAGCCTGCTTGACACCCAAATGTACTACCAAATCCCTAGGCTGCTTTCTGTAGAGGGCAGCATTATACTTTTCAAAGCACTGTCCAGTCACCTCTTCCAGTTGGTTTTTCTAACACTCGGGCAGGGAGCAGGACAGAGCTTAGCAGGCATAGGAGGGAACTGGGACCAGATAGCATTCCGTTTCCTTCCATCCATGCTAATGGCTGCAAAGCCAATTCTTGCTTTGGATGGAGAGCTTTCTGTATCAACCAGGCACAGCCCACGTGAGAAACTCTCTTGCTGTGATTTAGTTCTTTGCTCCTGACTTGTCTGTGCTTCCCTGTTGGTGCTTCATCTTCTCAAATTCTGATTCATGAATTCCATCTGAGGACATCCTAAGATTTATGCACTTGGCCTGCTACAGCACAATGCCATGAAGTGACCTCTCATCTGCCTATGATAAACTCCTCACTGCTGGCCCTGCAGGCCCCATGGGACAGTGTGAAAGTACCTTTCACTGCATCATGGGGCAGCTGAGTGGAAATTCTTGTTTACCTCCATTATGGCCACTGAAGTCCACACTGTCTATAGGGTTAGCATGGTCCTGTACCTCCACTGTAGCACTAAGCATTGGCCAGGGAAGTGATTCTGATAATCCGAGTTTCCTTATTTACAGTAAGATGTGTTAAGGAGTTATTTTAAAGCGATTTTCTTGTTTGCACAAATTAAATCAAGATTATCTGAGAGTAAAGATTATCTGACTACTCACATGAATGAATGTGAAGAATGTAACAACAGGAAAGATCTCCAGGCAGGGAGATGGCAGTTAATAGTCGTGACAGTTTTGGGATGAGCCCTGTCTAGGGCCTGGTCTAGTTCTTAGAAATGTATAGATGCCATGCTTAATGGATCTTACAGTCTAGTTCACAAATCCTGGTCTGTGCTTTAAAGGATAAAAGGCAACCTGTGTCACAGGTGTAAGGACACACAGCAAACACTAGAGGGATCCCCCAAAGGGCCAAAGAAGTCAGCTTGGAAAAGGTGGTCTTTTTTTTTTTTTTTTTTTTTTTTTTGAGGAAGGAAGGAAGGAGCATTTTTATTTAGTTAGTTGTTTATTTGGGTTTTCCCTCCCCAGTCCTGAGGCTGGACTCAAGTCCTTGGGCTTTACAGCAGCCACACTCCAGCCATCTCAAATACCTGAGCCAGAAGGAAGGCAGTCTTAAGGTGCCTGATCTACACAGGCATGCCGGAAGGGGTCTTAAGCTGGGTCTGGACTATGAGTCACATTTCTGGGACACAATGTGAGAAACTTTTCTGAGAGCAAGAATGGCAAGCAGAACTGTCTGTGCCTCAAAACTCCTTCCTGTATGGTCGGAGCTGAGGCCAGCTACAATGTGATTTGAAAAAGAAGGCCCCTCAGCAGGGACCCGTGCTTTCCGCCAGTGTCCAGTGCTTACATAAAGGCCAGATCAAAGAGGGCCAGGTTTAGAAAGATGGGACTTGTTCCTCTAAGTAGCAGTTGCTGGTGATCAGCTATTAGGTACTGAAGTGGAGGAGAGAGTATTTGGGAGCTGGTTGTATCACACTTCACTGGAGAGTGGCTCTGTCTGCCTATCTAGGCTGTGGAGCTCTGGCCAGTCCTGACTGTGGGTCAGGCATCTGGCTCCATGGCCCATGGAACCAGCCCTCTAGCTCTCACTCTCAGACTCTTTGGGAGAGTCAATCTGAGAGGAGTAGACCTGCAAGCTGCTGGTGATCACCTTTCCAGCGGGAAGAAGGATGAAGCCAATGCACAGAGCTAGATGGAGCCCTGCAGGGTCAGGGGCCTATCTCTATCTCTGTATGTGATTTAGAGTGAGTCAGTTAGGCACTCCTTTTGGTCTATTTCAGTTTTTCTGACATTAGAAAACAAAGACTAAGATATCAGTGAAAATCTGCTCATAAGAAAACTTTAGTAAATCAGTTTACTGAGTAAATTCATCATTGATAAAGGCCTAATATGTTTCTCTGCCAGTGGGTTTAATCTTTTAATGAGGATTAACCAAATCTTGATCCAAAAGATTAGGGACTTAAATGGTAGAATTTTAGGTATTAATGCATGAAGAATTATTATGATTATTTTGGAGGTAGACAGTATACATTCCTGGCAGCCTTAAAATCAACCATGGCAAAGCCCAATCCAGTGGGTCCCAGGAGAGCTGAGATGGGTGTCCTTAGACTTGTCCACCTTTGCAAGTCAGTATGACTCTCCACTATTACTCTGTGACTAATGTCCTCCCTGAAGTCGGGATGCATTCACCCCCATGTTTTGAGTGGAAAATTGAGGCTTAAAATCCTAGATTGACCACTTGCCCACATTGGACAAGCTGCTTAACCTTGATTACCTCAGTGTAAAATGAGAATTAAAACGTTTATCTCTAAAGTTAAACTGATACTCTAAATGTGAAAATTCTTGGTAAAAATTGAAGTTCTATGCAAAGAGAGTCATGGCACAAGCTCCTGAGGACTTGAGTCCTTAGGTGGCAGGACAGAGGTGGGGGTGGGGCAATTTAAAGAGGACACAGTTTGGAAAAAACCTCTGCTTCTTCCTGAGCGCTGATAATTCAGTTACTTAGTCTCACAAAGGGTGCATTTGTGCCTCAGTAGGTTTAAGGAAGAGCACTGGAGGTTTTGACCTTTTTTTAGAATGACTTTTGAGGACTGGAAGTGAGAAAGTGGCCCTGGGTTTTGCATTTTGGGAGAATGTCCCCTTACCAGGTTGATGTCATTGACTTCTATATGCTGGAGGAGGACGTTGGCCACATGCTTCGTGTCCCACTGCACACTTGGGTCATCTGGGAAGTCCCTGGAAGGAAGAAGTGCAATTTGAATACCATTTTAAACCAGGAGAAAATATCTCCCTTAGCTCTGATAGGTTTGTGCCAGTCTCGCAATAGGGCTTGTGTGTGGGGAGGGTCTCATAAGTCTACAGATTTCAGTTAAAGAGAAGACTTAGAAACATGACACAATTTAGTTGCACTCTGCATACAGTTAATTGTTGATTCTCTAACATATTACAAATAGGCTAGATATAGAGCCATTTAACATTTAGGGTTCAGTTAGGAAAATGAAAACTACCAGGTATTTCCAGGAGGACCTGAATGCGGAAAATGGTTTACCCAGTTGATGGGAAGAGCTGAGAGGCCCAAAAGGGAACAATGAAACAACCCAGGGACTGTCAACAACACAAAGCCACCAGCACATCTAGGATGGGACATGGCTCCAGGGGATGGGAGTGATAGTGGGACCTAGAACAGCACTAGTGGAATCATATTCTGCTTCTGATGGAGGTGCTGCTCGCTGACATTTACATCCCTTTACAGTGTGTATGCATGAGTATATATTGAATTTATTAGTTTCAGGTGTGCAATATAATGATTTTGAGGGGGATACCCCATTTTTTTCCCTCCTACCAGTCTTCCATCATTACCACCTACTAATCAAACCTATCCAGAAGTCAATTAGTAAGGGAGCCTGGAAAGTGTTGTTTCCACTGGGCCTAAGCAAAGGCATTTCTGGCTATGTCTTGCCCATAGAAGATGCCTCCTGTCTCACTAAGGAGTCCAGTTTTCTAGCCTTATGGGAATGCAGTTGTTCATCAGTTGCTTGAGTACAAAGGGCAGTGGGAGCACTGTCAGGAGGAACATGGAGGTCACTGCCAGGCAAGCAAGATTCAAGGCTCAGGGAAGAGAGACGTGGCAAGGTTAACAGGTGGCTCTACCCCGGAAGCGAGAGGAGTAAGTATTGTACATGATAAAGTGACCCAGTGCCCTCAGAAGGCAATGTGATGTGGTTTAGGGTAGGTAGAATGACAGAGCATTCAAGTTTTAGTTCTCTGCTCACCAGGCGATATAGGCACAAGCTGCATATCAGTAAGGCTGAGATAGTCCCGGGCTTTACCTGATGAGTTCCTGGACTATCTTCAGCCAAGGAAGCTCCCCAGTGTTTGGAGTTTTTAATTGGGGGTCAATTAGTCATGATTGATTGAATAACTGATTGCCCATGTGGTTGACCTCAGTCTCCAGGTAGACTAATACTATATGGCCCAAAGCTCCTATCTTCAATTTTTTTTTCTATTGTTTTGTGTATCTCCCTACCTAATGTCAAAATAAGAGAATAGAAGCCCTATGTCTGACTCTTCTGTTTCTCATGTGGTACTTTGTACAATTCAAGTCAAAGAGAATTATTTAAATAAATAACCATAAATAACTGAACTTTAGCTATGTACAAGGAACTGTGTTAAGGGATTTAAGAATCATTAACTAGTTGACAGAAGTAGCCTTTCTCTGGATGAATCAAAAAACTATACCAGCTAATACAAGCAAGAGCTGTGGAATTTACCAACTTTATAAAACACATTAGGGAGCAAAGAAAGAAAAGTACGGGCACACCCTGGTGAAGTAGTGATTTCAACTGCCTTAGAAGGAGTGCAAGCCATACACCCCCTCATTGGAGTTTGGTGGTAGGGGGAGTGGAGGAGAACAACTACTGAGAACAACTAAATAAAAATAAAACAAAATGCTTCTTCCTTTTTTGTCCTGCCTGCCTGCTCATCTTCATTCCTGCCTATACCTTTCCTTTAAAAAAAAGAAAAAAGAAAAGTATGAATTGGGGAGGGGAACAAGTCATCCCCAGGGACCACCTCCCCTCAAGGCAGAAAACGATAAAATTTTACATTAGGAAACTTCATACAGATAAATGTGGCTTCTTTCAGACCTATCTGAGATACTTGCCTAAAGTTCAACCTTAATCTACCCAAAGCTTGGCAAGCAGTAGCTTTTGCAGAGTTCCTTTCTTTTCTGATCTATTAAGAATTCTGCTTAAACAAACAAGCTAGCAGAATATAAACAGAAATGTTATGAGTCAGCCTTTGGACTCTTCCTGAAGAGAGAGTTGGTGAATGAACTTTGCCCTGTTTTTCTTTGTGCTGTTCCTCTTCTTGCTGGCTGGAGTTTGTACATGATGATTAGAATAGAAGTAGCCATCTAGTTCTATGAAGTAATCTTAGACACAAAAGTCAGACACAACAGAGCAACAGAAAAAAGGAGGGGCCCTGGCCCAGAGGACTTAGGGCACAAAGTCACCATGCCAGCCCCTGACAATGTGCCTCCTGCTAGCAGAGTTATTGTGGGTTTTCTGTTGTGTGCTATTGCATAACCAAATCCTGACTCATATATGTCATAATTTTTTAAAGCCTCCATTTTATTAGGTTGTTTCTAATTTTTATTATTGTAATAAAGTTGTAGTAAGCATCCTTCTACCTAATTCTTCATCTGCATCTCTCAACATATCTTGGGATAAAATCATACAAATGTAATTTCAGAATTCAAATGTAAAATGAAGAGAAAAGTGTAGAACTCTCTCTTAAGAACCCTGTGATGGGCATATCCTGGTAGCCTAGAGGTTTAAACCAGGTGCAGTCCACATACATCCCAAGGTCCTGGGTTCAAGACCCAGGTCTGGGGAAACACCAATGATGAGCAACTGAATAAAATAAAGTGCTTCTTTCTCCTCTCTTTTCCTGCTTGCCTACTGGCCTTCATTCCTGCCTGTACCTCTCCTTAAGAAAAGAGTAGATAAAAAGATTACGAAGAGTAGATGAAAAGTGTAGCATCAATGGAGTATTTCTATAAAGGAGAGATTCTGTAGAGTGATAGGAAAGACTATTAAGTATAACTCATTTCAAAACCTCTGATCTGAAGCACCAGGTGAGCACAGCCCACATATATCCCAAGGACCCGGGTTCACCTGGGGCTAGTGGGGGAGGGGTGGGGAGTGGTGAGGGAACAACCAAGATGAAGAACTAAATAAAAATAAATAAAATGCTTTTTCTTCCTCTCTCTTCCTGCCTGCTTGCCTGCCTACTCATTCTTGTTCCTGCTTGCACCTTTCCTTTAAAACAAAAAACCACCCCAAACTCTGATCTTCCTAAAAATCTCAGGTAACCTTTTGTATCTATTTTCTATTCCTATGAGGCCTGGAAAAGTCCAGTTCATTTACTCCCTTTTACAGTCTCAAAGACCTGCTTGGAAGAGAATTACTGAGTTCCATGTGGAGTTACACAGGCATTAAGGGACTATGACAGAATACATCTTAGACTCCAATTTCATCTTGTTAACCAAGCCTTCTCTGAAACACATGTCAAATTTAAAGCCAATATAAAAGTATAAGTCGAGTCTCAAAGAGTAGTTAAGCTTTACATTTAAAGACACCTGACTCCATCCTCCCTCTCTGACAACAAATGTGAGCTGTGCGATGATCTGCTTCAGCAATCAACAGGGATTTGAAAACAGTTCCCTCAATGCTTGTTACTTTCCCCAAGCCCAGATCTGTATAGCCTACAGGGAACAGTAATAACAGCATCAAGCTTAGAGTTCCTAGAAACTTCTGTTAAATATTAGCAAGGTCTTTTATGACTTTCAATCTAATTTTAATGAAAGAGTATGAAAGTCTCCCGGATGTTGATGTGCCTGGATAAGTTCCCAAGGATGTAAAGCCCACTAACTCTTCAGGGCTGAAACCAAGGCTTTGGCCAGGTTTTGCCACATAAAGCAGAGATGATAATTTAGAAAAGTCGAGGATGAGGCTAACCAGGGGTTGCATCAGGCAGTGGTTGAATCATCCTTTCGAGAAGGGCCTCTCTCCTCTCAGAATGCTAGTCTATGAAAGCCCTTGCAAGGCAGAAACAGTAAAACTAAAGCTCTCTGAAATAACTACCTGGCAAGTCACACCTGGTACCTAGACCTTCTAACTTAGAGACCCTCAGTTTTTTCACTCTATCACTGTATTTCTATAGTCAACTAGGTGGTGTTTCTGAAGAAGTCAGTGACTGAAAAGAAACTTGGGAATAAAGGTGGGACTTTCAAGGTCATACACAGGGAAGTCTCAGGACTAGTCATACCATTAAGGTGGTCTACAAAAGACTAAAGAAAACAAGCAGTTTACAAATGAGGAAATACAAACTGCTAATGTATATTATGATTCTTTGAATCCAAGAAACACAAAATTAAAGCAGAAGTCAGAGTAGGGTTCAGGGAATGGGGAAATCCTGTGATTTGGTATTAAATTGCTATATCCCAATGAAAACGCAATTTGGGTTTATGCGATTATTGTGCCCTTTAACCCTAGACTTCTAGAAACGTACTCTAAGGAAATAACAGAGACTTCTAGAGATCAAAGTCAGCTCAGGCAGAGATATCACTTTCACTGCAATTATAGGGCAAAGAGGTCACAGTCTGTTGTTGTGCCACCAGGGAGCAGTTTCTCTAACTTCCTGAATTGTGGCTTATGAAAAATGCTAAAGATAACACAGAGTTTTGAGGCATGTTCAAAGTAAAAGCAAAGAAAGCATAGATACGCCCAAGGCAAGGAATGTTAATGCAAAACAGAAAAAAAACCTCAAATTACTCAACTTTAATTTTGCTTCTGACTTCTCAGGCTGAGGATGACATGCGTATGAAAGAGGAATAGAAATATAGTTAAAGGAATTGAATTTTGAAAACAAAGTAAATTTGAAAGAATTGCTAAATAAAAGGATCTGAATATTTTCCAGTCTCCAATGTCCTAGCCTAGTTTCCTCATAAAGCAGAGCCTAAGACAAAGGCAGAGGCATGCGTACTTTACTGGGGAGCTGGAGTCAGAAATGGAGGGGAGCAGCCACGGAGAGCCAACACAGGGGTGCTTTATCAACTTGGCCCCACGTATGGGCATTGGCTATGGTTCCTGTGGAACTGTCTGAAATGTTGTTGGAAAAGCATCTTAGAACAGTCCATCTGTTCTGGAGAAGTAGGGACATCTCTATCTCCATAGCATATTAACTCCTCAGTACTTTGGGCTGAACAAGCTGAGTCTGAATGATGGCAGAGAAGCCCAGGAGAAGAGAGGAGTCGAGCTGTCTCACTACCAACGTGACCTGCTGCACTGCCAAGACTGGAAGGAGGGACCCTGGAGAATGGAATCATTATACTTTTAGCTCATCTAGACTAATCACCTACTAGGTGCCAAGTTAGGGGATTAGCAGTTTTAGGGATTCAAACATGAATACAAGTCCCTTCCCTTAAGAAGCTTAAGGCCTAGTGAGGGTAAGGTTTGGCTTGTTGCAGGATGAGAAGGGATTTTCTAGGGAAAGGAGAAAGCATGGGAAGAGGGAAGAAATTCTAGGCTGGGGTAGCAATGTGACTCGTTTCCAGGACGGCTATCAGTCATGGTCACTGAAGCACACAAAGCACCTCATGGAGAGGACAGCACTGAATTTGTCTCTGAAGACTGCTGAGAGAACGAGATCAGTACTTTGGAAGCTATCAAACTTAACAGAGTAAGCCAACTCTTTCCAATCTTAGTTTCACTACAGTCTTACAACTCCTTCTCTGGGGTGTCTTTAACAGAGAGTTAATAATTAGAAAATGCCCCAAACTTAGCCCTGCCCTAGACCTTAGTGTTCAGTAAACAAGCCTAGCCTCTCAGCCTGGGAAGTTTCATAAAAAATAATGTTTGTTTTCTTACTGGCCTCAAATTCTGACCTTTTCTACACATTCTAATGACTCACCCTGACCAGCACTCTAGAACACTATTAGGGAGTCATGAAAATGCTCTGTGAAAATCTTGTCAGACATAACAAGGGTCTGGCAAGAAAAGCCCCCCTCCCTTTCCTCCTCTCCCCACATTTGGGAAGCCCATTGGCCCAGGCCCTCCCTCCCAGCCCTGCAGGCAGAGAGGCCAGTCACACAGACTCTCCACTGCTGGAACTCAACCGACCCGGTTGAGTGAGTAACAGCTTATCTCTCTGAAAACTGAGTCCCACTTTTGCACACTGCACTCTGAACTTTAATACAGACACAGGCAGCTCTTACACCCTTATTTGGTCTAGTGGCTCGTCTCCAAAAGGGGAAGGGTTAGCCTGTCCCTCCCCGACCCACCTCCTGCACATTTCTAAACTCCATTACTTCCTTTGTGTCCAAGGCGGGGCAAAGGTCATTTGAGTTCAGTGCTGGCCCTGAGGCCAGACCAGTGTGTGGAAGGTTACCCAGGCCTTTGCAGTCAGTCCTGGGGGGCCTCAGACTGCTACCACTGCCACCAATGGGCCCCTCTGGGAGATCGCAGCGTCTGGAGGCCGGGCTAGGGTGTGGCTGCTGGAGTGCAGTAGAAACCATCAAAGTGCAAAGCAATTAGAGGAGGTAAAGGGAAGCTGGAGATGGGACAGGCCAAAGGAGGGCCTGGTAACTTCTGGGAGTGTCTCTGGATGACCAAAGATTTGCCTAAGATAAACAGAGGAAGAGAAACAGGAAAAATGAGTAGAAAAGATTGAACTAGAAGACACATAAACATCAATCAATTCTTGTTAAGTGTCTTCTTTGATAAGGAGCCCATCATCAAGCGGCTGAGAAGTCCAAAGACCAAAGCCCCCAACTCTCACCATGAGACAGATTTTTCCTTTCTCATAGAACAGAAAAGGAATTTGCATTTTCATGTTAGGTTTTATTTCGCAGAAAGATTGATTTCCTATTACTGCAACAAATAAAGTATATAAGACTTGCAAAGCTATAGTGAAAAATCTGTTTCCAAAAACTGTCATTTGCTGTCTGATGTGACTACTGAAAAAACAGAAAAGAACCTGTTCACGGAACTCAATTCAGAGGTCAAGTCCTGCTTGTCTCAGCAGCGCCAGCGGAGGTGGTCTAAGAGGTAGAGGCTGTATTCAAGCCCCACCTTTCTTCTTCCACCTCCACCAAGGAGGATACGTAAAGACAAAGAAGTTCTCTCCTAATCTCTTTCCCAACAACACAGACGGCTCTGTGGTATTATTTTGAATAGAGAAGTCGCAGTTAGAGCAAAACATTTGAGCTGGCCTCCGTATCTTCTGGGACCTGGAATGTTACCTCATTGTATTTAACAGAACTAAAATTAGAGTTAGCTAAGAGAAGGGGTTCATCCCTGATTTTGGCAAGTACCCTCATGCACCAAGAAATAAGATAAGACAGAAAGCCAGGGAATGGGAGGCCTTGAATCTCCTTGGGCCACCCAGGCCTGCCTCATAAGTACCCACTGGAATCCCAAAGAAGGTCAGAGAACTGGACCAGGAAGCTCCGAGGAAGCTGTAAGGTAGAAATGGTACTTTATATTCCTTTGAGCTGCAAAGGATGAGATGGTACAAAGGATACAAGTGGGCAGAAGGATCAGATAAGGGTTCACATAATGAAACCAGAAAAAGTACTGAAGAAAAATTCAAACAAATTTCTCTGGGGGTTCAGAGAAGGAAAATATAACATTCTGTGGTATAGACCAAATATAGTTTAATGAAGGGAGAGACATTTGTGCCAGATTAGAGACACAGGCCTCCGATCTGTTAGATAGAAGGAAAAGAGTCTGAGCTAAGGGGCGAATGATGGGCTGTGATTTGAGAACAGGAAGTTCTGTTTCTAGCTGTAGTCTGGGGCGTGTGTCAGCCTGGAGAAGGCTGATGTACAGCCAGGGCTTACAGAGATGTTTTAATAGTGCAGTGCCAGGTCAGGTGTGCTTTAGGGGAAGCTGGGGGTAGCCTGAGGAATAAAATGAGGGAGTAGAGGATGGTTAGACAACTTCAATAGTCTAGTCCAAAGGTAGTGGTCATGGAACTGGAAAAGAGTAAAGAGTCAACAGCTATTACTGAAAAGATGTTATCATATTTAGCAGCTAAGTGGATGAGATGAAAAAGAAAGCAAATGACAACAAAGATGACTCCAGTTTCAAACATGAGGGACTCCAGTTTAGAAACATCCTTTAAAGTCAAATGTATTCACTGTATTTAGTGATCACTTGGTGGAACAAGTGAAAAGCCAGAGTGGGCACTGAAATTGGTGGTACTCAGTTATAAACTGATTATCTAAATGGTGCTTGCTTTTTTGGTTTTAAGATCACCAAAATTAAAACAGCAATTTAAAAAAATGCTCATTAAGAAGTTGTGACCATGGAGAAGTTATGCAGGGATTGCCTCAAGAGCGCACGAATCTTAGCTTGAAAAACTTTTCAGTAGGGACAGGGGAGGAATGAAAGTTTTGAAGACTGTAGTAAAATAGAAGTTGGGAGAGAGATTGAAAGAGGGAGCCGAGCAGTGAATAACACCAAGGCTTCCAATATGTCAAGGAAAGTAGGTCCTAAGAAAATGGCATTGCATTTCATCTCTTGAGAAATCACTAGCGGTTTCTGAAAGCAGTGTTAGTGAAGTGGGGTCGGTAGAAGCTAAGGACAAGACAGGGGTCATCCCGGTGGTGAGGGCCAGCGGCCTGAATTTTTAAAGGAAAATCCCACACCGTGAGGAAGGGGGATGGAGAGAGGAGGTCTGCAGACCAGGTTTCAGTTCCTGATTGGGCAAGGTGACATTGTCATTTGAAGTTATTGGTGGTCTTCTTCAATTTGTGTGATTCCTGTTTCTTGAAGGGTCTGTGCTGGTCACGTACTATACGTCTCTCATGCCAAACTCATGTCCAGCAGCTTTCCTTATCGATCCGGATGTATTCCACCACTGGGTGCTGGAGCCAGAGGCAGTTCACTGTCCTGATAGTTGAACTTTAATCCCTGGTCTAGGCTTGCTCTTGTGGGGCTTCTGACAATATGGGCAAAATACAGGACCATTTGTCGTTGCAGAAGAGGAGAACACCAAGCACAGAGAAAAGAGCTCCTGGTTTTAACCGAGTTAACTGTTAGGATGCAGTGAATATCAAATGGGGTAATATATGAAGAACATTTAGAACAGCGTTTGGCAAATGGCAATTGTCCAATAAATGTCAACTTTTGAGCTGATTCTTGATTGGAAGACTATTCAATGTTGAGGAATGAAATGAGCATTGGGGTATGAGACCACAAAGAAGTGGTGAGTCAGCAGTAGACAGTCCTGTGTGGTTAACTCACCAGATGTGAAGGAGAAAGAACCAGGTCATGATGGGCCTTGAATACTCTGCTAAAGTGATTATACTATTAGTAGACACAGCAAGAGGACTTTTGAAGGGTTTTGAAAACTCAACTTACAGTTTAGGAAGGCACACACTGGGGCAGTCTGAGCAAGAGAAAAGCTTCTATAGAAGTCCAGACAGGAGATGATGAGGGTCTTAAAACTCAGATGGTGAGAACAGAAGGATGCAGATAAATGTGAGACATGATGCAGTTAGACTTTCCATGACTAGAAGGTGAGTCGAAGTAGGAAGGCTGAAAGGACCTGTGGTAGCTGCTACAGCAACCTGAGTGGGATGGCGGTCCTGGCAGCACAGAACTCAGACTGCTTACAAGTGGGTTGAGGAGGAGACTCGGGATGAGCTGCCCAGAAAAGGCTAGCAAAGAGCAGCCAGCAAAAGCGATTGAGGAGCAGTTGGAAACTGCCAGTCAAACTTGCTTTGGATAGTGCACAATTACCAAACACTATTGGCACACCAAGGACTGAGCTAGGTGCTGGTAACCGAGCATGATGAGTACTGGGCCTGACAGTTTACAAAAGCAGCTTTCATGAGCAGTGTCCTCGTGGCCATCCAAGTTCATGACGAGGCACATGCAGTATGTTTTCCCCTCCCTACGGAAGAATTCGAGCAGTATTAGAAGTCCAAGGTGAGCTTAATGTCTGGCCAAGAGCAACTAAGCTGCTGAGGTTCCCTGAAGTTAGTGTTAAAAATGACTTGGATGTGTGCCCTGGTGGAATAGCAGTTTGCTCAGCTGCCTTTGGCTGGAGCAGTCCACATACATCCCAAGGATCCTGGTTTGCATCCCAGGGCCCTGGATGCAGGGGGCAAAACCAAGATGAACTAAGTAAAATTTTAAAAAGTTCTTCCTCCTCTCTCTTCCTGCCTGTTTGCCTTTGCTTGCCTTCATTCCTACCTACACCTTTCCTTGAAAAAAAAAAAAAGTGACTTGGAATCTAACTGACCTGCAAGAGAGCTTGAGGTAAGTGTGACAACCCAAAAGGTAAACGTGAGATTAGGTTTCTGACTTTCCTTAAATTTCTTCTCTTGGGGGATCAGAAGAACCTGAGGGCTTGGGCTGAGGCTCCTTCTGACTCAGGTTTCTTTGTGAAGAAATGTCCCTAGCTTCCTGTGTCACAAGGATAGGATCATTTATCTTCTGAGGGTTTCCTGAGCCATCTCTCTGGATCTGAAGAATGTGAGGCACGCTCGGCTTGGGCTTGCTCCATGCCCATTCTTTGAACAGTTAAGAGTCTGCATCCAGGAATAAATCTTTATCTCTGCTTAAAAAAAATAGGTATCTGTAGAAATTACCTTATTATTTTTATTTTTTTTAAATGAGAGGAAGGGAGAGGAGGAAGAAGCATCTTTATTTTAGTTTTTCACCTGGGCCTTGGGTCATGAACCCAGGTCCTTGAGCTTTACATGGTTTGCACACTGGTGTCTCAGTTCCCTGAGCCACAGGTCACACACAGGGCCACTGCATCTTGCACTGACCTAGTCACTAATTTGATGAGCACTCTTGGTTCCCTAAAATTGTTCCTAAAATGAGTAGTAGTGTGAGGAAGAAACATTCCTCCTAAACAGTGTTGTTGATTTAGTGACCAGAGGGTATAATCAACAGAAGGAAATTTAGCACCATCTAAGTGCTCTGTTAGTCTCAAAAAGAGGTTGTTTAGGGTTCTTTTTGAAAAATTTTTATTCAAAGTAACACTGCATTTTAACATTATATAGGTTTCAGGTATGCATAATTATACATAAAAATTAAGGTTCTTTTTTGGAATCAACATTAACATAGGATGTTTGGGAGGTAAAATGGTCACTTTCGAGGTGTTTACGGGTACTTGGGGTACATATTTTCCATAGTGGTATCAACTATCTGATGAAATAAAATCCAGATCAATTATCATCTCTAATTCAGCATTCCACTGTGCCACCCTCTCCTAAAACATGGACTTATTCTATAAAGAACTACAATATGGATTCTTCCTCTCTCTAGTTACTAGAGGTCATCAAGGAGTCTAAGACAAGGGACACTCAGCTACTCTCTCACACCAGAATGAGGAGGACTTTCAATGGACTGTGGGCTGGCAAGGCAGAGCAGGATTGGGGTGACATTTCCAGGAAGACCCTATCTGATGGTCAGATGGCTTCTGAATGGCAAATTCTTTTTGAAAAGCTGTGGTGTCCAGGTCAGGGCAGTCCACCATAATGGTGAGTTACAGTTTTGGTTCATGGACCAACCCCATCTTAGCAGTGTGCCCTGGACAACTGTCCTTCCCTCCTATTTCTGAAGATGAGTGCCTAAAAGGTTCACCCGTGACTTGCTTACTTCTTACCACACAGAAGAATTAACAATGGGCACTATCGCCAGTGTACCTGAGTGCCAGCTCTTTCTTCAGCATGAGACTTAGGGCTTTTCTACCTCTTGTCACTGACGAGTCTACTAAAGATCCCCTAAATCTTATGTCTTCACCTTTGGTCAATCTTACAAAAATTCACAGTTATCAGCTTTCAAACCCCACTAAAATGAGTATTTCTTAGACAAAGGCAAAAAACTGAAGATTAAATCTTGTAGCAGAAAATATATACATCCACCGGGCCAAGGATTTATAAGACAAATATACCAAGAAGAATCAAAATCACTTCCAGATCATTTTCAATGGGGTTGACTCTGGTGTGGTTACTTGAAAGCATAAAAAAGGCATACTTGCAGTGCTGGCCAGGAGATAGTCTAAACTATTATGAATGTTCTAACTGCCTTTGTAGATTCAGGGATGGTCTGACATTTGCTTACTAGCACCTCTAGTACCCAGTCTCTGAAACATCAACAGCAGTTGATGCCTTTTCAAAGCAATTTAAAAAATATTTAAACTTTTCTTAGCAAGTTAGAATGCTCCTAAGATTAGCATCTAAACTTTATCAAAACTTGCAACAGAACAGAGGTTACCAATAGGGAATGGGGGTTGGGGGTCAAGTGGTGGCAGAGCCACTGGACAGTGGTGAAGAACACTTGGTGATTTGGTGGAGGGCAGGGTGGGCTGACATTCATCTGAGGAATGGGGAAACTGCATATATGGGGAATATATATATATGTTTATTTTAATGTGTAGAATAAGTTACTATAATAAAACATAAATTATCAAAATGTAGCTTATAAAAATGAGTTAAAAATGAATGGCTACTCTGCTGCAGTGTTTTGCAGCTGAGGTCCACAAATCCCTGAGAGTCTGAGACTAAATTCTCAAGGATCTATGAGTTGTTAGAAAAATGCATTTTTACTTAGATACAAATCTCGACATTTTTATGATTATATTGCTGGCAATAAAGCAAATACGGTCATGTAATTTTAGTACTTATAACTACATGTCTGAAAACAGATGAATATTTTCAAAGCACCTGAGACAGTTTTATTTTAAAAAGGACCCAATATTGTACATAAGTTAAAAAATGAAGAAAATTAAATTGAGGGAAAAAAAAGATCTATACGTCATTCAAGGTTAACAAACCCTGCTCTACAGTATTTTGAGCCTATGTTTAGGCAATAAAGTATAAATCAATCTCTAGTCCTCCCCTTCCATAGTCTGTATATGTATATATACGTGTGTGTATATATGTATGTGGGTGTGTGGGTGTGTGTGTGTGTATATATATATATATATATATATATATATATATTTCTTTTAAATTTCCTTTTCCCCTTCCCTAGTCTTAGCGTACCCTTAGCCTCTCACATGTGGAGTTAATATGGACCTGGGCAGGCACCATCTGGTGGCACCCACCTCCAGAAGCAGACAGGGTCTAGAATTATGAATGTAAAAGCATATTTTATATTTGTCATCCAAAGGGCTTGTGATAAGTCTTAAGTATAGCATGTGGATCAAGTGTGACGTTCCCTCAACAACTGCTATGGTTTTCTGGGTCCAGGTGCTTGGGCTCTGCCCTGATTTGCCTACCTGTTTCTCTACTGAGTGGAGCCAAGTCACCTGGTCAGGGCCTCACAAGAGTCTGGGGCAATCACATATTATATAAAGCCCAGTGACTTAACCATTTCCTGTCCTAGATGCTGACTGTGGCCTAGTTCCAAACAAGAGTCACCACAGTCAACTTGGAGTCACCACACGGCCATTTGCCTGACTTTGATCATCCCTGTTAGCGAGAACTCTTGACGCAATGGCTGACCTACTGGAATAGGCCTCTTTGGAAATAGACACTAGTCCAGTTCAAGTTTGCTACTATAACCGGATGACTGAGTCACAGGCTAGTCCTGCTAGTAGACATGTCTGATAGGAGAGGAGGGAGTTGCATTGGGGACTGAGTTTAGGTGTCACAGGAATAAATTAATAAAATGTATAGAAATGTTTTTGCTGGGAAGTGCAGTGAAATGAAACAAATGTAAATGTAAAAGTTAGAGATATACACAGATATGTTCAAGGACAATGCTGAGTCTGAGATCATCCTAAATGTGTCTCTTTGGTTTCTTAGGCAAAACATTTCTTTATTGTATGCACCCAGCTAGAGGGAATAGACTTTTTGATGTTAATAAGCCTAATCTTATGATTTACTGAGAAACCCTCAATACTGACAGAATTCACATCTAAAATGTGTTAAAATTTAGCTTGTAAAAATAAACTTCTTTAAACATTTTTTTGTTGTTATTGGAAAAATGAGTTTAAAGAGGACTGTTGTTTTGTAGCAATACTTTCCAACTGAACCCTGCAAGAGGATCCCTTTCTTCCTCTTTTCTTGGCTTTTGCCTGGTTTCCTGACCCATTTCTTACACCTTGTTCCTACTTCCTCATCATATCTGCTCTCACTCTTGATCTCCTATTTCTGGCCTCCTCCTGATTTCCAGACTTGACAAGTGACATTATCTTTTTGGCAATAATCTTGGGTCCTAACTGACCAGGGCTTATGTTTCCATTTGTGACAGGCTGCTTTGGACTCCTTACATGATTACCTCTCCTGATTAAGCCCATTCTAAAAGCCCTGATGACCTGAGGCTTTGATCTATGTGTTGTATGAGTACCAAGGTCATTGATGGATGTCATCACTTTATGATAAGATGTGTCTAGCTGGGGGAAACTGGAGAGACATGGTCCCCACCCAGAAGTGTTGGCCATGGTTTTGATATTTCTGACCCTACAAGGTACTAACAGTTCAGTGATCAGATACAAGGGAAAATTCAGGCCTTTAAAAAATAATCATTTCTTCACTTTGGACAGTGACATTTAAGACAGTCAATCTGATAGGGATAGTGGAAAGATGAGTTGTTCAGTAGAGATGATTTACATGGTCAGTCACTAAATCCACACATCTGGGAGCCTTTTTGGACTCCTCGCCTTTATCTCTGACAGCCAATCAGCTCCCAAGTCCTAGAAATGTTACCTCTGCAAACGCACTAGAAACCATCTTTTTATATCTCCTCTGCCGATGCTTTATTCCTGACTTCTCCACTGATTATGTTAACTTCCCACTGCACTAAATCTAGATCTCTCCTCCCAAGCTGCTCTCTACAATGTTGTCAGAAACTACATTCCAAAATGCAAATCAGATCAGGTCATTGTCAGTTTAGCATACTTCACAGCTCCTTTGAGTTTTAAGAAAATGTTGAAATTCGTTAACCTAACTAAGATCTGTATCCTCAGGCTACCTTACTTCATTTTCGCTCCGTCCCTCAGGCATGTCGCATTATCGCTATCTAGAAGAATGCATCCTATAAGGGATACAGATGGCTAATTCCCACTTGTCCTTCAAGACTCAAGATCACAAGTAACACATCTGTGGCATCCTTTGTAGTCTGGTCTTTGGGACAGGTCCCTGTGCCATCCTCATGCCATTGGTTGTCTTACTGACCTTCTCTACTAGACTGTAAATTCTTTGACTTAACTTTTATTTTGTCTCCCTCGGACCTAGCATTTGGGGTACAGTATATGCTCAAAAAATGAGTTTGAAGGACAAAATGAATCAATGGATTTTGAAGATTAGTAATAATTCAAAAAATTCCTGAAGCCCAATGTCTCACGAGATTTCAAACCCTGTTTCCTCTTGCATTTCATGTGAACCCGACTTGATGGGGCACTGGTGTTTTGTAAATAGTCTTATTTGTAACTGCAGAATATGCAATGAACACTGAGAACATAGACTTAGGGAGAATGCCAAAAGTAGTAAAAGGATTTGAGATTAAAATTCTGCTATTGAAGGACTAGGAAATTGAAACAGTGTCTGAAGGCGACTGACACAAAGTAGTCAGAGAAATAAAGTGGTAGGAAGATAGGGTCGCTTGTGTCATGGAAGTCAAAAGTGGTTTCAGGTGGAGGCGTGACCTTTACCAGAGCAGTTGAGAGTCAATAAGATTGGGACTGAAAAGTGTGCCAATGATTTCACAAATAGGAAGTTATCAATTAACCTGACAGAGGAATTTCCATGGCAGAGGAATGAGGGAGTGTGTTGAGTTTTTACTACATTGGGAAATGACTGAGATGAGGATGTGTAGACAATGAGAGATAATACTTGATTATAAAGGAAGAGAGAAGTAGGGCAGAAATGGGGTGGGGGAGAATTAAGTGGTTTTTGGTTTGTCTGTTTTAGTGAGAAAGTCTTGAACAACGGTAAGGAAAGAACCCCAAACAATAAAGTAAAAACAAATAAAGGCAAATTATATACTAACATATCCTATGGGTATAAGTGATTATGTGGTATAGATCAGGATGACTGACAAAAGCTAAGTAATAAGGATGTAAATAATAGATGGCAGTTTAAAGAAAAAGATTGTGATAACCATCCTTTAAATTCTGGGAATTTATTTCACAGGTAAGGCAACAAAGTAAGCAGCAATTTGATATTCACAATCTGTTTTAGGCTAAGTACAAAGACAGGAGGAGACAAGCAGGCAAGTGGTGAAACTGACTCACAAATGAGATAAAGGGAATAGGATGGTGGGTAAGGTTGCCAATACTGGGTGCCAGCTAACACCTGAATTTCAGAGAAATGATGAATAATTTCTTTTAGAGGAAAAGTGGAGGCAGGAAGGAAGGTGAGTAGGCAGGCAGGCAGGAATAGAGAGGAGGAGGAAGAATCTTTATTTTTGTTTTTATTTAGTTGTTCCCACGGGCTGTCTCCTCATGGACCCGGGACTCGAACCCAAGGGTATATGGCTTGCTCCTTCAGAGGTGACCGATCTAGGGCATGCCAATGATGAATACATTTTTTAGTATAATTTTCCCCAGTGTGAAACTTGGGGCACGTATTAAAAATGATTGTTTATGTAAAGTTCATACTTACCTGGGCCTCACACTTTAACAGTAAAACACTGTTTAGGGTTCATACCTTCTTGTAGGGTAATTGTTCTGTTTATTGAATCACCAACAAGTTAATTGTGAAAAAATGCCTTAGAGATAATCTAACTTCACACTCTGGTTCTAGTAAAAGAAAAGCAGGAATCAGAGTACAGCTAATGCCTGCCTGCTGTCACCTTTCTGGACAAGAGGTGGAGCTGGGGCCAGATCATACAGTGGCCGAAATTCCCCATTTTGTTTTTCAGTCTAGCTCCAGGAGACATGAAATTCTCTAAGACATCTTATAATCAAGTTGACTTTAATATATTTTGTTTAAAAAAAAGAAATACTAAGACTTCCATTAGGAGCTATAGAAGAAAAAGGTGCTTTGTTAAACTGAGTAATCATATATAACATATACCACTTATTAAAGTTGAAAAGTAATAATTTACACAGGACATGAGTCCAGGAAAAGGTTATGTCCTTTTTGTGGCTGACATCTAGCATGTTTGTGGGTAGGTGACTGAAAATCATCTAATGAAAAAAACCCATACATTCAACTAATTGTGGGATCACAGATTAGTCAAGGAAATCACTTGCCAAAGAAGAACATGGGTAGGATGATGAAAACTAGGGTAGGATGAAATATTTGTGTGGGAAAATGAAGTGCTGGCGAGGCTTGCATCTGATTATAATTAAAAATACAGAGTAGGTGCTGAGGAAAACGATGTTAGGACATGGATTCAGCTCTTTAACTTTGTAAAGACTGATGAATGAAATGCAAGATTATGAAGATAATCTTGGGAGATGCACTAATTCTTTAAAACAAATCTTTGGCTTACTCTGTCCACCGGATAGCTCAGGGGCCTGGATGAGCAACAGAAGCAAAGTGACTATGCTCAGAACACCCCTTCCCTTCCTAGCCCACAATCAGCTGATCTCAGCTTCTTAGATCGTATCTCCTGACTCTATCCCTCCAGCGTTTCCTGATTCCTTGGAGCTCTGGGTGCTTGGATTCTTTCATATTTTTGTGTGCACCTATGGTCCTGGCGTTTGATTGTTTTTGACTGGACTTCTGCTCCTACGCCTAAAGAATACCATTCCAGCCAGACACCAAATCTGCCAGTGCCGTGACCTTGTATTCCCCAGCTGCCGAGAACTGTGAGAAATAAATTTCTGTTCTTTAGAAACCACCCAGCTTACGGTATTTTTGTTACAGCAGCTTGAATAGACTGTGATAGTAGGGGTAAGGGTAAACTGCCCAAACTGATTTCAGTTAATAAAGAGCTTTTTATTTTTTTTTGAGAGGAGAAAGAAACATTTATTTTTTCATTTATTTATCCTGGTTGTTCCCCTGGCCCCAGATCCTGAACCCAGGTCCTTGGGATGTATATGGATAATGTCTGATGGCCTTATCCACTAGGCTACCAGGGTGCACCAATAACAATCTATTTTTGAGTTTTTTCTACATCCCTATTCAGCTTTCTGATGAGAGGGCTGCAGTTTTTCCACAATGGATTTATTATACTAGGATATGGCATTAAGTGTAAAAGTGCTTAATAAAATTTTGGAAAGCACTTAAAAATATCAGGCATATTTATATATTGAGCACATAAGCTCCCATTTATAGAACATGTTCCATATCTAAGCAGTTCTGCTCTGCTCTTGAAGGGAGCTCCTAGTCTTAGGAACTTTAATTTAGGTAAAACCACTAATTCAGTCATTTACATGTAAAACATGAGAAACCCAGGGAAGGGAAATTATTTGTCAAGGACACAGCTAATTTGTAACAGAGCTACAGAAACTCATATTTCCTGACTCCTGGATCACTGCTCTTTTCATCACACGAAACATAAAGCGTACCTGCCTAATACAGTGAAATGCCTGGGGAAAGAGGAGGCATATCGTAGTCCACCACATTCTGTGCCACAGACTTTCAACAGGATTGAAAAGTTCCACAAAATCAAATCTCTCCATCTTCAGAGGCATCTAGTGATCTTTGATTAGCCTCACGAGAACTAGAGAAAATAAATGTCATGGAGAAACAAACTTTGAAGGAGAATTATGTCAATAGCTATTTCTAGGCTTAAATCAAACTTTCATGCTCCAGAACAGTATCAAGAGATGAACAAGAAAATATACCAAAAATATAGGTGTTTCCACAGTAAAGGAAAGAGAAGACTTAAGAGTGACTGTTAAAGACAATAAGATTCAGCAGAAGCTTCAGATGGCTCTAGCGTGATAACTTTACCCTCTTCTGCCCCTCCAAAACTATTCTTAAATAGGTAGCTGGCTGTATTCAAACATGAGAACCAACCCAAAAAGAACAACCTTTTTGAGGGCACCCCCTATGCATGACAACTTCAAAAACAATAGAGGAACATCTCTGTGGCTCAGATGGCGATGGTACAGGTCATGTAAAGCCCACGGACTTGGGTTTGAGACCCAGGGCCAGAGGAGGGAAGAAAAGCAATAGAAAGAAGGAAGGGAGGGAGGGAAGTTGGAAGGGAAGGGTAAAAGAATATAAGTAAAAGGCAGAGGAAAAACTTATATAAGTCAAAATATATTCCAGAGTCTTAAAGAATTACCAACAGCTTGATATCTAAAAAAAAAAAGAGGGAGAGAGAGGCTTAAAAAGAGATTTAAGGGTTTAAAAAAGAAATGGAAGAAATGGAAGTTAGTGTAGCTTGGCAGATAGTCAAGGAAAAGGTAAATATACAGTCATTCAAAATAAAGCAAGAGACATGATGGAAATGTTAAAGAGATCTCAAAATTGAAAAGAACATTGGCATGGAAGGGATAATAGTTATGGAAGACAATGAATAGTCACATACACATCATTAGTGTTTCTGAAGAAAAGGACAAAGCAAATGGCACAAAAAGGTAAAATGGAATATAATAGATTGAAAGATGCCAAGTCCTAGGAAAAACATATTTAGAACAATTAACACCAAAACATAACATGAAGTCCTTGAACTTCAAGGATAAGGAAAACTACTTGCTATCCAGGTGGGAAAAAAATTATACAAAGGGGAAAAATTCAGATAGGTATCAAAACATCTCCCCAACAACACTCACTACCAAAAGGTAGTGAAGAATGTCTGCAGAGGAAGAGAGGAAGGGAGAGGAGGAAGAAGAATCTTGCAGAAAAGGAAGGAAAAGGAGGAAGAGGTACTTTTAGCTGTTTATGAGTTCATTTTAATGTGCAGAATAAGTTACAACAATAAAAAAAATGAAAAAACAAAAACAAAAATCATACTGGTTGATGAACTCCTGTCAAGTCAGGAATGAATCAAAACAATGAACTGAAGACCAGATATAATAAAACATATTCATTGGACTCTGGTTAATTGAAAATAGGTTAACATTAAACAACTGTGGGAATTTCGGTTTTTGAAAGAATGTGTCATAATCCTTGACAAAGTAAAGGTAATAATATAGTGTGAATTTGGGAAGGAGGGTTTCTTGGGAAAAGTGCAAGTATGCTCACTTGCTCCAGGCAGCATGTAGAAGTCAACCATTTAAAACAAGGGTTAACACATCACCATAACCACTACTACTATCATCGCCAAAACAGCACTAAATGCAGTCTTAATACACCACACTATCTTCTCTTCTTAATTTTTGGCAGATATTATTAGAAATTAATCCATTTTAATTGGATTAGGTGGAAATATTTATCTCATGGTAAACTTCTTCAGTTTTGCTTCTGTTTCTTTTCAAGTGACAATCAATTTAATGTGTTTATTAAAACTATAACATCAATGGAATTATTTCCATTTTTCTAAAATTATCATTATGTATTTAAGTATCTCCCTATATATGATAGACACAAAAGACTAGCACTGAGTATAGACAGTGATTTCCAAATGAGGGCACCTGGATGATTTTTACTCTTTAAAAGTTTTTTTACAAGAAGTATGAATTATTAAAAATTAATTATTAGAAACATATGTACACAGATTTGATTTTGCTCCATTGTTCAATCTCTTCATAAAAAAAAACACAGTTGAAAACCTGTCCATACAATAACCTGCACATGGATAGTTATACAACTTCATTCATAGTTGCCCAAACTTGGAAGCAACCAAGATTTCCTTCTGCATGTGAGCGGATAACCTACAGTACATAAAGATAATGGAATTTTACTCACTACTAAACAAAAAGAGCTATCAAGGCATGAAAACACATGGAGGAAACTTTACTAAGTGTAAGAAGTCAATCATAAACTATATATACCATATGATTCCAAGTACATGATATTCTGGAAAAGGCACAATTATACAATTACAGTAAAAAGAGCAATGGTTACTAGGGATTGGGGAGAGGAGCAAATAAATGGAGCACAGAGGTTTTCAGGGCAGTAAAGATAGTTTATGCGATGATGGACACATATCATTATACATTTATCCAAACCCAAGGAATGCATAACACCAAGAGTGAACCTTAATGGAAACTATGGAGTTTAGGTGATTATGAAGTCATCAATGTAGGTTCATCACTTATTAACAATTGCCCACTTTCATGGGGATGTTGATAATGGGGGAGGTTATATATGTGTGACAGCAGGGAGTATTGAGAAATCTCTGTACCTTCCTTTCAGTTTTGCTGTGAGTCTAAAACTGGCCTAAAAATAGTCTTAAATTTTTTAAATATAAATGTTGAAAAAATTACACTTGGAAATACTGTATTTTAAAATTAATCTAATGAAACTTTTGGTTTACAACTAATGTATGTTCATTATCAAAACCATGTAAAAAACAGGAAGGTATAAAGAAGAAAGTATATACTGCTTTTAAAAACTCAGTAATATATTATGGAAATACCCTTGGGTTATTAAATATGTATAGAAAACTTCAAATTGTGGTTTAATGTTTGGGACCAAGGCTATGTAGTCACTTCTGCTACCAAATTTTTGCTATTATAAGTAATGCTGTACTGAGTATCACAATGCACAGTCACCTTGAATCTCTTGCCTGTGGTATTTGCAATCTATTCTAAATCGATTCCAAGGAGTAGTACAGCCACAAATGCATGCTTTGCTAGGGCTGCCACTCCCCAGTCCTATTTTATTTCAATTGTACTTATTTCCCCAGCCATGTAAAGGCCCAGCCTCCTTTCAGTTCCCAGAATAATCTGTCTTTGAAGTAGTACTGGACTAGCTTTCAGTTTTCACATAATAGCTCCCTATCAACTAGTCCACTTTGGTCTCCTTCCCTGGTTTCTTTTCTAGGAAACATTCTTGTCCTTTGCGCCTTATGGGAGCACAGGAGCCCTGCCTTGCTCTTGCCAACTGGGACTGGAACTGTGCCCTTGAGCTTCGGCCCAGTCCCTTCTTTGTGCATTTGGAGAAAAGGACCATGGGAGGCTTTATTTTCATCTCTTATAGTGAGAGGACACTTGGTCAGATCCACTTTTTTGGCAGCCAGCATTACAATCATTTTTGGCTTTTATAGAGGAAAGGCTCTTACTGGGTCTTATGAGGAGAGGGGGTTTAATTACCAACATGACGCCAACAATCTTGGACTCTGCCTTGTGGCTTCTCTTTCGCTGAATAATTTGCATGGATTTACTGGAATACACAAAGATTTCCAGGAACTAGTAGCAAGCCAGGCTCATTTAAATCTCTTAGTAGGTACTGGATTCCATTTCCTTGCTCAGTTAAAAGCAGTCTCAGAAAGTCTTGAATTTTTAAATTAGATTTTATTGTGCCAAAACCTTAGGACCATAGAGCCAAATGTGTAAATGGCAAAATAAAGAGATGTAGACAAATTCTTCCAAAGTAAAACACTGATTTAGAACTTTCCAGAAGGTTGAAAGCAATTACGCAAACCAGGAATCCAGACTGTTTTATTTAATTAAAGAAAGTGGAAATGATTTCACTTAAGTCTCACAAATTGGTTTGGTAATCACTATTTCCAGAGGAATGAAGAAAAAAGTGAGAAAAGGGGGTTTGAGATATATAGGCAACATTCAAGTTCTTCAAGACAGACATATATGTTGGCCATAGGAAGAAAGCTTATGGGATAAGTGGAGTAATGCATTTATTCAATAAACACGTACTGAGCAACTGCAACATGTCAAGGGTTAAAATAGTGGTTAGGGATACAAGAATAAAAGATACATATGGGCTTATGGCCTATAGTATAAAAAAATACTGTGCATGCTAGGATGTAATGGGAGAATGAGAATGTAATAAAAGTGACTAAGAAGACCTGGGCAAATCAGGGATGGCACTAGAGTCTAAGGTAAATCTTTGAGCAGAGCTTTGAAGGATGAATTAGAATTTGTGAGAGGGACAAGGTAAGGGATGCTGCGAAGTGAAAAACCTGCTAGAGGTAAAGCATAGACACCTAAAATGCATTGTGTGTTTGAGCCAGCTTAAATATGAAACTGGAGATGCAGAGGAAACACAGATTGAGGAACTAGGCAGTCCTACCTATTTCTGTTATGGGAATACGTGTGATGTATGTGTAAACAGGTGTTGGAAAGATGTGGCTGGGCAGGGAGACGGATATATTGGCAAAAAACTACGAAACCTAGAAAGTTTTGTCAAACAACAGATCACTGGACCCCAAAGTACTTTAATGGTTAAGGGTTATAATTGGGGAGGATCTGCTCTGTTTCATTCCATCATAATCAGATCTCTCTTGAATCTCTCTTGAAACCTCACAGCACTTTGGAGCAGTGTGTTTGACCTTCCCACTCATCCTCTAAAATGAGGCCCATAAGATCAAAGTGTTTATAAAAAACTTAGACATTATCTTTTCAGGGCATTCCATTCTATATTTTTAACTTATCAATCAAATATCAACATGCACATAGAAGTATTTCTAATTTAGCATGCACTTGTATGGGCAGAAGCAGAGTAGACAGGGAAGAATATTTTATTAGCTAGGTGGGGTGGTCTTCTGCTTTAGAAAGTAATAGGCTTCCAGTGGAAATTACCTAAGTGCCAGATGAATGGATAAAGGAGATGCTGTATATATACACAGTGGAATACTATACAGCCCTTAGAAAAGATGAAATCCAGTCATTTGAATCCATGTTGGTGAAGGGATGAGGGGATTATGCTAAGTGAAATAAATTAAAAGAAGAAAGGTAGATACTGCATGACCTCACTCATAGGTGGAACATGAGGAGACAAAGCAAAGGAATAGACTAAACAAAAGTAACCCTTGCATATTGGCAATATAACTGAAGTTACCAGTAGGGAATCGGCGGGACGGGGGAGATAGTGGGGTTCAATGGATAATGAAGAACACTCGGTAATTTGGTGGTGGGCAAAGTGTATGGACATTTACTTGAGGAATGGGGAAACTGAATATATGGGTTTATATTATATATTATTTTGGAAAGCAAAGTTACCCTAATAAATATTAAATTGAAAAAAACAAAATATAATGTTTCCTAAAAAAAGAAACTGCAGAATTCTGCAGAAAAAGTGAAAGTGTCCCTCTTCCGTGCCCCAATTAAGTACCAGTTTAAAAAAAAATCTTTGTCTAACATCTTTATCAGATTAACTGGATTAGCTAGGCAATATAGTTGCTGTCCACACACATTCCAAGGACCAGGGATTGTGAGGAGGAAAAGCCAAATGAACAACCAAATAAAAATAAATAAAAGTGCTTTTTCCTCTCTACTTCTGCCTGCCTGTCTCTACTTGCCTTCATTCCTGCCTGTATCTTTCCTTGAAAAAAAATCCTCACTGGTTTTTCAAATACAAAGTGGTGACCTACTTTCCTGCTGAAAGTCAGAATTGATTCTGTCTTCCTTTTAAATTTTGAATATTAGCACTCCCATTTATTAAATGTGTGACCTCAGAGGATTATCTTAATCTCTCTGAGTTTCAGTTTCTTCATGTGAAAGAAAAAAGGATAATAAAATCTGTCTTGTACAATTAGTCTAGGAATTAAAGGAAATGGCCTTTATGAAAGTGTATGTTGGTTACAGAACTGGTATAGAGTGAAAGAGATGCCGCAGATCCAGGTTGCCATTGCCTTAATGCACTTGTCAGGTCTATCACCTATTAGCTGGATAACTTTGGGCAAATTACTCAGACTCTCACTATATACCTCAGTTTTTTATCTATAATATGGGAAAAGTAACTGGATAATTTTGAAGATTACATGTAACTAGTATTTTTTTTGGAACTACAATGATAGCTTAATATGTATTTACTATTATTATAGGTCCTCATAAAATTTTCCTTTCTCTTCCTCCCCTTCATCCTTCACTTTGATTCACTTAAATTACTTAAAAAAAGATTCAAATGTTCTGCTTTTTCTAGGTTATGAAATGAGAGACAAAAAGACTGCATGTTGCTAGGGACTGAATCCTGTCTTCCCAATATTTGTGTATCGAATTATGTATCGAAGCCTGAACCTCCCAAAGTGATTGTATCTGGAAACAGGGTCTTTAGGTAGAAATTCAAGTTAAGTAGGGTCATAAGAGCAGCCCCTAATCCTATATGGCTGGTGACTTTATAAGAAGAAGAGAGAAATCTCTCTTCTCTCCATGTGCGCTTACAGTGAGAAAACTGTAGACTTGTCTGCAAGCCAAGAAGCAAACATTCTCTAGAAACTGGAACTAGCGGGACCTTGATCTAGGACTCCAGCTTCCAGAACTGTAAGAAAATAAAATTCTGTGGTTTAAACCACCCAGTCTATGGTATTTTGCTATGGCCGCCTGAGCAGACTAAGACACATGGTTTCCTTGAATCATCTTCAAACTGGTTTCTTGCAGTCTTTATTTTTAACATGATTACTACCCCTCAACTGTAGCATTGCACAAGTAAGGGATGTTACTGAAACTGTATGATCTTCAGGATATATTTTAAAATGTAACAAATTAAGACAGATGACAAGAGAGTAAAGATCTTAAGAATGAAGCTGAGATCTTTGGTCTGACTATAGTTCATACAACTCAGATCTGACTTTGAAAAAAAAACCAACAAACAAAACCTGCATTACTGGGCCAGAGCAGACACTGCACAGGCAGGAGTCTGTGTATAAATGGGGTGCCTGAGCAGAAGCCCATTTAATATTATTATTAATATTCATAGTAAAAAAAAATCACAATATATGCCCGCAGAATAAAAGGGAAGTACAACATCTTTGAAAACAAAGGAGAAAATTATTTGACAAATGGACTAAAAATCATCTCTAAGGTTTATAGAGGAAGAAGTTTAAGAACAGAGATTAAGTAACTTGCCTAGTTAATAGTTAATAATCTGATAAAGATGTTAGTAAAGTTAATAGTTCAATCTTTGAAATTGGTTAGTGTTTATCTACTTGTAGGTAAACTGTCTAAGTGGGGGTCAATGCCTAGATATACACTATCTGCAAATTATAACTAAATATAGCTATAGTACAGAAATTCTCTAACACTCCTGTCCTATAAAAATAGCAATTTTATTTTTCAGAAATGAATTAAAAATCAGCAAAAGGATTGCTTTGGCCTTTTATATGTATCTAGGACAGTCTTTTTCTTCTTTACTTAAAATAACTTGCCTCTTTGGCATATCACCTTCCTGCATATTATTCAATAATAGGAAAGGAAAAACCTCAAAAAATGGAAGAGGGTACAAACTAATTTATAATAAATTCCAAATGTTATACTGCTGGTAAAAGCAGATTCTTTTTTTAAAGCAAGCAAGAAAGGAATAAAGGAGGGAGTAAGAAGAAGGAAAGAAGGAAGGGGGAGGAGGAAGAAGCATTTTTATTTGTTTTAATTTGGTTTCCCTCCACTATACCAGGTTGTGAACCTGGGTGCCTGGGTTTTACATGGTTCACACTCCATCTGTCTCAGCAACCTGAGCCACAAGGGGACAGCTTTTTAAGCCTAGAAGTTTTGATATTCACAAACCCATTGTTATATCTCTGATTTTTTTTTAAATTGAAGAGGTAGGTCAGTAACAACACAGTACATTTATATATGCCAGAAAATGGTAAGAGAGAAAGTATGTGGTATCGTACTTAAAAATTATTTTATTTATTGGACACTCATGTACCTTTCACCGAATTTTAATGTTTTGCAATTTTGACTTAAATATATAGGTATCTATTTTTTTCCAAAGCATTTTAAAGTAAATTGCAGACATCATAATCACTCATTTTATATTTAGCCTTGGTCTTCAATATTTGCTTATATGAATACATAAAATAAAAGCCCCTTTTAATTTATGCTTTATGAACTCTTGAAGATTAAAGAAGAAAATAATTATATTCATGTTATTAGAAAGCAAGCGTTTCAGTGTAAGAGAAAAAAATTATAAAAATCAAAATTGTTAAACAAAACCCCGAAATACTAACTTTAATTGTAATCATCAGTATTTCTATTTTTTTCATTAAAAATACATAGATATTAGCTCTGTCCACTACAAAGATCAAGTAATAAGAAATAACACAGTACTAATGAGCACTCCTTGTAACCCTAGCTATGGTTTCTAAATACCATACCCTACCAAGGAAACCAAGGCTCTTGGGAGAAATAGCTGATTCAAGGACAGCAGCAGAAAAGTATTCAAGACTATATTGGAAAATCTTGTCCTTAATAGTAAGGAAATCCTAAAACAACAAAATGGTCATATCAAAAGGACATATTAGTCAATGTTTCAGCACAATGACTGAAACACAAACAGCGGACAACATAAAAACACGTTAAGTTCCTAATGAAATAAAAAAGTGCCCTCCCTCATCCCAGAACAAACAATGGAATATCACTGGAGGTATTTAGGGGATCAACTCCCATTTCTGAAAATAACAATTTAGGATAAGAATTAAGCATTTGTATTATCTTCAGGGATAAATTATATATTATGTAATTAAATAACTCCAGTTGATAGGCAAAGTTCTGCTTTATAGAATTATAGCTCATACAGTTAGAAAGCATGAGGCATTTAGAAACTCATCATTTTGTAACTTCTACTTAATTAATGACTTAAGTATTATGAACATGCTGTATGAAAGGTTGATTTTCTTTTAAAAGGAAAGGTGCAGACAAGAATGAAGGCAATAGGGAGGCAGGAAGAGAGAGTTGAAAGAAGAACTTCATTTATTTTTATTTAGTTGTTCACATTGGTTGTTCCCCCAGCCCTGGGTCTTGAACCTGGGACCTTGGGATGTATGTGGGACTGCTCCCAGATGTGGGATTTTAAAAATGAAAGGAACAGCCATTGCCATATGAACTCACTGATTAACCCTTAGAGTAAAAAGTGATGGTATGTGTCTCCTGAGATGATATAATATGAAGTACATAGTATAACATGTAGTATTCTTGCCCCTGAAAGTTGATTTCCAGTTTGTAAGAAATATGGAGGATAGAAGAATAACTTGGACAATACCATGAGGCAGCAGACAGACAAATTCAGAATGTGTGGCATTCCGTATGACAAATGACTTAGTTTTTTCAATAATCTGTGAAACGGTGGAAAGGGAGGAAGGGATGATTAAATGCAGAATGTCAATCAACTACAATATATGGACCTTGTTTTGATCCCATTTTGAACAAACCAACTGTTAAAAATGTATTTCTGAATACTTGAAGAAATTCCAATAAGGATTGGGTAACAATACAGACTTGGAGGACATCAAGAAATTGCTGTTACTATTAATTTTATTAGATAATAATGGCATATGGCTATATGAAAAAAAAAAAGGTGAGTACAGAATGTTGAAATAAACTGATGGCTGAGTTTTCTTTAAAACATTTCACATATATAAAACATCATTTGTAAGTAAGGATAGATGAAGCAAGTTTAGCAAAGACTTGATATTGGGCTTAAGTAATAGGCATATGGGTATTCATTATACTGTTCTTTGTATTCGTGTATTTAAAAAATTTTGAATACAATTTTTTAAAGATTAAAGAGAATATATCTTAAGACAAAATCTGAACAGAAGCTGAAAAAAAAGTATTTTCATTACAGTTATTTAAAAACAAATGTGAACTATTTTAAGTAGAACTCTCAAATTAGATGTTCTTCTCACTCATTAGCTTTCTTGTCTTTTGAATGTACCACTGCAGATTTATTGCCAGTGAGTTTTCACATTGTTAAAAAGATAAATTACCTGTTGTCAATAATCATTACACTGGAGGGTGGAATCCCCAAAACATCACAGCTCTGCAAGAGTTCTTTTTTACGAATCTCCCCTTGATTGTAGTAATTTCCTGGGGATAACAAATATATAGTCGTAGATTTCTTTAATAATGGAACTCTGCCTATTCACTTTTTCTTATCTCATCTTGTTCCCTAGAGAATTTAGGCTAACTGAAAAAATATTTGGCTATGGAAAGACAAAGAAAATACAACACTGTTTACTCCAGATACCTCATGAGACTACCAGCAACACGACCTTTAGACTCACCATTCAATTCTTCCCTTGCCCATATCTACCATGTCTGTCTCCCGCCTTCCAGTCTACATCTCAGTCATATGTTGCAGGCAGCATACATGATATATCACCAAGAGCACTGGTTTTCAAATTAAGCTGATTCAGAACTGACCCTTATATAGCTATTCAAAACAAGTGGGGTATCTAGACACTATTAGTCTATAGTCCTGAAATTACTGTTAAACATTTATTTTTAAAGAGGAAAATGTGCAGGAATCATTCAAGAAATATCCTAACTGGAGATGATCATGCTAAGCAAAATAAGCTAGAAAGGAAAAGAGAGATACAGGGATGGTATTACTCATATGAGGAATATAAAGAAACAAAGCCAAAGGACAAATCTCAGCAAAATTCACAGGATGAAAAACTGTGGCTTTAGGGTGGAGGAGGCAAGGAAGGAGGGTACAGGGTGGTAGTGAAAGGCACTAAACTCTGATGGTGGCTATAGTGTAAAATACTCACACTGAGGTGCCATTTCAATATCCTAAAATAAGAGGGGAAAAGGCTTAGGATGGTACATTTTATATATTTTCATAATTAAAAATAAAAAACAAACCCAATAAAACATCCTCCTTTGAAGAGTTTAGCAACCAGCTATTCCAGTATAACCCTGGGGGATCTCAACCACATGGGCATTCTGAATTGCTTATGTGTTTTCTGTTGTTCCAACACAAATACCAAACTTTCTACAATAGTTTTGTTAGGTATAATTCGTCTGTATTCTTATAAATGACATACAATGAAGTCTTGGTACCTACTTACATTGCACATATGAGCAATTGTCTAGTTAATGTATTAATTCAATTAATAGCAGATAACTGTATGAGTGATCTGTGCAGTTACTCAACTTTTCTGAGTCGTGGTCTTTCCACCTGTGAAGTACGGAGAATGGCAATCTCATAAAGCTCTACTGAGGATTAGATGGGATAATACCTATCAAAGCACCCAGTTCAGTACTCAGTGTTAGTTTTCTTTCCTTGACTTCATCTTTACCTTCCTCTTCTTTCTTACTTCCTTGAATTACAATTCAGTTTCATGGTACAGATTCAATGGCATTTTCTCTGGGAAGCCTTATTCTATTTTCCCTGGCAAGTAATTCTTTCCAGTATTTTGCTCATAAATATGAACTTTTTTCAAAGGTTGGATTATTAATTTGTAAATGTCACTGACCTTAAAATTAAGTCTCATTCAACTTGGCATCATCCTGGTGTATAGCATGCTGGATACTCATGAGGATGGGCCAAAAAGAGGCTCCTCTACTGCTCCAGATAACTCAGAAAAACTCCCATGTGAAACCTTTCAACTTTGGCAGGAATTACAATCTAGCACTAGTGTTGAACTGTTTGAACCCAGATAGAAGTCATTACATTGTATCCAACAAAGGGACTAACCCTAAGAAGACTCCAGATAACAGATTTAACTTTGAATTGTCCTCATAACTTTTCAAATTAAAAAAAAGTCACATAGAGACTATAGTGAGTTTGTGTTGGGCATTATATTTTAGGTTCCTCTCAAATCCTTATATACACCATCCCACCTCCCGCCCACATTTGTTTCAAGGTTTCTTCATCCTTTTTATTAATGAAGAGTCTGACATATACTAAGTGATTCATTTTCGATGTTCGGAGACTATGCAGATCAGACTGATTATGGTTTGAGAAACTGCATAGAATTGAAGCTAATGTGCTAACAGAGCCGGTTTTTAATTGCCTTGTGTTTGAATTAAGGGATTTAAAGCAGGTTAGGGTGTTGAAGTCAGATCACTTAATATTTTCATTAAGTTTGCTGAACATGTAGGCACTTGAACAGAATCAGTATCTGAGATCCTTCAGCAGCCCTCAGTTGACACACTGTAGAACTGTCCAAGCAGGGGAGGTGCATGCTGGGATACACACGATAATAAGCTGGGGTAGAGGAAAAGTTTAGAACCTCTCTAAATTTACTTGTCCTTTATAAATGCCAACTTCAATTACTACTTTATAATGTACACATTAGTTCAGCAGTTGATGTACCTAAAATAATTATAAATATATGTACATATCAATAAATACACATAGCTCAAATGTTTTTACCAGTAGGAAAATGTAACCAATAAGAGTTTGGAGATCATTATTTTAGAAAATAGGAAAAAAATGGAATTAATGTACATTTAACTACATTGTGTATGTGTAATCTCATGATGCATAACTGTATGCTTAGAGAAGTCTTCCATTTTTGATAACTTCTATGTCTCAGTAATAACTAGCCATCATAATGACACTTGATAGAAATTAAAGTCACTTTGTAAAGATCCAAATTCATACATCACAATGTATAAAGGTAGAAAAATTTATTTTATTTAAAAATTACTCTAAATAGGTAAAAGATTCAATTCATATGACTGAAAATCAGAAGAAACAAAAATCATGTACAGAAAAAAAAAGCCTTTCTCACTCCTTTAGTTACCAATTCCAATGCTGAAAGTTTTAATTTGCTAGAACAAGTGGACTGAGATCAAGCGATGATGGCAATACTTGGCTTTCTACCAACTTTATGAATCTGAAGAAATTCCTGAAGTTTCTGGGTTTCATGAATCCCAGCAAAGTTTCTCCTAGAATATGACTAAGCTAATTCTAAAATGTATTTGGAAGAAAAAAGCCCAACATTTCCTCAACTATGCAATTAGGGTATTTAGGGCTGTACTTGTTAGGATCTATCCAAGAAAACAGAAATCATAACAGATACATAATTGAGCAAGAATTTAATGCAAGGAATTTGATATATAAGTGACTGAGGGCCAAACAGGGCATAGTGACCCAGAGATTAGCAACTTTATCAACCCCAGGCTGGAAAAATAAAAGAAGGCAGTGTTAGTGGATCCCAAAGGTTTGAGTCCCCCGAAGAAAGCTCAAACCAACAGAGCCCTACCCTATTTCAATAGGATGTGTCCACAGACCCCAGTGGGAGAAATCATGTTTTAAAAGTGAAATTAGAATACAAAGGTGCACAAAGGACCTGAATAAACATTTCTCCATACAAATAGCCAAAAAGTATACCTGAAAAGATGTTTAATACCATTAGTCATTAGGAAAATGCAAGCTAAAACCATGACGAGATTATCACTTCACACCCACTAGGATGGCTATAGTAAGAGAGCCAAAAACCAAAAAAAAAAAAAAAAAAACAAATATGGAAAATTACAAGTGCAGGTGGAGATGTGGAGAAATTAGAACACTTGTGCATTGCTGGTGGGAAGAAAAAAATGGTGCAGCTACTGGGAAAGCTTGATTCCTCAAAAATGTAAATACAGAATTACCACAGAACTCAGTAATTCTACTCCTAGTTATGTGTCCCAAAGAATTTAAAGCAGGGACTCAAACAGATCTTTGTATGTTCATGTTCACAGAAGCATTATTCACAACAGCTAAAAAATGGAAATAACCCATGTCCAGAAACAGATGAATAGATAAACAAAATGTGGCATATACATACGATGGGTGTATTATTCAAACTTAAAAAGGAATCAAATTTTGACACATGCTACAACATGGGTTCATTTTGAAAACATTATGCTAAGTGAAAAACATTAGACATAAAAGAATAACTATTGTATGATTTCAGTCATATGAAGTGGCTAGAAAAGTCAATTTCATAGTGACAGTAAAATAGTGGTAGTCAGGGCTTGAGGAGAGGAAGGAATGCAGAATAATTGCTAACAAGTAGAATTTTTGCCTGGGATGATGAAAAAGCTCTAGAAATCAATACTGGATATGGTTATACAACATTGTGAATGTACTTAATGCCACTCACTGAACCGAATACTTAAAAATGCCTAAAATGGTGAATTTTGTTATATTTTACCATAATAAAAAGATTTATACTGAATAAACATCTTTCAATTATGAATTATCATTATGAAACAGGAACTGTGTTTGAAACTAGTAAAAACAATCTAAAACATCATTAAAATAAAAAATAAGCTATTGAGCATGTATCTATGCAGCCAAGAAACACCGCCATATGCTGTTAACTAATATACCCATACTTGTAAGTACTGTATTTTTTAAAATCATTTTCAAAAGGGGTGCATTAATATTGGTTTTTACTAATGAAAACTGTTAGTAGCTTTTATTAGTTTCTCTTATCTGTGACTTATTAACAAGGTAAATTATATGGAAAACTTTCTCTTTATATGAGGCATATTTGTATCAGATGGAATGAGAAATATGCACTGCATGACAATAATGTCCAAATCATTGCAAGGAGCAGCTATAACAAGTATTTCCAACATTTAGCTATTTAAGAAGCATTACATTTATTGATTATTTTCACTTGATATTTGTCAGATTAATTCTACTGCATTTTCTCTCTTTTCACACTTTAATCTTTCTTTTTCACTGTCCATAGGCAATCTTTGTCATTGTGGAATTTCTCTTAGGCTTCTGACATGCAATCTTTCCTAATGTTTAGTAGTGTATCTTTTAAGACTTTCATAGTTTAAGCAATTCTTTTATTTTTATACTTAAAACTCTAACTCAAAAAAACCCTAATTCACCAAGAAAATAGTTCTGAAAAGCAAGTAACAGTCTTCAATTAAGTAATATTCAGCAAGATATAAACATTTTCATAAACATGTTAGTTTCAAAATAGGGGGGAATGTATAAGGTTACCTGTCATAAACTCTAAACTTGATTCGTAAGTAAGTAAATATAAACTTAGAATACTTAAAATTCTTATAAACAGCTAACCTATCAGTTAACTGGTATCAGCATTTATGAATAGGCACTTTTTTAGTTAGTCAGTGGATAATTATGTATTCTTTGGTTGGTGTGATCATATGGGAAACTTATCTACCTAAATCTTAAAAGACTCGTTCTTACTTAAGGACTATTATGAATACATATTTATATATAAAATAGGACCAGAGAGATGAAATCTTTGAGTCATGTTCTAAAGTCTCTATAGCTGTTAAAGAAACAAAATTCATATTTTAAAATATTACTAGTTTATTCCATTCTTAATAGGATGCAGTCAATACTTAAGATCACGTATTTTTAGAATTCCCAAATGTGTTCAGTCAGAAAGAATAGACAGATGAGATTAATACTTTTGAGGCAGGTTCTAAATATATCTCAATAAGCAAAATTTTGAAGAACTAGTTATGACTCAAAAGCAGTATTTAAAAAACCTGTTAAGTTCTGTTTTAGGAAATATGGTGAATCAAATGTACAGAGAAACCATTATCACAGAATACTGAATATGTGCAATAAAAGGCAAACAGAATTTGTGATAGAATTAGCAGGAAAGTAAGGACTATCTATTTCTTTTTTCTTTTTTTTTTTTAAGGAAAGATGCAGGCAGGAATGAAGGCAAGTAGTCAGGCAAGCAGGAAGAGAGAGGGGTATAAGAAGCACCTCATTTATTTTTATTTAGTTGTTGACATTGGTTGTTCCCCACCAGGAGCTGGGTCTTCAACTTGGGACCTTAGGATATATACGGGACTGCTCACAGGGTGTACTAGACCACTAGGCCCTCAGGGTGCACCCAGTAAGGGCTATTTCAGGAGGCCTGAAACAATAGGTGAGTATGAATCCAGGCAGAGTGCTGTTGAAAGCCAGAGTGCCATTAGAGTATCTGCCTGTGACTGGTGGCCTTTAGTCAAGACAGAAGAAGATAAAGTTTAGGCATAAATAAGGAGAACTCACCCAAAGACAACACTTTCAAGAGGCAATACCCACAGCGAATGAATGAGGAAAAAAAATCTACCCTATTAAAATAGGGATGATGGGGCTATATCTCTTTCTCTCAAACTTGGTTCTGCTGGAAGGGAAAACAAGAAAAACATCTCTCCTAAGAAATGTTAACTATACTCTAGCCTTTACTGGTGTGGCTCATTGTATTTTCCAAGACTAACTCTACAGTATTTCTAGTTCCGCCTGCACTTCTAGAACCTTGCTGCTCCCTACAAATAGACGGAGTCTCTTCTCCTTGACCTAGATGTGACTTGTACTGCCATGGCAAACAGAATATAGTGAAAATTATACAACATGACTTCCAAGGTTAGGCAATGTGACTAGCTCTAGCACAGGCTTTCTCTCAGGATAGTTGCCCAGGAACAAGCCACTGGGTTGTGAGGAAATCCAGGTGACATGAATTTACCATCCTTGAATGTTCTGGCAGACGTCTTTAGCAAAGTCAGGGGATTCCAGTCTCTAGCCTTTAGGTCCTCCAGCTGTGTTACTAAACATTGTGAGGCAGAGACAACTGTCTGAAACCACCAGAAAGGTAATATTATTTAAAGCTGCTAAGTTTTGAAATAATTTACACAGCATTAGATAATAAATGAACTTGATTTTGGATCCTGAATTTACACTAGCTCTGTGGCCTAAAAAATTATAATCTACAATTTTAGAGTGACCGGAGGTACGAAGTGCCCTTTGCTACCTGGCTGAAGCAAAAGTAAGTCATCAAAACATCACAAATATGATTCCAAGAAACATGTGCTTACAATTAAAAAGAAAATCACAAAATATACATGGAAACAAGTAATTCAGAATATATTACTTAAAGAGCTGAATCAGACATATAAACTGCAGAAATTGGAATTAATAGAAACAGATATGTTTGATTTTTTAAAAGAAATAAAAGAATATCAAAATATGAGACTATAATATTTACAACTATCTAGATATGAGAAACAGATTACAGGACAAAGTTACTAATCACCTCTATAAGGATGTCAGATCATTATTATAAACCTGTTAACAAATCTTAAAAGAAGGCCAATATAAATGAAGTCATACCATAAAATCATAGATGGAAAGGTTTTATACAATGTCTATCCATTGTCATTCTATTTTGATGCCGTTAAGTTTTTTCTTGAAAATTTCCAAGCCAATTCTAAATTGTATTTGGAAGAAAAAAGATAAAAAATAACATACCCTGAAGAACAAATCAGAGGGCTAGCCATACCAGATAGCAGTGCCCTAAGCGCTACAGTAATCAAGATATCGGGATGTCAAACTGAAAGAGCAGCACATAGAACAACAGAAATACATGGGAATCTGAGAGATGAAAGGTGGCAACTAGAGGGGAAATATGGATTGAACTGGTTTTCCTGACTCCAGCCTTTCTCTCCAAATCATTTTTCACATTGTCTCCAGAATGAGATTTTTTTTTTTTTTTTTTTTTTTTCAAAGAAAAGGTGCAGGCAAGAATGAAGGCAAGTAGCAAGTAGGCAGAGGAGAGAGGAGGAAATTAAGAGTTGTTCACACTGGTTGTTTCCCCAAGACCTGGGACTTGAATCCAGAGGTATGTGGCTTCCTCCTTTGGAGGCGACTGCTCTACCATGGTGCACCAGATGTTTCTAATAAGGACTATGAACCTCTAAATGGAGAATGGTACAACTAATTTCCCCAAACTGTCAGGCCAAGTCATTTTTAAATAGCAGCTTGATGAACTAGTGTTTCTTGGACCACACACTGAAATCAAAATAGTTATTTCTTGTGGTGTGCCCTGGTGGCTCAGGCACTAAGCTGGCAGCTGGGGTGTGGACCACGCTAGACAAAGGGGATGGAGTTCATGAATTTGGGCCAGGGGAACAACAAAAATAAACAAGTGTTTCCTCTTCATCTTCCTTTCGTCCTTCAAATGCTGCTTCCTCCCTTTAAAACTAAGTTTTTTCTTTAATTGACATAGTATAGCATACAAGGCACTGTGAGAAGATTGAGTGTAATGGTTCAGAACAAAGTCCTGGCTCCTCTATATTCTAGCTGGTCACTGGTCAGTTATTTCATCTCTTTGTGATTCAGTTTCCATATCTGCAAAGCAGGAATAACAAATCACATATACATATAACATTTTATATTTTTAATAATGGAGAGGATTGCTGAGAAGATTAAATGAACTACCAACAAAATCTTTTTTCTTCCTGCTTCTCTTTACACCTTAAAACTGGAAGTATAGGCATGCTGGGTGGAGGAGTGGTTAGGTCAATTGCCACATACCCCTGAGTTCAAGTACCAGGTCCAGGGAGGAAAAAAACCACTATGAACAACTAAATAAAAATAAAATAAAATGGTTCTTCCTCCTCTCTCTTCCTGCCTGCCTGCCTACTCACCTTCATTCCTGCCTGCACCTTTCCTTTAAAAAACGAAAACAGAAAAATTTGAAATATAGTTAAAGTATTGATATAATTATTGATATAATTTACTGATGCTTTGTCAATATTGATGCCAGATATAACTACTATTTCTAAAGACCAGGACAAAAGAAAACCTCTTTGGAGAAGATTCCTTAATCCAAACTCCTTAAAAGAATTCCTGCTTTTCTCCACTTTGTGTCCATAGTACTTTCCTTATTTTGATTATACTGAATCATAAGTTATTAGCTTCCAACTTTCAATGTTAGAATGTCAAGTCAGGTACTCCCTGGTTGCTTCAAAGGCCAGCCCGCTGTGGGTAGTCCACATTCATTCCAAGGACCCAGGTTCATGTTCTAGAGTTGGTAGGAACAACCAAGGTGAACAACTAAATCAAATAAATAAAATGCTTCTTCCTCTACTTTCCTGTCTGCATGCCTGCATACTCTCCTTCATTCCTGCTTGCACATTTCCTTTTTTAAAAAAATTTGTCAGGAGAGTGGGGAATGTTTAAATTTGTAAATTTTTAAAAATAAGTTGGGGATTTTAAAAGTAACTTTAAATTTATAAGGAATAATTTAAATGGCAGGATGGACTCAGAGGCTGTAGAAAAAATACAGTATTTAATGTATACCAAGTGTATTATGTATATACATATTTCAATTTTTAATTTTTTTCAAGGAAAGGTACATGCAGGGGTGAAGGTGAGTAGGCAGGCAGGCAGGAGGAGAGAGGAGAAAGAAGCATTCTACTCATTTTTATTTAGTTGTACAGATTGGTGTTCTCCCCCGCTGGGGATTGGAACCCAGGTTCCTGTGCCTGTGTTTTGGCCAGAATCAGTTGACTAAACCACTACTCCAGCAGGATGCACCTTTATTTATTTTTTTTTTAGAGAGGAAGGGAAAGGAGGAAGAAGCATTTAAGGAAAAAAGGAAGAAACATCTTTTTTTTTAAAGGGAAGGTGCAGGCAGGAATGAAGGATAGCAAAGCAAGCAGGCAGGAAGAAAGAGGAGGAAGAAGCACTTTTTTTATTTAGTTGTTAATTTTGGTTGTTGTCCTTGGCCTTGGGACATGAAACTGGGTCTTTGAGATGTATGTAGACTGAGCTGAACCTCTACTCTAACAGGATGGAACTTTTATTTATTTTTGCTGTTCATTTTGTTTTTTTACTGGGTCCTGGGTCTTGCACCTGGGTCTTTGTGCTATATTTGGTTTCCACACCAGTGTCTCAACTGCCTGAGTCATAAGGGTGTACCGTAATATTTTTTAATTGAAAAAAAATTGATTTCTGGTCCCAATTTATTAAAAAAAATAAGGAGAAATTTATTAAAGAACTCTCTATAAGACTTTGCAAATAAAGTCCTGGTTTCTTTTACAGGTCTTGAAACAAATTTACTTATAATTTGACTCCCACTACTGTAGTACAAAATAGAAATAAAATTAAAGGAAAGAATGTCTTTAGTGCAGTGGTATATTTGTTACAATCAGTGACTCTATATTGATACCTAAACCTATATAATCACTCAAAGTTCTTATTTTACACTAGGGTTCACTCTTGGTGTCTGGACAAAGAATAATGATATGTAACCATAGGATAGAGTATTTTCACTGCCCTAAATATCGTTTTATTTATTCTTCCTCCTACCACCACACTGATTTTTTCACTGTCTCCATAATTTTTCCAGAAGGTCATCATAGTTGGGATCATATAGCGTGGAGACTTTCTGATTGCCTTTTCACTTAGTAACATGCCCAAGCTTTTCTCAACACTTTTTTCATGGCTTGATAGCTCATTTTTTTCAAATCAATTTTTTTTTTTTAATACTATGCCCATGTCTGAATGTGCTACAACTTATTCATTCACTTGCTAAAGGACATTTCAGTTGCTTCCAAGTTTTGGTAATCATGAATAAAGTTGCTGTAAACATCTGAGTGCACACATTCGTGTGGACATAGTTTTCAATTTGAGTACATATTAAGGAGTGAGGTTGCTGTATGGTATGGTAAAATGTTTAGTTTTTTAAGTTACTGCTAAACTAATTGCCTTCCAAAGCGGTCGTACCACTTTGCATTTCCTATTGCTCCACCAGCATTTGGTGGTGCTAGTGTTCTGGATTTTGGTCCTTCTATTATGTGTATAGTACACATACTTTTTTTTTAAAGGAAAGGATCAGGCAGGGATGAAGGCAAGTAGAGGCCAGGTAGAAAGGAAGAGAGGAGGATGAAGCACTTTATTTTATTTAGTTGTTCATCTAGGTTGCCGCCCCTGCCCCCAGCCTCAAGCCTGGGTCCTTAGGATGTATGTATGGGGATTGCACCCACGTGGACTTAACCAGTAAGCCATACTGTATGCACACACATACATTTTTAATACGTATTTGCTAAATAAGTGAAAAAGTAATGTTAAGACAAAATAAATAAAATTGTACAAAATGATTTCTGTGAAAAGCCTGTATAGAAAAAGAACTAGAATGACACATGATCAAATGGGAAAAGAGGTCATGGCATTTAAAAAAAGTTTCACTGAGTAATAATTTCACATCACATGAAATTCACAGATTAATTGCTTCATTTATACAGTTATGCAATTATTATAATCTGGTAACATGGCCAATTTTTGTTTTCTCATTTGATGTTTTCTGTATCATAAGAGGACACTTACTGAAAGGCTCCTTTACTGAAAGCTGGCTGGAGTAAGACTCTAGCTACAATATTACTTTTTAGTCTAATGATCTGAGTCTACCTCTTCAATTTTACACGTGCATCCTGCTGGTATAAAATGGATTTTAAGGTGAGCCTTGGTAGCTCAGGTATTAACTTGGTGTCTGCAGCACAGACCACGTAAAGTCCAGGGACTAGGGTTCCCAGGTACAGGAGAACAATCAGAAATGAACAAATAAATAAAAATGCTCTTCTTTCTCTTCCTGCCTGCCTTCCTTCATTCCTCTTAAAAAAAAAAAAAATAACAAAATGAATTTTGAAAGCAGCAGGAAGGCCCTTTTCTATTGTTAGGTGTAAAACGTCAAGAGATGAGCAGCCACGATACAACCATTGATTCTTTTGGGTGTACTAAAAGCTCACATTTGGTTCTTTTGCACATAAAGAGGTTGCACAAATACTATGCATAGTCGCAGTTCCCAGTGGACATACAGGTGTTGAATGGAAACAAATGTGAGCAGTTATCTTGTGCTCAGTCCTGCTAGCGCAGAGTAGAAACGCAAGATGCGTCCGCCTGCCAACTCACCCGGAAAGCTGGTCACGACTGTCACCGAGTCACAGGGCTGGGACCAGTAGAAAAAGGTCTGATGTATTCACTTTGCTCCCTACAACAGAGAATCCTTTGGGAAAAAAAGACTAATATAGGTTCCACCTAAGTTCCCTTTACAGCCCCGGCTACAGAGCCTCGCCAACAGCCTCCTACCTGCAGAGAAGCAGAGCAGAGACACCCGGTGCCTCAGGCGAGCCAAGCCTAGAACAGTGGGAGCAAAGAACATGGTTTCATCGTCCGGGTGCGCTATCACCAAGAGGGTCCGGCTACGGCCTTCCAGCAAGCCAGCTTGCTCCTGACTGCTCATTCGTTCCGAAGAGTCCCAAACCCAGAGGAAGCCCCAGGCAAGGACCACAGCGGTTGCCAAACCCAGGAGCCCCACCAAGTCCATACTCGGGAAGAGGCACTGCGTCTGCGCAATAGGGAAGGCTGCCTGTGACGCCGACTCCGGCGGGAACACTGCACCCGCGGAAATTGCGTTCCGAGCTTAAGCCTGACCTGCTGAACCGCTGCAAAGGCTTGAGGCATTAAGCGTCGGCTTCCTGTTGTGGTTTTACACCGACGCCGCTCTCCACCACTTCTTTATCGAGTGCTCTCTCTCCGCCAAATGAAGCATTTAGGAAACCTTGTGACGGCTCAGTTTCAGAGCTTATAGAAGCCCTTGCCGCCCAGTTTTCTGTCCCTATACTATCTTACATTGAGTAGAATGGTTTTAAAGGGAAGCGTTTAAAAATAACCCCTAACAACTTGTACGAGTTCCCTTACCTCCCCATCACATTAGAAGTAATTTCTTAAAGCCTAGGACTTTCTCGTAATTATATGGTTAGACCGTCCCTTATCCGGATTATATACACCGACTGTTTTCCCTTAATTTCTGGTTGTGGAGTGGGGGCATCTCTAAAGGAAAAGTATGCGGTTACGCGGCAACGTCCAGTTACTTCCCTAGAGGGGCTGGCTGGCAGCCGCTATGGCCAGAGGCTCCTCTGACGGGTAACCTCATCCAGGACCGACACATGGGTAAATCGGCCTCGTCCAGCGCTTCGCCGAAGTCTTTTTTAAAGAAAAGGTGCAGGCAGGGATGAAGACAAGTAGAGCCCTGCCAGACTGAGCCCTTTACAATATCTCGGGTAGGGTGACTTACACCCCTCTGTCCCGCCGCGCCGCGGAGGGATCGTAGGGCCCAGTCACGGTCTGGCATCCTTTCCTTCACAACGCGCGAAGGAAGGCGCCCAGCACAAAGGAGCCGGTCGGCTCGTGGTGGGCGTCCCAGTCCCGGAGCGCGACGGCAGCGCGCTGGGGCCAGCTGGGCGCCGTGCTGCCCCAGCCCGAGTCCGCTTGAGAGGATGGCCGCCGCCAAGCCGAGAGGAGGCGTGGGGGACGAGGCGCCGGGCAGCCCAGGAAGCTCGGCCGAGGTAGGAGCCGCGCCGGCCAGCGGAGGGAGTCGGTCGCTTAGACCTCCGGAAGGAGGAGGAGCCGGCGCCGGCGCCGCCTTAGCCGCGGCCGCCCGGACTTGGGGGGAGGGAGAGGGGTTGAGTCAAGATGGCGGCCAAGGTGGAGAAGCAGCAGCCGCGGCGGCGGCGGCGGCGGCTGGAGTGAGCGTCCGGCTCGCCGCGCCGAGCGAGGTCCGGGGTAGGGACGCGCGTCGGGACCGCGTCTTGCTCCTCAGGCCGGGGGGCGCGCCGGCTTCCACGCTCCGTTAGCTCCGGTGAGTAGGCCCGGGCGCCCGCAGTCCCGGCCTCCCGGCCCCCCCTGGTACTGAGGTTTCCGAGGGCTCCGTGGGCACCGGCCGCGGGGCTGGCTTCTCTGTCGAGCGAGGGGCGTCGCGGGCCTGGCAGGGCGGGACCCACCCCAACGCCCCCGCTTCTTGCCCCGTCGCCTTCCAGGGGCGACTAGGGCGCGGCGGGGACCTCTGGCTGGGCGAGTGGAGGAGCCTTATGGAGTTTGGAGGAAGAATGGGCTGCGATCGGGCCGGGGCGGGGGCGCGCACCCGCACCGAAGTGTCATGTGGGGAGAGGGCGTGCGGAGCGCCGAGAGCAGACCTGGGGAGGCCAGGAAGAACGGGGGACCGCTGGTTGGACCCGCGCAGGTGGCGGGCCTGCGCTCACTCTGAGACGGAGTTGGTGACTGTCTTGGGAGTGTGGAAGGGATTAGGGAGGGTGACAGCGATGGACCAGTGCGTGTAGAGCAAACTAGTTCACCTTTCTAACCAAACCACTTAGGGGTGTAATGGCGAAGGGTTGGGTAGCTATGGAAATGGCAAAGGTCGCAACCCTCTACCTCTTGCCGTTTATTGTAGGTGTTTTAATGTGCGAAGTTGGTGAACGCACTTCTTTTTTAGGAGGCCAAGGGAGAAACTATAAATTGAAAAATTAGTGTTAAAGGAGAGGAAACTGAATTTCTCCAATTAAGTGGATTAGGTATAGTGTATTAAATGTGTGAATGGAAATAAGTGATATTTACGAAAAGTGTTTGCACTGGAAGTGTCAGGCTTTTTTTTTTTTTTCCAGTGTTGCATGCCACCGTGCCACTTCAACCGAGTTAACCTTGGAGAGTAGTGGTATAGGTAATTCTAATCTTTGGGATTAGTTTATTCACCTGCGTTTGGTTTGCGTCCCTAATTATATTGAAATTTACATCCCTGTGTGCACCCTGCTGAGGCACTGGTGGGAAGCAGAACATGGCTGTGTGCATAGAGCAACAGGGCCAAGATTTTAAAAATGTCTACAAATATTCATTCGTTTAACTTAGCTTGATCAATAGCTGCTCTTGCTGGGTCATGTACATTGTCCCTTGGATAACTGAAGAGTTGATGATATTTAATTTTTAATAGTTTAAAAAATGTGTTCTGATGCATCCTTTCATATTTATTGAGCCAACTTGTCTGAACTCAGGAGCAGACCAACACCCGAATATTATTTAGGTATGGGTAAAAATTACAGAAGAAATAAGCACAAGTTGTTGGAGAAAGAAATAATATCTGTTTTGTTGATCTATTAAAATCCATCGGAAGCTTATTTATTTATTTTCGTATTTATAGTACACAGTTGCTTTGCCTTGCACACCTGTTCGTGGAAATCAAGGTTAACACACACACATTTAAATAATGTGCACGTATATACAGAAGGATATGATTACTTGCTATACCAAAATACGCTTTTCCTTTTACAGAAGACTTGCCATATGTTGAACTACTTCCCCCGAGAAAATATAATATTTAGAGTTCTGGTTTTTCCTTTAATTATGCGACATTTTGGAACAGATCAACCTTTCTGTGCTTCAGTTTCCTCATCTATCATAGTAGGAAAACTCTCTGAGGGTTGGCTCTTGTGAGCCTGAGAATTAGTAATTGTTATGAAACTGCTTTCAATCTTGAAAGGGGTATGTTTCTGTGAGGTAGTAACAGCTTCCTCTGCACTCCTAAAATGCTTTATCTGAAGGCCTCTCATGTCAGTCACACTTTCTACTTGTTTTTAGGTATTTATGTACCTATTTATCTCCTCTTGAGGGCAGATAGGCCCTTCTCTGATTTTATCTTTATGTTTAAAGCACCATGTAGGGTTTTTTTTTCTTCTGTGTAGGAGATTGACACTGCAAATGTTTTTTGAATAAATAAACATAGGATTCTAACTAGAAAAATGTATTCTCATTATAATTTATCAGAATACACCCGTTATTAGCTGTGACATATCTATATAGCTGTCTCCATGTCCTTTAGAGGAATATATATTTTTAACTGGATGTCTTGTTGGATTTAATCATATAGTAAAACTTAAGTATAATTTAAAAAATGCAAAATGCTTTGACTTGTGTTTCTTTGAATAAGTTTGTCCCAACAGGTTAGGCAAATTTAGATTAGACAGTTTTTTGGGTTTTTTTAAAGTATTTTCTTTTTTTATTAACTTGTGAATAGGTGAAGTGTTTTTTTGTTTTGTTTTGTTTTGCCATTGCCATTTGCTGGAGAAAAGCAAAGGCCTTTGAATAGGTCAGAGATTTTTGTAGGTAAATGTCAGCCTATTTGTTATTCAGTTTTTGTATATTTTTTGTTTTTCAGTTTTAATTGTACGTTGTGATCTTTCTCAGTTGCTATTTCAAATTCTTATTGATGCCTGGGAATAACAGAGGTCTCAATATTTATTTACTGTCCTCTGTTGTTTTCCTTCAGATGTTGGATTTTACTAGAATACAATACAATGAAGTAGTAAAGATTGACCAGAATTTAATTAATAGGAGCTTTTTGTTGATTAGATATTCATTTATTTTAATTCATTTGCTTATTTAACCCAGTGTGAAGTGCCTTTTATGTTCAGGGGACATTACTAAATGCTCCAGAGTTATAAAATTGAGTAGATCAATTATGTGTGTAAATAACTCAGTCTATAGATTGCCTGATATTTTGATATTCAGGTTTGAGAATGCCAAAAGTACATTTACATAGATGTTTAGAAAGCACTTTCTTTTTCTATCAGAGCTTTTTAGAAGTATTGAAAAGCTGTGAAAAACTTCCTCATGTAGCAATAGCTATATGTAGAGCATCTGTTTTTATTTTGTTATTCTTGTGGTGTTGGTTTTCCTTGAACATTTTTGCTGTTCTACCATTTTGTCTACCCCAGAAACTTGTGTGGTCAAATTATTACTTGAATAGTCTTCAGATTCAACATTTTTTTCCCTGGGCTTTTGAAAGTAAGATCATACAAAGCCAGGTGAATGTTCTGGTGAATTTCCTCAGTTTGATTCTTCCATGTGTACTGCTGTTACTTTTACATAAAAGTAACAACAAAATCTCAGAAATGTCTGAATTATTTAAAATGCTGATAATTTATAGATTTACAGAATATTCAGTCATATGGATTCTGTAGTCTTATTTGCTTTTGCTGGTGAGTACAGAGAGGGAGGGTCACTTGCCTAAATTGTTCTAATTGGGCAGTAGCAGAATCTAGTTTTTTGACTTCCAATATAGTATTCATTCTACTATACCATATCTAATCCGTGGGATGATTCAATGTGATGATTGACAATTACTTAAAAAATGGGGTGGATGGGGGATGAGAGATCACTTATTCATCTTATAATATCGAATTTAAGATATAAGATACTTAAATTTCAAGATGAATATATAGTTTAAAAAGTTAGTATTGACCTTCATCAGTAATATGGTCAGTAGAAATTTAGATTAACTTTAATCTGTTGTGATTACTATGTATCTTTTTTTTTGAAAGGAAAGGTACAAGCAGGAATGAAGGCAAGTGGGCAGTCAGGCAGGAAGAGAGAGGTGGAAGAAGCATCTTTATTCTTTTTTTATTTAGTTGTTCATACTAGTGTACCTCTGAGATTTAAATAGGTTAAATTATTTTATAAATTAGCTACTGCTTGCTTCTCAAACTTCTGTAATATACATTTTTTAATGTGAGAGACTTCAGTTGTTATATAAAAGCTTAGAGAAATAGCCTGAACTGTGTTCCAAATTCTTTCAGTTGTTTTATTTTATTTTTCTTAAAGAGAAGGAAGGAAGAAAGAAGAGGAAGAAGCATTTTTATTTAGTGTAGTTGTTAATTTTGTTCTTTCCTTTGGCCGGGGGTCACCAACCCGGGGCCTTGAACTCTACATGGTCCATATCCTTTTCAGCCTCCTTATCTACAAGTGCACACCAATACTGTCTTGAAAAGTTTTCTGTAATAACTTAGGTCATACAATTTATTTTAAAAGAATTGAGCCTTGAAGGAGTAGCAGTTAGGCCAGGTCGCTTCTGAAGGAGCATAGTCCACATGCATCCAAGGACCTGGGTGTGAGTTCCGGTGGTGGTGGAGGAGCGGGGTGGGGCACGGGGACGGGACAACCAGTTTAAAAAAGTAAAATGCATCTTCCTTTTTATTCCTGCCTGCCTACTCACCTTCATTCCTGCTTTTTTTTTTTTTTTTTAAGGTAAAGGCATATTATTTTCAAATTGTTATATTCTCACATAAATACTAAGTCATTGAATGTCTTTATTCCATTTAGATTGTTAAATAAAATGCACTGCATTAATTGTTTTTTTCTTATACTATGCTTTTTTTCAGAATGCTTTCTCTACCTTACTCTTCTAAACTCTACATCTAAATCCTGCCTAATTTTTGAGGGTTTGATCACATAATTTCAATCCAGGAAATCTCTTTTCTATTCCCTCTTCATCACAAATATGTATTTTTTCATTCTGGAAATCTTAATGCTTTACATATGCCTCTATTAAACCACCATCATTATTTATGTATGTGTCTATTGCATCCCCACTAGACCATAGGCCATTGTGAGCATGTCTGTATCTGTTATTTTTTAATCCTTCCCTTGACTCCACCTCCAGAATAACATTCCTCATTTAGGAAGTATAGAGTAGGTATTTGTTGAATGCATGAAAAATAGCTTAGTAGCTAGTGTGCTTTGGTTCTGTTTTAGCAGCTGGCTGATTCACATAGGAATTTGATGTTGAATAGTTTCAGAAATTAAAAAAACAGAAATTAATCAGTGTCATTTAGATAAGCTGTTTGCAAAAAGTAAATTGCCACAATGTTGCTTTAAAAAATACTTCTGTCAGTTTTTTTGATTTTGGGGGAGGAAGAGAAAGTGAACAAGGGATTGGTCCATTTCAATATTTGTATTTCCAGATATTATTGGAACAAAAATGTGTTAATTATATATGCAGGGAAGTTTGGAGTAATTTCAGTACTAGGGAAAAATAGTGAATTATGAATACAGAATGGTTGGTTGATAAAATTATAGAATTTTAGAATAGTATTGACTGATTTTATATCAAAAATTAAATCTTTAAGTAGGATAGTCAGGAATAAAGGAAGAAAAAAGTCAAGATTACTAAATTTTTTATTTTTCCCCTCCCTCAGTGTCTCCTTGAGGAAAAATATTACCAGCTTTTTTTTTAAATCCCCCTTGTTATATATAAATAAACTGATAACCAACCAGAATATATTGAGATTACTTTTTTAAGGAAGAGTGTTGACAGGAATAAAGGCAGTAATAGGCAAGCAGGTTGGAAGAAAGAGGAGGAAGAAGCACTTTTATTTAGTTGTTCACAGTGTCCCCCCACTCCACCTCACCCCTCCACTACCCTCTTGCTGAACCTGGGACTCGAACCCAGGGGTCTGTGACCTGCATCCTTTGGAGGCAATTGATCTAACTGCTACTCTACCAGGGTCACTGAGGTTACATTTTTCTAGGAAAATTTGACTTTTAGGTTTGTTATAGGGGTCACCTTTGTGGTTACAGATCACCTCTCTCCTTTACTTTTATTTAACTGACAGACCCTTGACATTTTTGTTGTCATACACAGTTTAGGGTTAGAGAAGTTTGTTTTAGGCCGTTCTTTTCCCTTGACAATAGCATATAAATTTGTATATTTTTGAAATGTTTGTTTTAAGTGGTAGTCATGTCTTAGAACTCTTCAAAGATGATTACCTTGTATTACTTTTGCTTAGATTTTTCTAAATTCAGTTTTAAATTGTAATAACTTATGTTTTTGGAGTGAAACCAAAACTTATACTTTCTAGGAGTTATAACCTAAAATACACACAGTGTAAATTTAACAGGTGGGGAGGAGAGAGAGAGAAAGAGAGAGAGAGAAAGAGAGTGAGAGTGTGTGTGTGGAGAGGGAGGAAGGGTAGGAAAGGAGCTGCAGGGGAGAGGAACGGTGGGAGGAAAAGTTCTATATTTATAAAAAAATCATTTTAATGAGTGAAGGAGGATGTTATTTTAAAATCCTGTCTTCCATTATAAATAATATATTTGTACAATTGTAAGATAGAAACAGTATATAAAAAGAAATTGGAAGTATCACTTTCTAGATGTAGTCTGCTAAGTGTTGCATATTCTTTCAGATTTTTTTCTGTGTGTAATTTTCTGTATCATGTAGTTCTACTAATCTGCTCTTTGGTATATGACTGTTCCATGTCTGTATATTTAGAACTCCTTCTATCATTAGCAGCTATATAATATTCACTGTATGAAAATACCATAATTTGTTTAATCAGTTTATGACTAGTAGTGTTTTGTTTTGCCAGAAAACATATAAAACAAAGTGAATTACTTGTGTGTATTTATTTTGTGTACTTGTTTAAGCACCTTTGTAGGACAGATTCCTAAAGTAGATTTGTGCGATCTGGGTAGTGTATATTTGATAGACACTGACACAAATTTATGTGCATGCTGCTTACTCTGGTCAGCAGTGGCTATTACAAATTAAAAATATTTTGACAACTCAAGAAGTAGGAAATAAAAGTGATTCTAATTAGCCTTTTATCAAACACTGTTGAGGTTTTTTTTTTTTTAAAAGATGAAGGAAGAAGCATTTTTATTTAGTTATGAACCTAGGTCCTTGGGCTTTACATGGTCCACATACCAGTTGTCTCAGCTGCCTGGGGACAGCCAAGATTGATTATTTTTTCATTAGGGGAGGTTTTTTTAAAATATTTTTTCATAAATATGCATTTTTATAAATCTTACATATTTTTAAAAATAAATAGCCTGATTTTGTTCTTTGGTTGCTTTTTATGGGGTTATTAGTCATTTTAGAGAGAGCCCTTTTCATATTAGATATTCAAATTTTTCCTATGTGTTGACAAACACTACCCTCTATTCCCCGCTATGCTTTCGTACAGTTATGTGATCAGACATAGCTAACCCAACACTGTGCTGACTCTGTGACTTTGGACACATTGCTTAACCTCTCTTAGTCTTACAATGGAGATAATATAAATAACATTTAGCATAGTGGCTGGCACATAGTAAATACTCAGTAAATGTCAGCGTCTTTGTTATTAGTCTATATATGGCTTCTGGATTTTGTGCTACACTTACGAAAGATCTTCCTTACTCTGAAATTTAAGTTATTTACCCGTCTATGAAAAAAGCAAAGTCAGGAGGTACTGTGTAGTATGCTACTACTTGTTTTAAAGAGGAAAAATAATATATGCTTATTTGGACGTCATAGACTATTTCTGAGACAATACTCAGTGAACCTAGTAACCTTTGTTGTGGGAAGAACTGAGTGACTGAATCACATGAGTAAGAAGACTTTGGCCTTGCACCTCTTTGTATTTTTAAAGCAGTGTTCCCAGATTATAATTTTAATACTTTAAAAAATTTTTTGATCCATCTGGAATTTATTTCTTGTAGAGGAAGTGAGATAGAGATTTATTTTGGGGATATATGTGTGCATGTTTTCTCCCCACATCCAGTTGTGTCAGCACAAGTTAGTGAATAATCCATCATCCTTTATCTCACTGGTTATATTTGCAACTCATCCTTTACTAAATATTTGGAACTGTTCCTAACCTATCTGTTGTGTTGACTTAATCTCTTAATTATAGCCTTTAAATTACTGTTATTTTATATTTCTCATACTGATAAGCATTAGTGACCTGTTCATTACACTGTTTTTTTGTTTCTCTACTTCTTCAGATTTTGACAATTCTGGACTCTCTTTTCCCAGATGAATTTTAGAATCATTCTGTATAAAGTCAAAAAAAATTTGCTGAGCTTTTTATTGGGCATGGTGAATATTGATTTATAGGTTAATTTTTGGAAATGAATATCTTCAATACCTCCTCGTTCAAATAGACTTATGTTATTCAGTGGATTTTCAGACATTTCTTTTGTTTAACAATTATGGTAGGGAATCAAACAGGGAGTTTATATTTTTGTAGGGGAAGAGAGTATAAATTAACTAAATGAATCCATTTCAGATTATGGTAACTCTGTAAAGTAACAAAAAGAATGATCTGAATTGAGAGTGACTTCTGGGAACCTACCTTATAGGGTGGTTGGAAAAGGCTTTTCTGAGGAGATGACATTTGAACTGAGACTGTAAATTTGAGGAGCAGCCAGCCACTTGAATGAGCCAGGAAGAACATTCCAGGCAGAGTACAGAAGGACAAAGGCCTAAAACAAGGAGGGGCTTGGTGTCTGGGTGAAGGAACTGTGAAAGGAAATTCACAAGTTGCTGGGACCTAGGGAGCAAGCTGGAGAGGAATTGACTATATGAGGAAGGTGGTTCATAGTGAATTTATTTAGAGTGTGTGGTAACTCCTGAGGAGTTTTAAGCAGAAGAGTTGACTTGGTCTAATTTACGGTATAAAGTGAGCAATTTGGCTTTTTGATTGGAGAAAGTATTGAGTGGAAAGTCCAGTTAGGTGTTTCTTTACAGCCAGAGATGAGATGGTAGTAGCTGAGATGGAGAAGCATGGGAGACCGTGGGGTAGGATTGGGGGTGGAGAAGAAAGAAAGAATAGGCACTTGCTGTGGGGTTTGAAAACTGAGACCTGCTAGGGGCCCCAGAGGTCACATGAGCAAAAAAAAGATAGGATCCCTCACTGGTGCCTGGTGGTTTTATTTATTTAGTACAGCATTCAGTAAATGTTAAGTCAATTGCTTTTGTTTTGGTAGAAACTATAGATAGAGAGTCTGCTCATTATCCTTGTTTTGTTTTACTTCATAACCTTTAGCATTCTCTGTTACTAGGTCAAAGGGGAGACAGCAGAATATGATCTTTAATGTCTGTCTCTGAGTTAAAAAAAATTACTTTGGAAGTTATTTAGCCTCTCTAAAGCTTTAATAATAATGGATAGTAATGGGCATAGTGTTACAGGTGAGCTCCCACTTGCCAGGCTCTTGGTACACTGCCTACTACATGTCTGTGCTCAATATATGATAACTTTAAAAAAATTCTTAAATATTGTCTTATTTCTTAGTCCTAGCCAGACATTTAAAGTTACATTTTAAAGAAAATTTTCAGTACAATTAATGGAAGAGAGACTTTGGCAAATAGTTGTCCATTTTGGCTTTGAAATATATTTATTCATATAGCTGAAAATGTGAATATTGCTTAATTCAGAAATTTAGTTCAATATAGTGCACCTATACCATAGAGTTCTCAGTTGCATTATCTAATACTGCTGTCTTGAGAAATTTACTTTATGTAGAGATAAAACAGCATCTTTTTTTATATTCAAGTTTTATTTATTGACCAATTAAGTAGATAGTTATACCTTTATTCATGTTTTTATTTCAAAATCATACTTTATTGGGTAGGGTAGTTTAGCCTAAAAGACCTTTTTCTTTAACTCTCTCCCACTCATCAGTCTAAGATGTCAATTCAAAAGAAGTTATTTAAAAAAAAAAAAGCCACCTTGTCAATGGCATTTCCTAGTGTAGTTTTTTTTTTTTTTTTTAAAGGAAAAGTACTTTATTTTACAGGAGAAAAATTATTTCATTTTAGCACCACTCTCAATTACAAATTACAGAATTCACTTAGGTGATTTCTAGTTTCTCTCTGGGAGGTTGGACTTTGAGGTGGTTCTCAGGAGATTGGCTTTCTTTAAATTGTTGCCAGTCTGGAGAGAGTCTTAGGTAGTTGACATAACTGGGAGGGTGGGGGTGGGGGTTGGGAGGGTGCTCCTTTTTGGCTTCGCTTTCTTGATGTACTTTTGGAATTAAAATGGAACCTTGCTGCTTTCTGAGTAGTTTAATCTGATTTACCTTGGGTTGGTTGCTAACATTTTAGCATCTTCAGTTATAGAGACCATTTCCTGTACATTTTTATTTGTTTTTATTTAGCTGTTCATCTTGGTTGATTGCCTACCCTGCCCTTCCCTGCAAACCTGGGTGGGTGTGATGATGTATGATGTGGATTGCCCTCTCAGCAGAGGCAGTGAACCTAATTGCTACTCCACCAGGGTACACCATCTATACTTTTCTACCAACAGGTTTTATTATTTGATTATTTAAAATAAAATTAAATCGCTTATTTTGTAGGGTCCCATTTCTGCTTTGGTGAAGTGTAGCTTTACCTTTATTGTGACCCTTTGTGGATTCACCCACAGGCATCTGCAGTCCTGCCACAGTGAGTTGTATTTTTAGCTTTTTTTTCCAAGATAGCTTAGGCCACCTTGAAAGCCTATCCAAGTATATTTTGGTTATGTTAAGATTGTAGGCCAAAAAGCCTGTAGTTCCTAGTGAGAGAGGATTTTTTTTTTTTTAAAGGAGTGTATTTGAAATATTGTTGCAAGATAAGTTTCCTGTTGGGAGGGGAGAGGGGAGAGGGACATGAGAGTAAAAGAGTCAGGGGAGAAGGAAGCACTTTTTTTTTTTTTAATTAAGAAAAGGTGCAGGGAGGAATGAAGGTGAGTCCGCAGGCAGGAAGAAGCACTTTATATTTTAAATTTTTATTTAGTTGTTAACATTTTTGCTCTCCATGGCCCCAAGTCTTGAGCTAGGAACCTTGGGATGTATCTGGGAGTGCTCCCAGGTCCTACTACACCCCTAGGCCACTCCCAGGAAGCACTTTTATGTATTTGTTTATGGTTCCTCCCGGCCTCAGGTCTTGAGCCCTAGTCCTTGGGCTTCCCTTAGTATAAGCCCCAGCCTCCACTTTAGTGCCTGAGCAGCCACAGGGCACTCCCAAAAAGTGTAAATAGACTGGTTTCATTTTACTGTATTTTATTTATTGTTTGCAAAATAGGGTATTTTGGGCTTATATATAAAATTCAGATAAAACATGCTCTTGTCACTTATAACAATAACATTTAATTTTGATATTTTATTCTCATCTTGAAATATGATTAAATGTTTATGATGAGGGTTAGTATGTAAAACTTTGACCAGATTTTTTAAAACTTTTACAAAATTTTTACATTTCAGGAGTGAAGCATGTAACTAACCCTAAGTTTTGGTGCTAAGAACTGAATTTAAAATTTGAAACTGCCATCACTTAAGGTGTTCCCTTCCCCTGCTGTCTGTACTTTGAATCAGATTCTTTTATTTTTGTTGTTTTCAAATGGTTAACTGTTCTGTGGAGGTATGGCTACCCAGGACTGGAGTGAGGTTGGAAGGTAGGATCCCGGGGGAGAGACCAAAGATAGATTCTAGGTTCCCCATTCTCATTGAAACAGAATATTTTTCATTTGATGTATTTTATACATTTGATGATGTTTACAAAAAGAGTGTTGGTTAAAACCAAAAAGGCCTGAGCGCAGTTTCTGTCTGACTTATGAATAAATTTCGAGAAAGGTGGTTGTAGCAGTCTCCAAAGCTACAGTTCTCGTTTCCAGGGTCAGTGCCTGCTTGGACCCACACATTTGTATGCCACTAAGGTGTGATCTTCGATTTTACTGATGTTTTATTGCCTCCTGTGTTGTACTAAGAGTTCTTATAAATTTGTTTTTTGAGATAATCAAGTTATACTTCTCAAGTTAAAACTAAAATCACATCACAAAATTAGGACATCATGAGGAATTTCTGACCAAGTTGAAAAAGGGACAGATCATTGACTTATATTTGAGTGACATGTTAAACTCTAGACTCATTATTGCTGAAAATTAAAACGATAACAGTGCTACACCATCCAATATAGATTTCTCATCATGTAGACCATTGTTGGAAAAGCTTTGGATGATCCTGAGCTAAGATCTCTCCTTTTGCGTCTCCATTCCATGTATAGTTTTATTTATTTAGACTGTATCCATGGGAGGAGAGCTTAGAGGTAGAGTAAGCATTTCTTCATGGTGCAGATTTACTTGACTTTTACAAGATATTCTTCAGCATTCATGTAATGAAATATTCTTCAGTAATAGAAAAAATGAAGTGCTTTATGAACTCATGAGAAATTGTGAAGATATATTATTAAATAGGATCAAGATATAGAACACATATTAAGTATGGTACCACTTACATGCCTGTGTGTATGCGTGTGGAGGGGGCGGAGGGGAAAGGGGAAAGACTTTTAAAGGACATAAAACAAACACCAATGACAAGTAAATCCTTGTGTATTGATTTTTGCCTTCCACCTGGAGCAAGTGTACAGAAGGGTAATTTTAATGTTTTTTGATTTTAATGTTTTTATGTTGGGTCCCACTGAACATCTCAGATTCTGAGGGTACAATGTTTACTTCTTGCTGAGAAGGTTGCAAAGCATCACAGAAAACACTAGTGGTTCCCCACCCTCAACTTTGTGATATTGGATTTTTCTGTGTTTCAGATTACTGATCTGTAAAATTCATGTTATTTGGGTAATTTCAAAACCTACCAATTCCTAGATTTTCTGACTTCCCTGCAGACAGCAGGCAGGAATCAATGTGGTTTTTATCTCTAACTCTTGCCTTGACCAGCTTCTCCTACAACAGGAAAAGTGAAATGAGTGGTAAGGATGGTATGCTTAAAAAAATTATATATTGCATAATATCATATAGAATTTTAAAAGTTCTTTACTTTTAGGGTCAGATTGAATGAAAATTGTCTACAAATTTTATTTCTAAAATCTATATGGATAAAGAATTTATTGATTTTAAATGGAGAAATTGGAATGTTGACATAATGAAATTTTTTTGAATTTGATCTCTTCCCAAATTCCTTCAAATGATGAAAACAAAACTAAAACTTCACTGAGGGATGACAGATCTTAAATGAATGGAATACATATATAAGAGATATAATTTTTACTTTACTTTTATGTATATAAGTAGCCCCTATCCTAAAATATGACTAAATGTACACATGTATGTACAATATATGTGAATATTTAACTTTTTTTCTTATGGGAATTTTACATAAATAAGATAAGAATTGTCTTAATCTACATATTTTTCATAATATATATACTGTTACCATCATATGTGTGTATATATATATATATTCCTGTCTTAATTTATACACACAAACAATTGTTTTTCCCATCCTAAAACATAAAATCATGTAATCATGTTTTAGGATAGGAATACGCAATAATAAAAAGCTATCTATTCTCCATTTAGTCAGTCTGTAAATACAGTAATTTTATGTTCTCATCCAGAATTTTTTATGGGACCTGAGAAACTGATTCTGATTTTCATGTGAAAGAGGAAATGTTCTCGAATAGCTCTAAATCTACAATGAAACCTAGTGAAGGGAAACTTGCCTACCAAATATAAAGTCCTCAGTGTTATAGTAACTTAAAAAGTGTGGCACAGGAAAATGCAATCAAATTAGTGAGTCTAGAATCATGACTTTTCTTTATGAACTATTTCAGAAAAATAGAAACTTGCAGATAGTATTATAATGAATGCCCATGCACCTATTGTATTTACAAAAATTTTTATCATACTTGCTTCAGATTTAAGAAATAGTGTTAGATTGTTTTCCTTTTTCCCTTAGATGTAACCATTATCCTAGAGTAGATGGGTTTATGCTTTTATTTTGTGTATATATAAATAAATATATAATGTTTTCTGTGCTTCTAATATGTTAGTATTCTGGGAATTGTTTTAGCTCAGCTTTACTTTTTTAAGGTTTTGAAACATGTAGCTCTCAGTTACTCATTGTAAGTGTTGAATACAATAATTTATCACATGATATCACCCTTTATTCTGACTGAATTAGTTCCTCTTTAAATTTTCCTATTGCAGTAGATATCCTTTTCTATATAAGTGAGTTTCTCTAAGGTATGTGCTGGAATTGCTGAGTTATAATAAAGATGGCATTTGAGATCAGCCTAGAAAGGATTTTGTTGGGATAATTAACTGTCACTTAGGAAATAAAATATAGCTACACCCCTACTTTAACACTTTCTAAATATAAAAATATATAAATTAAAAAAACTAAGATGTGTAGGAGGAAATGGTAGAATATTTTTAAAATTTTGATATAGAGATCTTTAGAAATATAAAATAAGTTAGGAATTATGAAAGAAAGCATATATAAAATATGTAAACAGTTCCTTTTTGCTCCAATCCCTCACCAACATAGATATTATTTTTTAATATTTTGCCGATTTGTTTTGGGAAAGTGATTCGTTTTGCTTTTCTTTGATTGATGATGTTGACTTCATTTTTAAAAGTTTTCTTTGTTATTTCCATGTTCCTGTTAAGGAACAAATTAAAGAGGAAAAAAGTGTTGAATTATGTAATGTGAACTTCCCAGAGAGGATTTAGGACAGAAATCAAAGACTTAATGGAGGCAATAACTTTCTAATACTGTATTTAAGCAGAAGGATATCTTTGCTTGTAAGATAATGATATTTACCTCTGAGGTTAAAGAAAAAGTGCTGCAAATGAAGCCATAAAATGCCATTGATTATAGGATAGCACCTTTAGAATTTTTAAGATATGGAGACAATTGAGTCTTAGAATCCTTGAAATAATGATACATGTTAAATTTCACTGTAGTGCAGTCACTTTTAAATCTATGGTTGCTTTGTAGAGTTTTGATTTTGTATTTTGTCCTGGTGATTTCTTTTGAAAACATTTTATCAGGTTTTAATTCATGCACAATATAATTCATTTAAAGTGTATAATTCAATGGTTTTTGATATATTCAGAAATATAAGCAAGGATCACTATTGTCAACTTTAGAACATTCTCATCACCTGAAAAAGAAACCCCATTGTGGTGGAATATTTTTCATTTTTGAAAGAGAACATAATTTTTATATACGCCACAATATAGATATATAGATAATATATATTATATACATAGATATGTATAATAATATAGATTAGACTTGAAGACATACTAAGTGAAATAATCCAGTGACAAAAGGACAAATTCTATGTGATTTCAGTTATATTAGGTACCTGGAATAGTCTAATTCGTAGACACAGAAGAATGGTGGTTATCAGGGTCTGGGAGGAGGGAGAATGGAGAATCTGTTGAATGGACATAGAATTTCAGTTGGGGAAGATGACAGAGTTCTGGAGATGGATGGTGCTGATGGTTGTACCACAATGTAAATGTACTTAATACTACAGAAATATACACTCAAAATGGTTAAAATGCTAAATTTTGCTATATATTTTACAACAATAAAAATCAGAAGAAACTGCATATGCTTTAGCTTTCATCTGCTATTCCTCCACCCCCGCCCTATAGATTTGCATATTCTGGACTTTTAATATGAAAAGGATCATGCAATATATGGACTTTATGTCTGGTTTCTTTTACTTAGCACAGTTTTTTTTTGGTTCATTCAAGTTATAGTCTGTATGTCATTTTTATTATTTTTTAAAATGGCTGAATAGCATTCCATTGTACAGCTGTATCACATTTTATTCATCCATTCATGAGTCTGTGGACATGATGTTTGGTTTATTTTCAAGGTTTGTATAGTTATTTTTGGGCTTAACTTGAGATCTTGATTCTAAGAAATAAAAAGATGCTATGCTACTTATACTAAGAAAAGGGACAGGCAGTTTAATAGGTATCAAAGGGTAAGGAAAGAAGTACAGTGGCTTCTGTGGGGACTAATCTGGAATAGATAGTCACGAGCCAGGCCTGTGTCTCAGGCAGCTGTCGGCCTCCTGGCTCTGCTGCTCCGCAAGGCTGCTTCGGCGTGTCTCTAGACCGGTGTTCGCTGTTTCCCTATAACTCTGGCTTTGGCTCTACCTTGACTCCTGCTCTTGCCACTTGGCTGTTCATTTCCCTGTAGCTCAATTCTGCCTTCTTGGAGAAGGATCTTACTGGTTCGTCCTTGGTCTAGTAAGGTAATTTACTTGATATAAACCCTTAATTAGAGGCAGATTCACTAGAAGAAATGTGTGTGCACGAACTGGGTATCACTGAGACGTGAATGCTAGTCTCTAAAAGTGACCTAAACTCTCTAGGCGGTGGTCATCACACATTTTGGTCTCACAACTCCTTAATGTTCTTAAAAACTATTTAGTACTGCAAAGACCCTTTGCTCTTTTGTTGGGGCTTATAGATTATAAAGTGGGGACATTTTAAGAATATTTATTTAAAAAATAGACCTACGACATGTTAATATAAACAACACATGATAAATAGCTATTTTCTAAAATAAAACAGCATAATTTGATGAGAAGAGTGGCATTGTTTATGTTTTGCAAACTTTAATTATCTGGGTTAAAAGAAGTTAGCTTGTTATGCCCTGGTGGCTCAGGTTTTAAGTCTGCAACTGTGGGTGACATAGAACATGTATGTGTATTTGGACAGCCAAAATGAACAACAAATAAATACTCCTCCCTCTCTGTTCCTGCTTGCCTGCCTGCCTACTTGTCTTCATTGCTGCCAGCTTTCTTCCTTCCTCTTAAAAAGAAAAAGAAAGGAAAGAAATTAGCTTCATGACATCCTTTTAGGTGGCTGACACGGCTGGGGTATGGACCACGTAATCCCCAAGGACCCAGGTTCGTGACCTGAGGTGGGGACAGAATAAACAGTTAACTAAATAAAAACAAATCTTTCCTTCCTCCTTCTCCCCTTTCAAAAAAAAAAAAAGAAAAGAAAGTTAGCTTGATTCTCATACCTGTTATGAATTCAGTCTTGCAATATATTGTTCTGACTAAGGTTTGTGAAGAAAAAAAGCTGACCTCACACAGATATGTACTTGGAAAAAGGAGTAGTATTATAATAGTTTTTTAGATAATTTTGTCTATTCTTTGATACCACACTAAAACCAAACTAGCGATAATTTTTCAAAGGTGAGCTCTGTAGAATCTAAAATCTATGAATTTTTCATACTCAGTTACACAAAACACTTAAGTGATTTGTCTTGTACCTTAATGTTTTGTTTGTGCATAATTTTGTAATATTCTATGTTGATCATTTAGAAGATTGATTCATTGATGGAGGTATTGACATACTTAATATAATATAAAGAAATCTCATACTTGTTAATATCACTACCAGTCTTTTTAATTTTTTTTTCCACCCTGCAGGCAGGAATGAAGGCGAGCAGAGATAGGCTGGCAGGCAGAGAGGGAGAAGCATTTCATTTTATTTAGTTGTTCATCTTGGTTGTTTCCCCTGGCCCTGGGGCACGAACCCCAGTCCTTGGGATGTATGTGGACTGCACCCAGTCATTACTTCACCAGGGTGCACTATCACCCCCAGTCTTGCCAGAAAGTCTTTAAATGTGAGGAAGCTGTTTAAGCTCATGATGACAAATATAAGTTTTTCCAAAAATCTGTTTTTCAGAAATATTGATGGTTGTTTTCCTTGAAATGATAAATTTACTTTGTTCTACCTTGAGAGCATTCCTATCCCTTAGGCTATCACTGGGGAGCAGAATTATTTAATAAAGATAATATATCCTCCTCACAACTGCTTACTTTTTGCTTACTTTTGAATTCTTTTAGCATTTGACTGTTTTATACTCCTAAAGTTTACAATCATTTGTAATATATAATATTTATTTCTCAGATATTTATAGAAAGAAGACATTTACTGAGAATTTTTATTGTGCCAGGTCCCATGTTAAGATATTTATATGCAGATTCCCAAGTCCCCCCCATTATCTAGAGCATTCCGATGAAACTTTTCTAAGCTGAAATGGCACGAAACAAAGATGCAGTTAACTATTAATTTATGTGGAAACAGTTTAAGTGTTCTAAGACTCCAAAAAATAATTACTAATTAAGACTTAAAACTTAAAGTAACACTGACATATAATAAAAGCAGGAATGATATGATAAATACACAGCCTATATAAAGGAAGGAGCTTGGTGGTACCATACTTCCTTCTTGGGGTGTTGCTGCCTCTAGAATGACTTGCTGCAAAACTAGTGCCGAACACTATTTACTTTTCACCTTTGTTGTGAAAGGAAAATTTTCTTGGGATTTCTTTCATTTAGCAAAAACGAATGTAGGCCTTTTCTAAAAGCAAAGTGGCTTAATGTTAACTTTAGAAAAGCACGGGAATATCTGTATATGTTTTGACTTTATGTAGTTACTGATATTATTTGTGATAAATTGAAAAATCTTTTTTTTTTTTTGAAGAAAGGTGCAGTCAGGAATGAAGGTGAGTCGGCAGGCAGGAAGAGAGAGGAGGAAGATACACCTTTATTCATTTTTTTTTAGTTATCCCAGGGTTGAATCTGGGATCTTGGCCTGTACATGGACTATAGTGCCCAACCTGTGGCAGTGGACCGAACTACTCTCCCAGGGCACACCAAGAATCTTTTTAAAGTATGAAGATAAAAACCTGTTGTGTTTCTAACCTCAGTAACTTCTATTAGGTAAACATATGAGAGAAAGATTTTACTGGTATTAGTGGTTTTGTTTATGTAGTTACAGTTTTATAGGAAGTATACCTGGTGCTTTTGTTCTTATCAATTCTTTTTTTCCTATCCTGTTTAGGTATTTTCCTAGAAATATGATTATTTGTTGAACTTGATCTCACATCCTGGTGAGGACTTCTTTACTGATAATGTCAAGTTCAGGTTATCCTCCCAACCAAGGAGCATTCAGCACAGAACAAAGTCGTTATCCTTCCCACTCTGTTCAGTATACTTTTCCCAGCACCCGTCACCAGCAGGTAAGAAACAAATACTATGCAAATTGCATATGTGTATTTTGAGTGTGTGTGTATTCCTATTTAAAATACTTGTTCATGAAACCAAATATAATTATTTTATGTTTTTTAATGGTGGAAACCTTTCTAAACTTGGTGAATCAAAGGTTTATTTGTGTTCTTACTATGGTTTTATGTCAGCTTTAAGGGAGTAAATCTGCTATTTTTGATGGTAGGTATTGTTAGGATAGAAAAATAGCAGTTGCTTAGAGTTTCTGTAGACTAAAACCTATGTTTAATAAGCTCCAAGTTCTGGTTGAGTATTAAGCTGAGTAGAAAAATTGACCTCTATTGAGTGATGGTCCTGATAGGACCTTACCTTCTTGAGAGATTTGATGGTAGGAAGATGGAAGAGTTATAACTGGGTACACCTTTGTGGCTCAGGTGCTAAGCCAGTGGCTGGGGTGTGAACCGTGTAGAGTTCAAGGATCCAGGTTCTTGACCTGGGACTGGGGCAGACAACCAAAATAAATAAATAAAAGTGCAAAAAAGAGTTACAATTTATTTACCTTGTGAAAACAGCTTGTGGTGGGCAAGGGACAAAGGTGTAAGAGATTAGAAGGAAAAAGAGCAGGGAAGAGATCAAATGGTCATTTCAGAGAAAAGGAAAGCAAAATTGACCAACAAAATATAGTTGAGGGAGGATCATGCACTCAGGTCTCAGGTGGCTTAGAAGCTGGCATAGCGACCATGCAAAGCGCAAGCACCTGAATTTGCCTACACTTGGGGCTGGATTAAAACCAAATTAGATAAATGATAAAGAATGTTTTTTCCTCCTCTCCCTTCCTTCCTTCTCTTTAAAAAAACACACATACACCCATATATACACTTGAGTACCATTAAGTACTACCGAGAACTCCTTTTGAGTATAGTCATGATTACAGAGTGAGAATGAGCATCATTACCTTGTTCCTATTTAGAGAAACATTCATTCTTTCACCATTAATTATAATATTAGTTACACAGCTTTGTAGACACCCTATTTCGGTTGAGGGAATCATTTCTGTCTACCTCCAGATTGAGAATTTTTGTTAATGATTTCTTGTTAAATTTTGGTCATGTGACCTCTTCACAGATACTATCCATCTGATAACTAATTTTCTAGATTATTGTTGCTTTTTTTTTTCAAGTCAACTTTGAGGTTTATTTCATATATAGTAAAATTTTACTGTATGTGTACATTTTGACATACTCATAAATTTTTAAAACCCCCACCAAAGTGAAGATATAGAACATTTCTACCACCAGAAAGTTCTCTTGTACCTAAGACAGTCATCTTCTCCCATTTTTTGTTAACTTCAGCTCCCAGAAAACATTGATATGCCTTCTGTTATAATAGATTATATTTGTCCTGAGTTTCATATGAACTCTATCTCTGGCTTTTTTTGCATCCCATTATATTTTTGAGATTAACCTTGTTCTAGCGTGTCTCAGTAGTTTGTTTATTTTTATTGCTGGTTGTGGATATACCACACTTTATCTAGTCACCTGTTCCATTTCAAGTAAAATTATTTTGAAAACATGTTATCTGTATATTTGTTGTATCTGGATTATGTAAAGATTATAGATAATCAATTCAAACCAGATTATATGTTACTGTATTTTCTTAATAGTATCCTTTACTGAGTGAATTAGTAATTGTTTTTTATTTTTGCTTTCTGTTTAAGAAGTTTATACCAAACTCAAGGTCCTCCTGTGCTTTCTTATTTTATAATTTTAGGTTCTATATGTAGGTCTGTGATCTATTTTAAATTAAATTTTGTTTATGGTGCAAGGTAAAGGTTATTGTTTTATTGTTTTACTTATTACGGATATTCAATTTCTAGAAACTATTGATTGAAAAATTGTATTTTCCTCAATTGCTGTGATACTTTTATTGAAAATAAGTTGACCAAGTATATGCAAATCTATTTCTGTTCTATTGACCTGTTTTGTCTATTTTTACCTTACATCTCTGGTTTTCTGTATAAACAAACATTTAATCTTTTAATAAAGCACTTCACACTTTTGATTAGCTTTATAGTATATTAAAATTAAAAATATTCTTTCCTGAATAGTTGAGTTGACTATTCTAGATCCCTAACTTTTGTATATTTTAGAATCAGTTTGTTAATTTCTATAAAAAAAACTTGCTGGGATTTTGATTAGGACTATTGAATCTGGAGATTAATTTGGGAGAGAATTAACATATTAACACTATTGAATCTTTTGGGTTATAAACATGGTATAGCTCTCAATTTATTGTTTAGGTCTTTAATAATTTTTGTCAGTAATCTTTTCTAGTTTTCAGTATACAAGTTTTTTTGAATTTCAGTTTTCAGTTGTTCATTGCCAATATGTATATTGATTTTATATCATGCCAACCTTATTGTTTCTAATCGGTTTTTGTAGATTCCACAAGATTTTCCAGAAGAGGCATTTTTATTTATTTAGTTGTTTGTTTTGATCCAGGCATTGATCCTGGCTTATGGACCTGGGTCCTTAGGCTTTACATGGCCCGCACCCTAGCCATCTCAGCTGTCTGAGCCACAAAGGTGTGCCATGATTGGACATCCTTGACTTGCTTCTTATCTTAAGAGGAAAGCACTCAGTGTTTCACCATTAAGAATATTGTTAGGCATGCCCTGTTGGTCTAGCAGAAAAGCCTGCTGCTTTCGGCCAGACTTTTCTGTATAAGACCTTGTACCTGCCAAGTACCTGGCTTCCTATTTGTGGCGGGGGCAGGAACAACTAAGATGAACAACTAAATGAAAATGCTTCTTCCTCCTCTCTCTTCCTTCCTGCCTACCTGCCTACTTGTCTTCATTCATGTCTGTACCTTTCCTTCAAAAAAAAAATGTTGTTAGCTTGGGAAGTACTTTCTTTTCCTATATTTTCTTGAGGCATATGTGTAGGATTGTTAGTATTTTTTTTCTTAGATATTTGCTAGAATTTATCATTTAAGTCATCTCTGCCTAGAATTTTCTTTATGGGAAGAATTTAAATTATGAATTCAATTTCTTTAGTAGTTATAATTCAGATTCTTTATTTTTCCTTGAGTCATTTTGGGTACTTTTTGTTTTTTAAAGTATTAAATATATTGATAATGTTGTTATATACTATTTGCTTGATTCAGTGTCTTTGTTATTTGCTGTAATGCCATTCCTCATGTTGGTAATATTCCCCCTACCTCCCAACTTTCTTTTCTGTTATCAATTTGCCTAGAGGCAAATTTAATAGATTAAATTTAATAGATTGATAGATTGTTTTCTTTGAAGAACTGTCTTTGGTTTTATCCATTTTTCTGTTTTACTGATTTCTGCTTATTATTTTCTTCCTTTTGTAAATGTTCACATATATATAAATTCTGTGATCTTTCATTCCTTAGTGTATATTCATTTAATTTTCTTTTTGTCTGAAATACTTCATTTCTCTTAGTGCAGGTCTTTTGGCATTGAGTTATCTTTATTTTTCTGAAAACGTTAAATTTCAGCTTCTTATATATACATATTTTTGAATTTGTAGGTTGAAAATTATTCCTTTGCATTTGGAATATGTTATTTGTCAATTTATTATTCAGTGTTGCTGATGAAAAGTCTGCTTTTATTATGTTTCTTGTTTCTATGTAGAAACATTAAAAAAATTTCTTATGATGGATTAACTTTTTCTAGTTTTCTAAAATTTTGATGTGGTAAGTGTATATTAATTTTTCAGATACATGAAACTTTTCTCTTAGGCCCTTTTACATTTGAGTACTATGTCTTTCTAACTTCTGAGAAATGCTGTTCTATTATTACAATATTGCCTCTCACCTGTGTGGAAATGGGTGTTGAAACTTTGTGCTCTAGCTGTCATTTTTGCTTTTCTTTAGTTTCTAATCCTTGTCTTTGTTCTGAAAGAATTCCTCAGTTCTCTTAGCTTTCATTTGCCTTTCACCTCTTTCTGCTCTATTTAATTTCAGTCATCAAGCTTTTAATTTCTTTGATTACTATTTGATTCTTTTTTGTGAATATTATTAGCACTTGTGTTCTTTTTTCTATGTGAACTGTTCTCCACCAGAGGTGGTGAACTTCCACCAGGACACACCACTTATTTTAAATTTAAGATTACAATACTTTTTAGGATTTGTTGAACTTACAAGTTTGAGATCTTACTACATGAATAATACATGTCATGCATGATATGTTCTTAGAAGAATCAGTCATATATCTTTGTGCTTTATGGTGTTCTGCTATTGTGTTCATCATAACCCATCTGATAAAGGGATAATAAAGAACTTATGTAGATCAGTAGTGAAAAGATTTATTAAAAATCAGCAGAAGATCTGAATAGACATTTCTCAAAAGAAGATGTAGAAGGCAACAAGTACATAAGAAAATGCTCAGTATTTTTATCAGGGAAATGCAATCAAAACCACAGTGAGGTATCACTTCATACTTATTAGAATGACTTATTAAAAATACAAAAAATAACTGATGTTGAAAAGGATATGGAGTAAAGGGAACTCTCTTGTACATTGTTGGTGGGAATGTAAGTTAGTGCAACACTGTGAGAAATAGTATGGTGAGTCCTCAAAAAATTAAAAAAAGAGCCAACATACGATTTAACAATTCGACTTCTGATTATACAAAGAAAAAGAAAACACTAACTCAAAAAGATCTGTGTACCACTACATTCATTGCAGCAATTATTCATAATCACCAAGATACAGAAACAACTTAAGTGTCCACCAGTAGACAAATGGATAAAAAAAAATTGTGATACACTCAAAGGAATATTTTTTAACGTTAGAATGAAGTCTGGCCATTTGTGACAACTTGGATGGATCTCGATGACATTAAACTAAGTAAAATAAGATAAAGGCAAATATCTTATGATCTTATGGGATCTAGAAAACAAAAGCAAAAAACTCCACCAACTTATGGATGCAAAATACAGACTGATGGTTGCCAGAGGTGAAGGGGTGGGGAAAATGGATGAAAAAGGTTAAAAAAAGACACTTCCAGTTCATAAACCAAATAGCCTTATAATTAATTACTCACTTAAATAGCATCCTGGTTACTTTTTCTTTCTCTGAACAAGAAAATGTATTTTTTGTGTTATTGGGAGTATTTGTATAATTCAGAGGGAACTATTAAATATATATTAAATATGAATTTTGTGTATATTAAATATGAATTTTCTTTTAACACAGAGGTAGTAGCACTCTAGCCATTTGTCCCAATTTACATTTGGTATTTACTAGTTTTAGTACTAGCTGAATCTGTTCAAAGTTTTGTTGCATGGTAAAAACAAAAACAACAAAGCAAAATACTCACATGCTGACTGGGTATTTTGTAGATTAGAAAATGAGTCCTCCCTCGCCCTCCCCTTCTTTTTAAAGAGAAGGGAGAGAAGGAAGAAGTATTTTTAAGGAAGAAATAAAGGAGGAGGAAGCACTTTTATTTATTTTTGGTTGTTCCCCAGACCCATCACCCTACATCATGAACCCTGGTCCTAAGGCTTTTTACATGTTCCACACCCTAGCTGCTGCTTTAGTACCTGAGCCATCAGGCACACCAACAGCCTCCTTATTTAAAAGAAAAAAATTATGTAGTTTGATCATGAAATTTGAGCCATTAGAAGAATGAATCATATAGGTTGGACACAAAATTTAATTTTGAATTATATATAATTATTCATTTAGATTTTGGGGAAGGATTAGAACAATGAAGTATTGCTGTTTCTTCTTATACTTAGTGACCCATAAGATGTCCCTGTACATTTATTTATACTTGGTTGATTTTCACGATGCTTTTCACTTTTTGTGTAATAATTAACATGGTTATTTTAATACTAGGAGTTTGCAGTCCCTGATTATCGTTCTTCTCATCTTGAAGTCAGTCAGGCATCACAGCTTTTGCAGCAGCAACAGCAGCAGCAGCAGCTTCGCAGACGACCTTCCTTGCTTTCAGAATTTCACCCTGTTTCTGACAGGTAATGGAATTTCTTTTATGTTTCTGTCTAGGACTACACTTGTGAAGTCTTCCAGGTGTGTTGTTTATTATTTTAAAGTGTATTTTAAATGAATTGTATTTTGAGCTTTTATTTTTGTTGATTTTTTTGGAGTAGTTCTCATCCTAGTTAGTGAACTCTTACAAACTTATTTCCAGGATGCACCCTTGTGGCTCAGTCTGCCGAGATACTGACATGATGATAATGTAAAGCCCCAGGACTTGGGTTAGCAACCTAGGGCCCTAGTGAAAAACCAAAATAAAGTATATGAATAAATGTGTTTCTTCTTTTCCTTCTTTCCTCTCTCCCTCCCTTTTCTCCTTTCTTTTCTTCTTTTTACAAAACAAGCAAGCAAGCTTATTCCCAAAGTTCAGAGTTAATGCGGATGTAGTGCAAAGTCAAGTAAACCTGGGTTTCAATCCTGGTTGACTGTGTGGCCTTGCTCATATCAGATAAGCTGGTGTTCTCAACTGTGTATTAGATGCTTAAGTCCCATCAGAATAATTAAAATCAGTCTGGAATTGGGCCAAGATACTCATTTATTTATGGTTTTCCAGCAAGAGTTTGCAAATCAGTGATTTTGACTCTTCAAACCTTTGTTTTCTTATCTGTAAAAATAAGGATAATAATGGCATTGTCCTGAAAGGGCAGTGATTATTTGATCTGGTGTTGTCAGCCCTCTACATGTTACGCTCTGACTTTCCTCAGTGTCCTTGCTGTCTCTGCTATCTTTTACTCTATTTTCCCTCATAATCTAAAGCATGTTGAAATATAACTACCTTTACTAAATCTTCTTTCTGAATTTCTTGTATTAACAGCTTTTTAAAGAATCTGATTTCCTATTTTAAAATGTGTTTTGGTACCTAAAAGGTTTGAAATTATTTGATCATGCTTAAAGTTGTTATAAAATACCTTTCTTGGTGAAGGTTGTGGAGAGAATTCAGATTACCCCTCTTACCCCCAAATCTAGCAAATATTCAAAAAATAGCTTTTTTAAAAAGAGCTAAAAAAATGCACGTGTGTAAAGAAGGAAAGGCATATAGCCACTGCCATAAACTTGAAAAAGTAGCATTTAAGGAGGGAACTAGAAGCATCTTTCCTGACTTGGTCTCCTAGTCACTGTTTCTACTCTCAAAGAAGCACTCTTTCTACTCTTTGTTGAAGAAAGAAGGTCAGTAAAACCTGAGGATGTCTCATGAATACTCTCTAATTTGAGAAAAGTAATTGGTGGTGCTGAGTGGTTTGCTTGAGAAACTGGGGTTTCTCAGTGCCTGCAGGAAAGCTGTCAGGCTGTGCCATTTTCCAAAGTGATGGACCAAAACTTTCAGGACTGGTGTATGTGTTTCCCTAGTACACCAGGCCAGGATCCTTAGCAAAGTGTTATATTCTCAACCAAAATATGCTTCTTTTTGCCCCATTTTCCTCCTCTTCAGACTGTAGAGAAGGATATGGAAAGTCATTCTCAGTCTTCCATCTGTAGATAAACACATGCCAGTCAGAGTGGAGAACAGCAGAGAACTCTACGTGCACTGCTCCACAAAACAGTGGACCTGGGAGGGGTTGCTCACGGTGTACCCAAGGGAAGTAAAGGATGCCATGAATAGAGCAGATATATTCCTGGAAAAGAAAATTAAAGAAAGCAATACACTGTGCTAAAAACCAAAAACCCTCTCTGGAAGAAGTAAAAAAAATTGGTTGGAGTAGTGATTTGGTCTCTCTCTGGCCGGTGTAGTCCACATACACCCTGAGGACCCAGGTGTGCATCCTGGGTTTGGGTGGGGCGGGGGAGGCAACCAAGATGAACAACTGAATAAAATAAAGTGCTTCTTTCTCTTCTCTCTCCCTGCCTGACAACCTCTGCTCACCTTCGTTCTTGCCTGCACCTTTCCTTTAAAAAAAAAATTAAAAAATAGCAGTATGCCCCATGAGTGCTGTACACTCTAGAAGATCTTAATAATGAACTATTAGAAAACAAGACTACTAGATTAGATAAAGTGGAAGATTGGACATTCTAGTGCCTCCATGCTTGTCATTATCGAAGTTATTTAATGAGAAGGAATAAAGGAATAAAATTGATGTGATAAAAAGACAGACCTTTATCGTTGAAGAAAGTCTTAGGATAATCAGAGAATGCAGAGAAAAAGAACAAAAATGAAAGCAGTTAGAAAGGAGTTGAGGGGCGCACCCTGGTGGACTAGCATTTAGGTCTGTCAACCAATGGAGGTCCACATACACACCAAGGACCTGGGTTCACATCTTAGAGCAGAAAGTGGGGTTGGGGGAAACATCCTAGATGAACCACTAAAATAAACATGTTTCTCCTAATAATAAGAGGAATGGAAATAATACTCAAAATTTAAAAAGACAACTTTTTTTTTCCTCTGTAAAATGAAGGAATAACACTATAGATTGATAGAACATGACTTAGTAGGAAAATCTGGTGGCTATACTTTGGATATACCACAATGATTTATGAATTTATCAGTCGATAAGATATTTGAGTTGTTTTCACCTTTTGGCTATTATGAATAATGCTTCTAGAACATTCTTGTACAATTTTTTAGTTTTTGTATATTTGCTATATTTGTATATTTCTTATGCTAATATATCTAGAAGTAGAATTACTAGATCATATAGTAGTTCTTTTTTTAACCATTTGAGAACTGCTATACTATTTCCAAAGTGACCACACCGTTCTGCTGGTGTTAGTTTTTGTTTTTAAAGGAAAGGTGCAGGCAGGAAGAGAGAAGAGGAAGGAGCACTGTATTTTATTTTAGTTGTTCACATTGGTTGCCCCCCCCCACCCCCACCCCCTACCCAGGGCAGGAACCCAGGTCCTTGGGGTATCCTGCATTCCTTGGAGGTGACTGACCTCATTGCTGTTTTACCAGGGTGTGCCAAAGGTATTAGTTTATAAAAAGTAAAAACACAAGTATTGTACTCTAAAATGTAGATTTTGACCCCCTTCTCCATCCCCTGCTTCTGCTCAGGCAGCTAAGGTACTGTGTATGAAACCTGTGGACATGGGTTCAAGCCCTGGGGGTGGGGGCGGCAAAAATAAAAATGAAAATTTCATGCTTAGCTTTACCAGGACTCCCAGTATAAAATTGTATTTGTTTTCTGATACAATTTCATAGATTTTTAATTTTTGAAATTTCAGACATTGTTAAGTTTTATATTATGTATGAGTGGTTTTGTTCTAAAAAAGGACTGGCAAGCTGAAGTGAAAAATACTCTGATATCTTGATGGGAAGAGTATAGTTAGTGGTTTTCTTAATAGTCTTTTGCTCTGTTATAGCACTGAATATACTTCATTAGGGGCTTTGGTAATTCTCACAGAGTCGTAGGAGGTAAAATGTAAGACTTGGCTTTTGTAGGTTGTGTCCTGAACAAAGATACCCCCAGGTATCTTGCAAAGGAGACAACTGAGGACTGAAATCTAGCTTGGGTAATCTGTCAGGACCTGTGCTCTAGAGGGTTGTATTGCTTATAGAAAGGGAAAGTTAGGAAATTACACACAAAATCTCTATGAAGGCTGCCAGTGACCTTGGTGCTGTGTTGAGGGGGCCTGCCTTTTCACTGATTGTTTCACTGATTGTTTCAGTAGGTTGAGGATTACTTTGAAGGGGATAGATAAGCAGAGGGAACATGTAAGAGACCTGGAAGAGAGAATATAGGCATGAGATAAGGCAATGTAATTGAGATTGTGAGGAGACAGACTTGAGTAAGTTGGGAGAAAAAGGCTATCTAGATGTGGGAAAGGGAGGGAGGAGACGTGTATGAGTCCTAAGTTTCTTGTGGTCACGGATGGCTATTTTCATCAACTGTAATAGAAATTAAGAATAGAGCAACCAAGGGTAAAGCACTTTGAGAGTTTTATGCTAATTAAATTTGAGGTATCGATGAAATATTCAGGTGGAGATGTATCTGGCGTGCTCTGGGTCGAAGATAGAGTGGTATCCATGATCGAAGAAGTGTGGAAAATGAGAACAGTAGTTTAAAGAGGAACCTGGAGGAGCCCCAACATCTAAAAATAGTTTGAGAGATGGGAGCCTTTGAAGGAGAAAGAAAGGAAAATAAGGGCGTACCCTTGTGGCCGTGAGGTCTAATACACCCTGGGAACAGTCCCACATACACCCCAAGGTTCCAGATTTAAGACCTGGTGGGGGGAACAACCAATGTGAAAAACTAAAAAAAAAATTAAAGTGCTTCTTCCTTTTCTCTCAAGAAAAAAGAAAGGAAATAATTAAAATAAACTTGTTAATTACATATTTTCAAAAGAATTTTGAAATACTATATCCTGCTGTGCACATTTTGCAGTTGACATCTAAAATTTTTGATAGTTTAAAAGATGAACATAATTTGTCATTTTTGGCTTTTTATAAATAACTGTTGTAGTACTTTTTTTAAAAAAGAAAAGGTACAGGTAGGAATGAAGGTAAGAGGACAGGCAGGCAGGAAGAAAGTAGAAGAAACATTTTACTTCAATACACTTTTAAAACTGTCTGATGGAATCTGAAGTACCATAGTGATTTGATGTCATCACCCTCTTAAAACAATACTGTATACTCACAAACTTGTCGTTAAGAGTCATTACCCACTTAATACTGTATCCGAACAAACTTGTCTTAAACTTCTCTTTAGATGGCTGAGCTTTTTTATTTGCGAGAGGAGCTCATATTCATTCTCTTATAACAGAATTTATGCCAATGTGATACATCTTTATTATTCAAAGTCTTTTGTTGACCAAGCTATCATACTTCTATCTAGCAACAAAAATGTATTAAAATATCCATGTTCTAAGATGCTCTTTTTATTAAAAAAAAGACTCTGGATTGAACTATTTTTGTCATAGTGAGATTGAGTAAAACAATAATTTAAGAAAATCAGAAATTTATTAAATATTAAGTATTATTTCAGGGACATCTATCACTTATGAGATAAATGGGTCTGTTTTAAAAATACGACTTACTGATAGAAGGAAGGCAGCATTTTATTATTTTTTTATTCTGTTGAAAGTACTGAAAAACCTTGTTCATGAAAATAATTTTTTGAGTCATATGCCCCAAATGACAGACTTAAGATGCTTAAGATAAAAATAGAACTTTAACAACTTAAGGTTTTCAAGTTCTTCCTGCCTACTTGCCTTCCTTTCTGCCTGTACCTTTCCTTAAAAGATAAAATTACGCTTGCATTTGAGACCTCTTTATTTCCTAAGCTAGTCTTTTAAAATAAAGGTTATAAGAATTATGTATACTTTGTTTTTCAAATCTTTTGTGGCAAAATATATGTAACAGAAGTTCTCATTTTAACCATTTTTCAGTGTTCAAATTCAGTGGCATGAAGTATATTCACAGTATACAACTATCACTACTATTCCAGAACTCTTTCATTACCCCAAAGACAAACTCTGTACCCATTAAGAAATAATTTCCCAGCATGCCCTGGTGACACAGGTGCTTAATTAGCCTGTGCCTGGGGTGTGGACAATGTGGAACCCAAGAACCTGGGTCCCGGACTTGGGGTGGGAGACAAATAAATAAGCAAATTGATAAAAGCATTTCTTCCTCTTCTTTGCTCTCTTTCTTTTAAAAAATGCTCTTTATCCTCTCTTAAAAAAAAAATTCCCATTCTCTTCTCCTTGCCCATGATAACCTCTAATCTACTGTCTCTCTGACTTTGTCTAGTCTATATATTTTATATAAGTGGGATAATACAGTAGTTGTTATTTCGTGTCTGGTTTATTTCATTTAATACAATGTTTTCATGTTTCCTCATGTTTAAGAATATCATTCTTTTTTGTACCTGAAATTATTCCACTACATGTATATGTCACATTTTGTTTATCTGTTCACCTGTCGGTGGACATGGTTGTTTCTCACCTTTTGATTATTGCGAATAATGCTGCTTTGAACATTGACGTATAGCATTTGTTTGAATCCCTGTTTTTGGTATATACATATGTTGAATTGCTTGGTCATCTGGTGATTCTGTTTTACTTTTTGGGGAACTGCAAACTGTTTTCCACAGTACCTATACCATTTTACATTCCAAATAACTGCAGTAGGTTCTGCATTTTCCACAGCTTTTTAAACACTTGCTATATTCTATGTGTTTTTTTTAATGTTTTTCTAAAGAGAGGGAGGAAGGAAAGGGATAGTAGGAAGAAGCATTTGAAGGAAGGGAGGGAGGTAGAGGAGGAAGGAGCATCTTTATTTTGGTTATTTACCCCTTCCCTGGTTTATCAGTCCTGGTTATTGGACTGTATACATGGTTTGCATGCCAGTGACTCAGCTGCCTAAGCCAGAAGGGTATGTCTTGTTTAGTTTAGTTTTTTGTTTTGTTTTTTAAAAATAGACCATTTATTTAAGCCATTCTACTGTGTGTGAGATGGTGTCTTCGTTTTGATTTCCATTCCCTAATGGACTAATGATGTCATGTTCAGTATCTTTTCATGCGCTTGTTGGCCATTTATATATCTCCTTTGGAGGAATGTATGTTTAAATCTTTTGTCCATTTTTTGAAGGGGTGTTTTTGTCTTTATGGTTGAGATGTAGGAGTTTTTTTTTTTATATGTTTTGGATAGTAAAACTTTATCAAATTATTGCAAAGATATTCTCCCATTTTGTGATTGTCTTTTTTACTCTCTTGGGTCCTTTGATATCAAGTTTTTAATTTTTGCTAAAATCCATTTTTTTTTCTTTTGTTGCCTTGGTTTTGGTGTGGTATCCAAGAATTCATCGCCAAATCCAAGATCAGTTCTTCCTGCAGTTATACCCACTCCTATCACAACCCAAATTGCAAATTCTGAATCTGCATTGTAGCTCTGACATTTTCACCTACTCTTTTTGGTCACAATTGCTGCTGTGTCTATAGCCTCTGGGCTCGCGTTTCCTCAGTGTGTTTTTCTGGAGAATAGGTAAATTAGTAGTTGCTCTGTGGAGGTTGTGAGTCTTCCTTCTGTCAGATTGCTTTCTTGACCAGAAGCCTCTCAAAGACGGATCTTAACCTTCAAGAACTTATATGTTTACAGAAAGTAGTTAGAATACATTTTTTGGGCATCAGAATGATGTTTTCAAAACATTTTGGATTTTTACTCAGCAGACTTGTCTTTAAGTCTTAATGATATCTCACAACTGAAGTCATTTGTCTTTCCACTTGTTGAGTATAGCAATTGCTGGGTGATTTGGTTTTTTTTTTTTAAAGCTTGCTTGCTTGTTACTGGTTCAAATATGGTAGATCTTCTATTCAAAATTATCCCGAATTTAGCTGTTTTGGCATTTACTTAAAACTTACTTTGTGTAAATATTTTATATCTGCTTTCAATTTTCCGCAAATTTGAAATCTCTTTACATCTCCTTCTAAATTGGTTTTTAACCACTACACTCTTACCTCCCCCAAAGAAACCTTTTCTATTAGAATTGGAAGTTTAAGTACTTTGTAGTGAGCTATATATTCCTCTGGAGTAAGGGAGTTGGGGCAGGGGACTCACTTTGAATGTAAGCATAAGTTTTTTCACTTATTTTAAAACCTAACCACGAAAGTCATTAGGGAGTTGTATATCTCTTAAAATTTTTTAAGTGTTCATTAATTAGCTTTCTTTGTATATTTTAGGCCTCAAGAAAGGAGAACTGGATATGAACAGTTTCACCCAGGCCCATCCCCAGTGGATCATGATTCACTGGAATCCAAGCGACCACGTCTGGAGCAGGTTTCTGATTCCCATTTCCAGCGTGTCAGTGCTGCGGTCCTACCTTTAGTGCACTCGCTGCCAGAAGGGTTGAGGTCTTCTGTAGATGCTAAGAAGGTAAATATTTGCTCTCTTACCCTGTGGAGTTGTTAGTTTGCAATGTTTGTTTAGCTATATTCAGGCACAGTGCCTAAAAGAAAGTCCAATTACTCCAGTCTCTAAATGTTATTGCTATGGGAAGGTAAACAGTTTTAAGTAATACTGGAAACCACAGACTTAATGCTCTAGACTTTTAATGTCAATACTTTTGAATTTTTGCTAAATGAAACAATCTGAGGACTGCTATAAAGAAAAATTGCTATTGAATAATTCTCAGGTATTTTGTATTGACTTGCTAGGCTATATAAAATGTGGCCAGAGGTACTTAAGACTACCACAGTTTTGTTAAATTTAAGTTAAATCTTAAATAAGCCCCTCATTCAGTTGCCAGTCATTAAGTTGCTACACAGGAGAAACACATTTTTGGAAAGGTTTAATTGTGCTTATAGTTTTTATAATGAAATTTTTTTTTCTAATTTATATATGTAACATAATAAGCTTGTGACATTCAGAGGAAAAGGTTACCTGTAATTCTATAACTTATACATAATCACTTTTAATATGAATTTATGAGTCTTATTAAGATCAAACCTCTTTTCCTTTTGTATTTATTGTTATGTTTATCTTTTTTTAGCTTTTTGTTTTATCATTAAATCTGCAGATTAGGAAGTGCCTGGCATTTTATAGAACTGAATAAATATTTGTCTTAGAACATGCTGATTTGTAAAAACTCTTAAGAGCAAAATATTAACACTTTTATTATCATATGTTGATATTTTCTCCAGTTTTTGTTATCAGCTTTCTTTTCCATAGTTTTATTTACCTTTATGGCAAATTGCCCATACCACCCTGATTGATATCAGAATTGAATAGATACTCATATATTTTCTTTGAATTTTTGTACACTGAAAACTGATTTAAAAGCTAGTAAATTGTGTCTGCAGTTTACTTTCAAATAATTCATCCATGAAAAAAAATTAGGTGTATATTGTATATATAAAGAGAGAAACAAATACAGCAAAATATTAACTTCCGGTGAATCTGGATGAAAGATAAATGAGTATCTTCTGTTTCATTCAATTTTTATGTAAATTTGAAATTTTTCCAAATAATTAGATGTGGAAAGGTCTTTATGATAAGCTAGAAATTAGTTAAGCTTCTGTAAGTTTTGAGATCAACCTTACCACGCGAAATGCCTATATTATAGTCTATAGACTATCAGAAACATTTTGCTGTATTAAAAAAAATGGTAGAAGTGGGGAAGTACTGTGAATAAAGATTGTTCAAGGCTGAATTAGTTACCACACATGTAATTTGTAGTTTAAGAGGTTTTAGGTTTTTTTTTTTCTTCTTTCTTAGCGGAAAGGGATCTTAAAATTTAATTCCTTAAATTATGACTTGTTGGATCAAAGTACAAGCCATTTCAATCTTATCTAGACAGGTGCCTTGACCAATTAAGCCACCAATCCAACAGCTATTTCCATTTTATAGTCAAGAAAAGAGATGTTAAGCAAAAGTAGGTTTTGGAAATGAAAATCTACGATTCCTGACTCTAATCTTGTTTTCTTTCTTCTTCCCTTAAGTGGTAAATCATGTGTTTATTTGTATGTGGATGTGAGATTTGACAAATAATTAACATTTATTAGTGTTTTTATTTTTCTTTTTTAAAAAGCCTAGTTACATCATTTATAAGGAAAATGTTATCTATATAGCCTAAACAACTTTACCTTATGTAGCCTCAGTAAGTTTATAACTGCTAATTTTAGTGGCTTCTTTGTGGTTCATATCAAGTAGTTTGTTACACATTTAGATTACATATTTTTTCTGTTACTACAATGCTCTAACATGGTTTTTAGGCTAGTGTGTGCATATTCTTATTTCCTCAAGGTAAATTTCTATTGATACATTTAATTAAAGATCAGAGTTGGCATAATTTTAAGGCTTTTAGTGTGTATTTCTAGATTGCTCTGCAAAAGAGAAAAATCAGTTCTTACCCCTAACAACATTATATGAGAGTGCCCAGTTCTTTTGTACCCTTGCTGATACCACATATTTACTGTTTTTAAAAAATCATTACTAATTTGATAAATTTTTAAGTTGCATTTTTTTGCTTGTCAGTAAAATTTAACATTTAAAGGTGTTTTTATTGATCATCTTTCCTGTTTAGGAATGATTTTTCATATCTGTTGCCCATTTTTCTATTGGTATGTTACTGATTTTATATTGAGTATTAGGTTCATGTTCTGCCTTTTAAATTTGTTATTAACATTTTGATAAAGAAAAGATTGTGTTTTATTTCACTCCAGCAGTCTTTTTAAAAAAAAAGTCTTGCTGTTAGCTTTCCTCAACCCAGTGTAAGATGAATCCTTTTTTTGTTCTTTGAGAGTCCTTGTGAGTTGCTAAAAAACCTCTTATAAATGTTTGCTATTATTTGACTTTTATTGTGATATAAGATATGAGGTCTAATTCTTAACTCCAAAATAGCTATTGGGATATTTCAGCACAAGAATGTCAGCTCTAGGAAATGATCATCATCTCTCTGTTTATTCACCACTCTGTACCTAGTGCCTATGTTATAGTAGTACTGTAGGAGTTTGTTTTTTGTTAAATATTTAATTAGAAAGGACGTCATTAGAAAATACTGACTTGTAGTAGTAGTTCTTCAGCCATCTGCTACAAATCAGTACTGTGGAAGTCCTGATGGCTCATAAATGATTTTTCCCTGCACATCAATTTTTCAAAGCTCTAAGGATCAAGCTGTCTTATAATTAATGAGAGAGCTGTCACAATGTATAAAGACCTTAAGAGAATTCTGCATTTAGTTCAAGTAGTAGCTGACTTAGTGAATTTAGCTTTTCAATTACGTGAAGGTTTGAGTGCTAAAAAGAAACTGAAGACATTTTATTTTCACAGGTTGACAAATATGGTTATACTCTGAATCTGATATCTTATCTTGATGAAACATACATTTTTTATTGGAAGGAAATGATCTCAAGGATTTTACATCTTAAAGGAAGCATAAGCTACAGGGTTTTAAACTATCAAAGATTGATTATGGGACTGAATGCAAAAGATACTGGAGTTTTACCTGTGTTATTTTGTTAGAATTATTATTGTTCTGTTGACCCTCTGCTTACAACATTGAATAGGTTTTAAGGTAATAGCCATAATCCTATATCCCTAGAAGCCTTATATTTAGCACATACTGTTACAGAATGTGAGATTTTTTTGAGGAATACACGTATTATATTTTAGCTGAAATTTGTTCCACAGTGTTTTGGAACAATAGTACAGATATAATTATGTACATTCTTGGTTAGAACTGAGTTTCTCACAGTTTCTTAATAATGACAATACATTTTAGTGTTATCTAGCCCTATGCGCAATGCTCATTCCACGCTTTTTATAGCCTAAAGAAAACTAGGACCTTAATCTAAAATTCACCTGTTTTAAGTTAGTGATTATAGCATTGCCTGAGACTGTAAATTGTGTGTGTGAGTGCGTGCTTGCATGCATGTGCACACACGTGTATGTATGTGTTGATAGGGTGGTAGATTTTTGTGTGGAGAGACTTTCATTCTCCTGCAAAGTCTCTGCTAGTTTAGAGGTGGGATACTATGATATTTGATTAAGAAGATATGTTTGCTGTAGTGAGGGGTAGACCTAGAGATAGTAGCAATGAAAGTTCCTAGGTAATTTTTCTGACTTCTGGATCTCAGTATTGGCCCTTGGAAAACCTGACAACTTGTTGATAGGAAGTTTTGGCCACATCGTTACTGTTAAATTGGGTGGACACACTGATTTTACCTGGAGTTTATACTATTTTCCAGCTTGTGTGTTTAGAATTTTAGAGAATCATTGCAAGAGAATGGCTGAGAAATTGGTATCTTTCTTTGTCATGATTGCATTATTTTCCCAGAAACACTTTGACTATCTCAGTATTGTTAAACTAAAAGCTCATTATGTAGTTTGGCCACTTCATTTTGTATTGCTTTTAGGTTCTTCAAACTAGTGAATGACATGTCTAAATCATAAAAGCGCTATAAACATAAGTGGTGTGGTGTGTGTGTTTGAAAATTGCTATTGTAGAACTACCATGTAGAAAAATAGTATACTCGACTGCTGTGTTTTAAAATTGACCTTTTCAGCTAGGAGACTCTTGATGTTAACATTGACTGTTAGAGAGATATAAATTGCTCTTGATTTTCTTCTCTAAAGGAGTCAGCATTTGGAGGCAAACATGAAGCTCCATCCTCTCCAGCCTCTGGGCAACCGTGTGGAGATGATCAAAATGCTTCACCTTCAAAACTTTCAAAGGAAGAGTTAATACAGAGTATGGATCGTGTAGATCGAGAAATTGCAAAAGTAGAACAACAGATCCTTAAACTGAAAAAAAAACAAGTAAGTGTTTATTTTACTTCTTAATCTGTCCTAAGAATGTATGTTTCCTCCCTAAGAAGATAGTGTTGAATTTTCCGTATTTTTCAACTTAACATTAAGGGAATCATATTCTATGACTTGCTTTTTTTGTTGGCTATTTGTTCCTTAGTTTCATTCATTCATTTCCCCTGCTATATTGTCTTATTTTATGGTTATAGATAGCAAAACTTGTTTGTCCATTCTTTTTTAAATCTTATTGGATAGATTGTTTCTGGTTTATTGCTATTCCATACAATAGTGCTGTGTTTGGGATTTTATATCTAGAGCGTGTGCTTAACAGTGACATTACTTGGCCCCAGGGTATACCCATTTTTGTTGCTATTGGATGGTAACAAATTTGCTAACAGGGCATTGTCATTTTACAGTCCCATTGGCAGCATGTATAGGTTCCAATTTGCCTTAACATCATATTTTTTCAATTAGAAGTGAAATAATTCTCACTGTGATTTTAATTTGCATTTCCCTGATTAGGAATTAGAGCTTATTTTCATTTGTTTTTGGGTTATTTGCACTCCTTTTGTGAATTGTTCAGTTATTTTGTCATTTTCTTATTTTTGATAATTTCTAAAAGGGTTGTGTGTGTGTGTGTGTGTGTGTGTGTGTGTGTGTGTGTGTGTATCAGTTATGTGTATAGGAGAGTTCCCCTAATTTGTGACTTGCCATTTTGCTTTTTTTATGTAGGGGAATTTTTTTTTCAATACTGAGATTAAAAATTCACATAACAGTATTCACCCTTTTAAAGTGTGTAATTCACTAGCTTTTAATGTATTCATAGAGTTGTGCAACTATTACCACTATATAATTCCAGAACATTTTTAATCATTTGAAAATGACACCCCTTATCTGTTAGCAGCCTTCCCTCTCCCCAGTCTCTGGCAGCCACTCATCTATCCTCTCTGGATTTAACCTATTCTGCACATTTCACATAAATGGAATCATATATGTGACCTTTTGTTTCTGGTTTCTTTCATCTACCATGTTTTCAGAATTTGTCCATGCTGCATCATGCTTCATTACCTTTTATAACTAAATGAAATTCCACTGCATGGATCTATGTTTTATTTATCTGTTCAATTGTTAGCGGGCATTTGAATTGGGTTTACTTTTCAGCTGTTACGAATAATGGTGCTATGACATTCATGCACTAATTTTTGTGGTGACAGATTTTGTAAATTTTCTTGGATAATTACCTAGGAGTGGATTTGCTGGGTCATACTATAAATCTCTGTTTTCGTTTTTGAGGAACCACTAAATTGTTTCCAAAGCAGCTGCACCATTTTATAGTCCAACCAGCAGTATATGAAGGCTCTACTTTTTCTACATTCTTATCAACATTTGTTATTTTCTTTGTTTTTTTAAATAGTCATTCTGATAAATGTGAAGTGGTATCTCACTGGGCTTTTGATTTGCACTTCCTTAGTGACCAGTGATATTGGGCATCTTTTCATGTGTTTGCTGGCCATTTGTTTTTTGTTTTAAAGGAAAGGTGTAGGCAGAAATGAGGCCAGCCAGCCAGGGAGAGAAAGAGCGAGGAGGGAGCATTTTATTTATTTTATCTGGTTGTTCATCTTGGCTGTTCTCCCTGGTTGTGGGTCTTGAACCCAGGTGGACTACTACGTCAGGTAGCCTTATCTGCTGGGTCCCCAGGGCACATGCCATTTGTTGATGTGTATACCTCAGAGCTATTTCGGATTCATTCTAGACCACCAAAATAAAGTGAATATCACAATAAAGCAAGTCACAGGAGTTTTTTGTTTTTATCCCAGTGCATAAAAAGTTGTATTTATCTTATACTGTTGTCTAGTAATACTAGCATGCATAATGGCATTATGTCTAAAATAAACAATGCGTATGTCTTAATTAAAAAATTCTTTATTGCTTAAAAAATGCTGTCATTTGACCCTTCAGTGAGTTGCAGTGTTTTTGCTGGTCTTGTGAAAAAGCACAATAAAATAAAGTGAGATTTACCTATATTTTCTTTCATAAATGTTCATTCAGATCTCTCCCCCATTGTTTAATTGGGCAATTTGTCTTTTTATTGTTGAGTTCTAACAGTTGTTTATATATTCTGGGTACTCAAACCATATGATTTGCAGATATTTTTCTCATCTTGTAGGTTATTTTTTCACTTTCTTAACAGTATCTTTTGATATACAAACATTTATTTTTGTTTTTCTTATTTGATTCATTCAAATATTTATTGAGCAGCTAGGGAGCTGTAGAGGTAATTAAAACATGGCTAAAGAACTGAGTCATATGTAAAAGTATTAGAAAGTAAAGTATAATGTCCACTGAATCTCAGCAATCAAAAGAAAATGCTTTGGGAAATCCAAGAGTGAGGTTTCCAACCTCGAAGAGGGTATGGTTGGTTGGTTGGCATATCAGGAATGTGATTGAGATTAAAATGAAAGACTTAAGACTACATTGTTAATGATACTTGGTATGGACTTTATAGTTTCTTTTTTTCCTTTCCCTATCTTTGGGCTTAATTTACCAGTAATAGTGCCCAGGACTATTCAATGCACCTTTTTGGCCTAGCCTGCATTATTTTCTTTAATGTCTTTTACAGAATGAAATCCTTTCAGCATTTTTCCTGTTTTTCTTTTTCCATTGTTTAAAAAAACGTTTTAGAGGAGTCTTTACCTTTCCATCTTGGTAATTATGATTTTGAGTCTTTTCTATTTTGGTTTGATTTTTGAGCTTTTTAGGTTGGATTATTTCATATAAACAATTTTACTGGAGCTTTTTTCTTCAGCTTCATCATCAGCAGATTTTACTTTTTTTCTGTGGAAACTTACTAACTTTCAGAGCAGGTCAATTTCCAGATACACTTAGGAGTTTCGTATCCTCCTCATCTTCTGACTCCACATCTTTCCCCATAGCTTCTAAATGCTGTCCACTAATGAAGCACTGAGCCACATTTATATCCCAGGTAGTATTTCATAGTGCTTATGGGAAAATATTCACGTTGCTCTTAATTCACCAGAAATTGAATTTTTGTCTGCCTCAAGTTATTGTTAAAATTGATTTTTTTCCCTGTATGGATAATTAGTTGAAAAGTTCATCCTTTTCTATTTGTTCTACAATTTATCTCTATTGTAACTCAAGTTTGTATTGCTCTATGGAATGATTTCTGTGCTTTGTGTTCTTATTTATTGATTTCTTTGTGGTATTGATACAGAAGTGCAATAGATATTCTAAGTACTAGAGTTTTAGCATTCATTTTTTCTTATAAGACATTTTCAGAGTCGTCTGTTACTTTGGACTACTTTGATAATTTGCTGCCTCTGCTTCAACAATATGAAATCCATTCTTTTTATCAGACCTAAAATGACCATTCTTAAAGATAAATTGGTACACATTTTCATCATACCCTCTTTTAAGTGATCATTTTTGTTGACCTTTAGCTCACAACTATTAAAAAGATAGTGGTGGGCCATCAGGAATGTCAAGTCTATGTCCATTGAATCTTACATAGGTGGTGGCATGCACTTAGGTAGAGAAAAAATAAGCAGAAATAAACGTGGCTACTATTCCAGAGGATCACAAGGAGCTAAAAGTTTTTGTGAAGTTCAGTTTATTTTTTCTTTCCTCAGTTTTCTGGTGATTTGTGTGTCATAGTTAAGAAATTGTTGTATAATCCAAAGTCACAAAAAGATTTATACCTATGTTTTCTTATAAGAGCTTTATAGTTTTAAAAACTTTATACAATTTAGATCTTTAAGCCTAATAGTGTTTTTTGGTAAACAGAATTTTTTTTAATGGTTTATGAGACTCCCCTCAGGTCATTAAATTAGTATATTATGTTGACTATAAATTTTATAGTTATTCTCACATTGTTCCTAATTCATCAGAAAGCGACATTTTTTTCTGCCTCAAGTTAGGGGTTAAAGTTGATTTTTTTTTCTGTTTGGATAATTAATTGAAAAGTTCATCCTTTTCTATTTGTTCTATAATTTATCTCTTTTGTAATTCAAGTTTGTATCGATCTATAGATTTATTTCTTATTTTTGATCTCTCTGTGGTATGATACAGAAATACAATAGATAATTCTCCTAAGTACTAGAGTTTTATAATTTCTTTCTTCTTGTAAGGCAGGCTCCACATATACAGGTATATTTTGGCTATTTAAAATTTTATCACCATCTCAGATGTTTAGAATCACATTTTTTGATTCTCCAGACTTGTTTCTGGATTTTCAACTGGAATCATGTAGAATATAGAGATCAATTTGGAGAGAATTATATTTTTTATTATATTGAGTTTTCTAATCATGAATATGGTATATTTGTCTATTTAACTATGTTTTATTACTTTCTGTCTATAAATATTTTATATACTTTATATTAGCTTCAACTCTAGGTACTTTCTATTTTTTGATGCTATTAGTATCTTGATTTTTTAAAGTTCTGCTATATTGACAAGCAGCCTCTTAAAATTATTCTTTTAATGCTAATTACTTATTTGTAGATTCTCAGTGACTTTGCTTTTTCCTTTCCTTTTGTCTTACTGCTCTGGTTAAGACCACTTTTCCTAGCGTACTAACAGTTTTAGTCATAAAGGGATGTTGAAGCTTATCAAGTGCTTTTTCTGCATGAGTTTGCTTATTATATACTTTTCGCCTTTAAAATATTAATATGATCAACTATATTCATTATTTTTCTGTTGTTAAAATCATGTGTTCATTTCTACGTTTAACCAAACTTAGTCATGATGTATCTAATTTTATAAATTGCTGAATTTTCTTTTAACAGTATTTTGGGATTTAAAAAAATTTTGTGAGAGGGATAAACCTGTAATTTTATTTTCTTGTTCTGTTTTTGTCTGGTTTGCTAACAGATCATGCCAATGCCATGACGTTTCTAAACTCTGAAGTAGTTTGAGTAATACTGTTAATTGTTTCATGGGTGGTAGAAGTCGGAAAATTCAGCAGGGTTTAATGATTATTTTGTATTTGAATATTTTTTTAGTGATTCAGCTTAAAAAAATGTTATCCTTTTGGAGATAATTTGCAATTTTTCGGGGGAAATATAAATGTATCTTCCATATCATAAATTTTGTATGTCTTATTTCCTCTGGTTTTATTCTGTCCTTTTATGAGGTTTTTTTTTTTTTAAAGAAAGGTAGAGTCAGGAATGAAGGTAGGTAAGCAAGCAGGCAAGAAGAGAGGAAGAAGCCTTTTTATTTATTTTAATTTTATTTGTACATCTTGGCTGTTCCCCTGGTCCTAGGATGCAAACCTGATTCCATAGGAGATATGTGTACTTTACTTGGTTAAAGTCCTTGAATCTAAGCACTACTCCCCCAGGGCACAACCCCTTTTATAAATTTCTTAACATTATTTTTTGGAGTTATTTTTTCTTTTCTTCTGTCTGCCTTTGGACATTCTTGAAAAAAATATATATTACCTGTAAAAGTCATGTATCGTCTCATCTTTGTCTGCAACTTATTACCATTATTATTTTGGATTTGTTTTTCCTAATAATTCTCAATTTTTATCCTGTTTATTTTGAGGCATTTATTTGGGGTGTATATAAGTTTACAATTTTTTTTTGTCAATAAAACCTTTTAGTATAAGGTAATGACATTTTTTATCTTGTAATGCTTCTTACCATAAAATCTGTTTTACAACATTGATGTAGGTAGATTTGCATTCTTTTGGTTGATATTAGTTACTTTCTTTCTTTTCCTTTAATTCCTGTGCCCTTCTATTTAAGGCATGTCACTAATTTTTATATATTAAAGGGTTTTGTTTTTTATCCAGTGTGACAACCTATCTTTCCATAGGATAATTTAAGTTCTTCTGTACTGATTATGATGACTGGTAATATCTCAATTATTTTTAACTATTTTATTTTATGCCATTATTCCAGTCTTTTTTTTTTTCTCCTTATGTTGGTACTCTTGTTTGTTTTTCCCCCCAGGCCTTATTTTGATTGGTTATTTGTTTTGTTTCTTTTTCTTCTGCCCTAGTAGTGGATTTTATATGCTATTTTTTTGTTGTTGTTTTTAATAGTTTTTTGGAAATTTTAACAGGCTATTTAACTTATTTTTCTTCACATCTTTTATGCTATTGTCATGTATTTTAGTTCTTGTTTTATTTTTCTTTTTAAACTGCTGAAGACATTATTTCACATAAGAAATGTTCATTTAGGTTTACTCAAATGTTTGTCATGTTATTTGCTCAGAATTCCGTCTTGCAATGCAGATCTTCTTTTTGGGGGCACATCTTTTTGCTTGAAGAGTGTCCAGTAGCTTTCTGTTAGATCATATATATTAATTGGCAAACTAGGTATTTGTTTGGCTTTTGTTTTGATGTTTGTTTTCTTTTTATGACTAAATGCATCTTTTATTGATGCCTGTTTATTAAGATGTTTCAATTTGATATGTTGTCATTTTCTCACAGTACACTGCCCTTGTTAATATGTAAGCCCTTAGTTTAATTTTTATTTTGTTGTGAATAATCTGATTATTACTCTGACGCTCAACCTCTCCCCCTCCCCTCTCACCCTTCCCCCCTCTCTCAACAAAACCCTTACCTAAAAGTTTCTTGGTTACCTCTTTCTGAAATTCTAGTTAGATATAACATCATTCTTGTCTTCTGTCTTTTACTTGCTTTTCTTTCCTATGTTTTGCTTCTTTGGGTTCCATTATGGGCAGTTTCTTTAGTTCTGCCTTTCAGTTTGCATTTCTCTCTTCAGTTATACCTAATCTGTCAAATATATCTATAATTTCGATAATTAGGTTTTTATTGTTGGCTCATTTTCAACTCTGCTTGTAGATTTCTTTAAACAAGTCCTTGCTTAAAAAAACATGGTTCTCTTTAATTTTTTAATTCATACTAAATAATATGCCTGACAGTTCTTACAAGCGATCCTGATTTTGTTAGGTTCTCCTCCCTTTCTACTTTACTTCCTTTCTTTTCTTTAATTTCTTTACTTTTTACTTGTAAAATGACAGCAGTACTGCTTAGTACCAACCAAGTCATACAGTTGTACGAATTGAGATAATGTAGTACCTAATATGTGGTACATATTAAGTGCTTAATAGCATAGAATAAAAATAAATATATTGTATGATCATTATGAGATGTACAGGAACTACAGATTTTATTGAGGAATGGAAAAGACAGCTTGAATAAATACATATAAATAGATGGAAATACATTACTAAAAGTGTTCTGTGCTCATTTTATGTTAATGATTATACAATTTTGATAAAAATCCAGTTAAATTTAACTTATGCATTTGATAGAATTATTATTATTTACCCCAGCCTTGGGTCTTGAACCCAGATCAGTGGGTCTCATTAGCTACCTAAGCCACAGGGGTACATCATAGATTTTTTTTCCCTTCTCCCCCAGTCCTGAGTCTCGAATTCAGGTCCTTGGGTATATGCTGCTGAGCCACAGGAGTGTACCAGTAAAATCAATAAAATTAAAAAGTTGATGTTAAAGAACAAATGGTTTAGTAAGTTTTTTAATTTGTTTTTATCTTTTTTGTTACACTGCTACTGTGGTACTGGTCCCAGAGTTATTAGGTACTAAGAACAAAGTATGATTTCCTGAGACTTGCTTATTTTTTTTTATCTATACCTACCTACTAAATAAAGGCCCTCTGAAAGGAGGTGATTGAAGAACTCAATCCCGGAAAAATTACCTCACAACTCCAAATATCTTTCTCTTGCTTGTATAGATAGATAGCAGACTGTGGGAGAACTTTCAGCTTCAAAGTAGAAGTGATCCTCAAAATTTCTCTTTTGAGAAATTTTATCCTTTTATTTGGTTGTTGTCTGACTTATGGACTAGGAGCCTTGATTATCTTTTATCATCAGTGGAGATAATTATTTTCCTCTGGGCCTTTTGTATATACTTAACATCATTGCCTAATATCCTTTTTAAAAAAAATCACATTATGCATTAAATTTATATTTATTTAAGCATTTATTGAGCATTTACTGGTGTCAGAAACTAGTTTAGGTATGGGGGAATGAAGTAGTGAACAAAGCAAAGTTCCTGCTTCAATAATAATTATAGGTAATATTTACTGAACATTTATAGTTGAAGTATGCTTGACATATATTGAATGATTTAATCCTCAGAAAACTATGTTATAGGTAGGATAAATCGCTCTCTCTCTTTTTTTTTATGTGAATGGTTTAAATCTTTGCTCAAGATTGAGGTAAGGTCCTAAAAAAGAGTCCTAGGATCACTCTGTTTGTAAAGGGTGACCTTAATTCTCAAATCCAGACCAAATAACAGATAACTTTCTGCTTTGTAATTAATATACACCAGAAGTTCATATTCTTGTATTTTACCAGTACCTATTGATTATAAAATATAAACATTGGTGTAGCGGGGGAGAAGAGGGAATGGTACTGTGCTGAGTTAAGAATTAACCTTTTAGGTGCACATTGAAGACTCATGTGTTAAGTCTGCAGCTGGCTCTTGCATAGCCTGCTTCCTTCCTCAGAAAAACAAAAGCAAAAACAAAAAAAACCAGGGAAGAAAAAACCCTTTAAATAGCATTCTGCTGTCCTCTCCCCACTAGACATTAACACATACTGTGTATCTGTAACATATAAAGTGGATTTTGGTGCTTCCTGGTAGAGCAACTGGTTAGGTCAGTCAGCTCCAAAGGAGTACAGGCTACATACCCTTGGGTTCTAGTCCCAGGTCTGGGGGGGAAACAACTGTGTAAGCAACTAAATAAAAATGAAATATGTTTCTCCTTCCTTTCTCTTCTTGCTTGCTTGCCTTCATTCTTGTCAGCACCTTTCCTAATTAAAACACACACACACACAGAGTGGGTTTTTTTCCCAGTTCCACAAATGGTCACTGTGACAGGAGCACATGGAGGTACTTTTATATGTTTTTCTCTTACTATTTTGCTTTAAAAATTTCAGAATGAAAATATAAAGGGATTTACTTATCTGCCTAATGATGATTTATGTCATTTAATTATTAGTCAAAATCAGTCTGATTGGATTTGTTAGAACCATTGGGGATCTATTAGTTGCTAGTAGACTAAATGATTATCCTATAGAATCAACAAAGCACTGTCAGTAGCATGTGTTATTATCTATGGTGCTTAATTACTGGTCAGGGTGATGTGCAGCAGATGCCTGACTCATCCTTTCTGGGTCTCTTAGCAACAGCTCGAAGAAGAAGCAGCTAAACCTCCTGAGCCTGAGAAGCCTGTGTCTCCTCCTCCTGTGGAGCAGAAACACCGCAGTATTGTCCAAATTATTTATGATGAAAATCGGGTAAGCGCATGCTATTTCTGGTGTTACAGGCCTTTTCTAGTTATGAGTTTTCTGTGATAATTTAATTACATTAAAACTTGATTTCTGTTATAATTTTTAATGTTATTAAATGTTGAAGCTTAGTGTTTCTTCCTTAAATATGAAAAAATGTTTAGTTGTTTTAAATTATTTAATATTTCATTTTACACTTATATTGTGTAAATATTATTTAATGAGAATGTAACCTTTTTATTGGTTGAGTTTTTCTCCTATAGTAATATGACAAGCAAGTTTTGGTATCATATAAAACAACCATTCTGTATTTTTTCTGTAGATTTTCACATTTTAATGGGCATTTAATGCCAAATATTGGTAATATACTAGCAGAGGTAGGTCACTGGATATAGAAATGAATTATCAACTTCAGAATTTAGCTGGGCTGTGGTTTGAATCTTAGTTGACTGTTAGACTTTACTTTTTTAGGTTTATTAAATCAATTTCTTCTTTCATATTCATAATTACAAGTCTCCGTGGAGTTAGGAAAGCCAAACCTGAATTCTATGAATAATTTTCTGATGTCAAATTTTAATTTTTGGCCAGAATCCATCGCAACAATTAAAGGGAAACATTTCACCTCAGTATAAAGCAAACTTTCCAGCAGAGCTGCGTAAGCATAACTTTCAATGTACCTTGGTGGTTTAGCAATTAAGTTGTTAGTCTCTGGCCAGCACAGTCCACTTACATTTCAAGGACCTGGGTTCAAGTCCTGGGGCAGGGATTGGAGGGACTAGCCAAGATGAAGTTATATAATATAAATAAATGCTTCTTCCTCCTTACTCTGACTGCCTGCCTGCCTACTCGCCTTCATTCCTGCCAGCTTTAAACAAAAAACAGACAAAAATAGTAGGCTTCCAGAAATCAATTCTTTAAAAAAATAATATACTTTAAGTACTATCAGAGAGGCTTTTTTTGTTCTTTGAAGAAGAACATAAAATAGAATTTGAGATTGTTTTTTCTTTTCTTTTTTTGCTTTTTAGTTAATAGAGTCATCAAAATCAATGCATCTTTTAATAGGGATCCTATAACTTTATAAAACTTATCAGAGCCCTCAGGAAATTGATCTTAGGAAAAAAATTATGAATTAGCCATGAAATACATGTGTATGAATGAACTTGGTCTCAGATATACATGTGTGAGTATATATAGATAAAAACTGAATGTTACCAGATATGTAATACTTAAGATAATGGTAAGTATCACAGGCAGACACAAATATGGGCAATATTGTTTTCTTGATTGGGTTCAAAATTCGTCCAGTTTATTGAATGGTCAGAAGAATCTTCATGAAGATCAATCACTTGAGAGTAAAAGGCAGTAAGGGAAGCAAAAATCAGGACCATCTCATGCCTGTGGTCATACAGGAATATGGCCTAGGATCGAGAGGAGCTCCTTTGTTTAAGAGACTCCAGGAATGTTGAGTTTTATGTGGAATCTGCTTTTAAAATAATAATCTCTTGAACAGCAGAATACTTTCGTAAGCTAATGAGTTTTACGGTCATTTTGTGAACTCAGGGATAAAGTAAATAGGAATTAGAGCTGAAAATAGTCAAAAAATATCTTATAAAATGAAATGTTGATATCTTTCTTAATATGAGTTAATTTTCACATAAATTAATTTCATTGCTATTTATTAATGTGTTCAATATCGTAATCAACCTTCTCTTACAGTTTCAATATTAGTGAATTCTGTGGTTGCCCGACCAGGATGTGATGACCAAAAATCATTGAACAAAAATCTGATAGAGAATTTGTGTTTCATTTTGTGTATGTTTATCTTCCTTAATTAGTATGGTAAATATTACTTGATAGCCAGCGACAAAAGTGAAAACACCTTGCAGACTCTTCATTTTAGTGTTTACTTATTGGTTTGTTGTACATCCTGTGAAAAGACCAACAATCATCTCTCTTAATATTAGACATACAGTGAAGATTATTTTTAAATCACAGTAACTGTGAAAGCATCTATTTAAAAAATACATGTTTTGTATACCTTTCTACTTGTCCTCTGCTCTGACTGTGTACGTAGTTAAAGCACTGGCACGAGGGTTCCTGGAGGGAAAGCCACACAGCTGGGCCCAGAGCACAGCTTTCTCTCTACTGACTACTCAGTGCTTTTCCTGCCTCTCTGTGCTCGCTTTTGTAATGCCATCTCTGCCTCTTTAACTTCTTTAATGAATGCCCTGATCTGTTCTGACATCATAGGCAAGGAGAAATGAATGATGGTAAGATACATCTTTCTCTTTGTTTGGCAGTAGCATACACTGATTGGGAATTCAGCCTAATGTGGCTTAAGAGATAAGGGCCATTATCTTATATAAAAGCATCTTAAATTTTTTTTATATATTTAGAAAGTTAGTGGGAGGAAGAAAATACCCGAGTGACTTAATTTTAGAGTTTGCTTCCTGAGAGAAAAACTGCCTTGCATCATATTTAGACTTCAAACTAAAATCATTTTGTCTCTAAATAGACTTTTCTCTTGGACTATTTTTAAAGTTCAGTTTGCTGTTACCTTTCTCAGTTGTAGGGTCCAAAAATCCATGTAAATTCTGTAGTTTCAGATTTAAAATGCATATAGAAAAGGATATATATGGAGAGTGCTTTTCAAAAATAATTTTTTTGTGCTGCAATGGAATGATTTGCACATCCCCAGAAGAGAGAAAGGGGTTGACAGTAGAGAGCATACTTAGTGCCAACCACCTCTAGTCACTGAGACCAGTGTTCTAGGATTTTGTCTTTCTCTGCTTCTTTGGATTTTGTTGTCAAGAGCATCAGTAGTCTGGTCAGTGGCTTCTATTTCCTTCTTTGGCAGTTGCTTACTTTGAGCCCCTTCTCTCTTATACAGATAATGAATTTCCTTTCTTCAGTCTTTTTCCCTCTAACCCTTCATTCATGTTTGAGTTCCAATATGTGATTCTCCAAATTTCATTCATCTGTTACCTATATGATTTGTCCAAATGAAACCTTTTGATGATTTTCTGCTTTCTAAAGAGTAGCCTAATTTTTTTTTAAATCTGATCTTACATGCCTACCTGCCTGACTTTCAGCCAGTTACTCCTTTCTCAGTTTACTCCTATCAGAAGCGGTTCTGAATGTTCTTTGAAGTTGTTAGTACCTTTACCTGATGATGTTGCCCCTGCCTTTAGGCATTCCAGTGCTTTTCTTTGTCAGTGCACTGAACTTCAAGACCCAGCTCAAGTATCACTTTCTCTGTCAAGCCTTTGAAGACCCCATAACTTTCTATACCAGGAAGGGCTCTCTTATTTATTGTTTTCTTAATGTCTAGCAGTTGCCTGACACATAGAACATACTTGACATTTATTTGAGGAATTAATCTCTTCTGTCTGCAGACATAGTATAATAATTATTACATGGAAATGTGAGGGTTTTAAATTAAATTTTTCTTCTGGCAAACTATCGATAGGTTTACTTGCCCTTAGCAGTTAAGCCAACACGATGTCAAATATTTAATAAAACTTAGCAAAACTTAAAATGTTGGGGTTTGTAAGCATCTTAAATATCTGTCTTTAAAATTAGCCCAAAAAGGTAAGTACCTTTACTTAGTAGAATAGTAGTAATTTTGCTTTTTTGTTTCTGTTATTTTTGTACAATTCCACTTAGCCTACCATTCTTTTTGTTGTTGTTGTTGTATTTTGAAAGGGAAGATACAGGCAGGAATGAAGAGAGGAGTAGGCAGGCAGGCAGGAAGAGAGAAGAGGAAGAACTTTGGTTTTTTTGGTGGTTCTCCTCAGCCTCGGTCTTGAACCTGAGTTTTCGGAGTCCACAGATACGCGGACTGCATGGCTTTATGTGCTAGGTCACCAGGGTGTGTCAGTTTGCCATTTCTTGATACAGACTTTAATCCAGAGTGCATTAAGAAAGCAAAATTTAAAGCTCTTGTGTTTGAGTGGTGTCCTGTTAGTGGTCTAGAAAGAGTTGTGGGAGCTAGTTGTGCCTAAATTTACCATCTTTCATGATGGTGTTTTTCTGTTATTTAATGTATGCCTAAAACTGATACATTTGAATTTTATGTAATTACATTTTGACTTCTCAAGATGAATAGTTACCTAGATTAATTGTTTTCTATTGGAGACTTTTTTGATTGTCAAATGTGGGGGAGAGGAGGGTTGTTACTGTCATCTAATGCGTAGAGGCCATGGGAAACCGCTAAGTACCCTACAGTGCTTGGAACAGCCCCCACAACAGAGATTTATCTTGTTCCAAACATTAATGATATGACAAGTCTGCCACAATACTGTGAAAATATGATTTGCTGCTCAAAATCAATGAGTTTTTATAGTTTTGTATTTGACATTTTTAATGTTTTTCTAATTTTAATAACATTTAGATTTCTTTGGAGTTTGGGAAATATAATAGTTTTGTTCTTCCTATGGTAGTTAAACAGTTTTCTCATACATATATGTGTATATGTATATATATGTATGTGTATATATACACACTATATACATACATACTCAATAAATACTTGACTGATTATCATTAATAAATGGGATAAAAAGGGAATGTCTTTATACTTGGGGAATACTCATTGATACTCATTCCCATTTGTATGTCACAGAAATTCTGCAACTCCCAGGCACATTGAGATTGGAGTCTGCCATTGTTAACGCATGAAAATGTATTGGGAGCAAAAAGATTTGAGATTCACTGACACATTTGCTAGTCATATACTTTCAATTTAAACATGTTTATCAAATTTTATTTCATTTCATTTGTCTAATGAAGTGATATTTTTGTTAAATAGCACTTTGATCTAGATTACTTTTGAACGTGACATGTAACAGTATATAATTCAGCACTTATCCTTTTTAAGTAATTCAAACTAGTTGTTTCCTCTATTTTTCAGTTATTACTGACATTTTCTTGTAACTACAAAGTAAATTCACTATAAGCTTTTCTTCAGAGAGATCAGTTTGGCTTATCACAATTTGGCAACTTTATGGTAATTTATGATTTTTAATTTTCATTAAAGACATTATCAATCAAAGCTTTTAGAATATTTGAGGGATCTATTTCTAATAGTGGACTTCTGTTTTATTTCCCTGGAATTGTATTAAAAATAAAATTTTATTGAGATAACATTAGTTTACAATATAATAATGTGTACAATGTTATACCTAAAATTTTTTTTATATATTTGCTTTTAAGAATTTATGAATTCTTGATGTATGGCTTTCAGTGCCGATGTTTACCTTTGACTGAATTTGGTGAGGAAACTTCGCATATAAAATCACAGAGCATTTCAGTGTTTCATAAAAGAAGACTATTTAGAAATAAAGATAATTAAACTGTAGATGAGAGAGTTCAGGTAAATATAGGTAGTGATTTTGCACTTGGGTAATGTAAATTTTAATTATATAATAATGTTTTCATCTCTAGAAAAAAGCAGAAGAAGCTCATAAAATATTTGAAGGTCTTGGCCCAAAAGTTGAACTGGTAAGAAATTTTTTCATTTCTAGTGTTTTTTTTGGTGGTAATTTTACTTCCATAAGATGGAGTATGATCTATTTTACTTTGGGGTGAGAAGGCTGTAGTTGGGCAGAAAGTTTGTAATAAAGTTTAAACACTGGTGCATGAACTTTTGGCTACCTTTGCAGAAGCATTATCCTGAGTATGTTTTTGTCTGAGCAGCTGTTTAATCAACTCCAGGTAGAAGAAGGAAGACATAAAAATAGAAATAAAAAGTCCTTTGAATTTTATTTTTAAGATGATAACAGTGCTTATTAATATTGTTTTACCTTAGAAATTAAGTCTATGTACTATGAGGAGCAATATGCCAATACATTGGATAATTAAGAGAGCATGGGCAGAATTTTAGAAACATGCAGTTTACTAAGACAATCAGGAAGAAATAGAAAACTTGAACAAAACAGTTACAAACAAGGAAATAAAAGTAATCAAAAGTCTCCCCCAAAATAAAAGCCAGATGGCTTTACTAGTGAATTTTACCAAACTTTCAGAGAAGAATTAATACCTGTTCTCAAAGTGTTCCAAAAAATTGAAGAATAGGGAATACCTCCAAACTCTCTATATGAGGCCAACATTTCAGTGATACCAAAAGCAGACAGGGACGTCCTTAAGAAAGAATATTACAGACCAGTAGCTCTGATAAACATAGCTGCAAAAATCCTCAACAGTTTTAACAATTGAATACAGCAATGCATCAAAATTATCATCCTACGTGATCAAGTCGGATTTATCCCGGGGATGCAATGATGGTTCAACATATGCAAATCTAATAATGTAATAGACTACATTAACAAAAGCAAGAAAAAAAATCCTATCAGTAGATGCAGAGAAAACATTTTAACAAGATTCAGCACCTCTTTATGATAAAAGCTCTACATAAAATTGGGATAGAAGGAATGCTCCTCAATATAAAAATGGCCATATATGAAAAATCCACAGCCAACATCACTCTCATCACTGCTATTTGACATTGTACTGGAGGTGCTAGTCATTGCACTTAGAAGAAACAAAAGGAATGCAAATGGAAAAGAAATAGTAAAACTATCACTATTTGCAGATGACATGATAATATACATAGAAAACCCTAAAAACTCCATCAAAAAACTACTAGATTTGATCACTGAATAAAGTGGTGGGCTACAAAATTAATATACAAAAATCTGTACATTTTTGGTATAAACAATATGATAGAAGAGAATGAAATAAAGTTTATGAATAAATGTATTTATTATGGGATATGGTGGATTTGCAAAGTATTTAGAATAATGGCGTTATTAGGAAATGAGATAAACAGTTAGTCAAGGAACCCAAAAGCTTGGAATTTTGGTAGGGCGTGTATTGGTTAAACCCATTAGTACTTTACTTAGGCTTGCATTAAAATGCAAATCGCGTCTTTATTCACTGATGCACAACTTTTTATATATACTTGTTTATTTTATAGCCCCTCTATAATCAGCCATCAGATACCAAGGTGTATCATGAGAACATCAAGACGTAAGTATCAGCTTTGGAAATTCTTCAGTTAAAGAGCATATATTCTATGAAGAGATCATTTTATGTTACTGCTGACATAGTATTTTAATATAGTGTAGGTATGTTTTAGATTTGTGTAATTTGCTGTTGTTTTACTATATGTTATCTTCCTCTGGCTTCTTGGGGGTTGGGGTAACAGCTTTGAATTTCCGAGGCCAAAAAATGGAATAAATTATTGCATAAAACTAGCTGGTTTTATAATCTGCTAGTAAAAAAAGGTGGATACTTAACATTGAAATGGCTTACCTTGAGGCTTGAATTTTTTGCCTCCTGTTTTGTCTTTTTTTCAGTGGAGTACCTGCAAGGCGCATGATGAAGTAAGATAATGAAGCTTTTTCATTTAAGACTAGTGATGACACCGTCCCCCACCAAGCCACACCTGCCATTGCAAAGTAGAAGTGCCACGGATCATTTTATCATTATTCAAAATCCTATTCTAGGGAAATCCCTTCCATGACTCTTGCTAATGACGGTATTTGTAGATCCTTCTGCCATTTACTGTCCTGGTGCCTTGGAAGCGCTCAGTCACCTCACGTGGGTGAGGAGACTGCTCCAGAATGTAGTTTGCTTAGCCTTGGCTCATCCTAGATTCCAGGCCTTAATGGATGCAGATTTTGGAATAAGAAAATAAGTGAAAAGAACCTAATTTCTTGATCTGATTGAAGAGAGGAAGCTAGATAGATATCTTTTTTAAATTATATTTTAAGAGAATTTTAGGTTAATTATTCTTAGTTTGTAAACAGAAATGTGATATTTCTACTTTATATGTTTTATTAAATATAATCAGCATTATTTTCTAGAACAGTTACTAATGAGCACATTGCTATTTATATATATATTTTAAATTTCTTACTGAGTATGTGCAAGTAATTGGCTACTTTGCAGAACTGGTGGCAAATATAATTTGCATGATAGTATGCATGAAAACAATTGAAATTTGAATAATTTTGACTTTTGTTAAGTGAGTGGTTCATAGTAAAAGTCATATACTTAGAATTTTTCTGTGAGATGCTATTATGATCTTGACAACCCTTAGAAGTAGACTAGGCAAAGCTCATAAAATATACTTTGCTTTGGAACTGTTGTAGCTATTTGAACTTTTTAAGAACAAGAATAGTAGATCAAATCTACTGGGCTACTTTTCATTATTTTTTTTTTTTCACAAAGCTTCAGTTATGTTTGTGTTCTGTCTTCTTCCCCCCATGTTAGTTGGAGAGCAGCTCTGTCTAATTACTTCATGTTGTCTCATTGCCTCCCATAATGCATAGTGCACTGTCCTGAGATGGGTACTGATTGGCTGACTTCTTCATTTATATTCTTAGGAAACATTTTAAATTATAAGTGTTATCATTTGCTTTTGAGTAGCGCATAATTAAAATTACAGCAAACTGAAATACGGTAACGCTTTCACTGTACTTCACCTTTTGAAATTCATTTACTTAGCTGCATGCATCCATACAAATCATTCAGTGGCTATACTTTCATCGCTGTCACTTACTTTGTATGAAATAGCAAATGTACCTTTGAATAATTCTTCTCATCTCTTGGCTACTTTTCCATATAGCTAGCTCCTGATTGCCCATGCTTATTTGAGTGGAGCCAGTATCACTGGTAGCCCTGAATGGCAGATAATCCAAACAGTTACTTCTGCTTACCTTGGCTTTATATTTATATTTGAATAATCAACTTGAAATCCTTTCTGGAACTAGGTGGGGTATAAATATTTATAAATATTTGAATTGCATGTCATTTTTTTAAGGTCAATTCTTCAAATGTAAAAAGTGAAATTGTTACATTAATATATAAGTCTTTCTGTTTTGTCATATTACCCTTCATTACATCTTAGAATGGACTGTGTCATTTCTGTGACTGAAGAATATCTTGTGTAAAGCAGAAATCACCTCTGTCTAATTATATTGGTATACATTCTCATAGCAGGGAGGTCAGCACCATATCTGAGGTAGGGAGGTAACTTTAAAAGCTTGTCCTTCTACCTCCCTTCCTCTAAGAATGTACAAATATATTTATATCATTCAAGTTCTTAAGAAGAATCACTGTGTAATTATAGCTTGAAAGTAAGAGTTGCATTTTATTGAATGTAATAATTGAAAATTATATAAAGTTAGCTATAGAGCAAGAGAAATTTTAGTCAGTTCTAATTACTGCAAAAGTCTTATTTTACAGGGCGAAAAATTAGTATTAACTGTGATTACGTCATATATTCTTAAGTGATCTTTGCTTGTTTTCCAGTGTCTGAAAAACAAAAAGTGAATGCATTATTGTGCATTTTCTTAATGTCATACAACCATATTTTTCTCTTCTAGAAACCAGGTGATGAGGAAAAAACTCATTTTATTTTTTAAAAGAAGAAATCATGCAAGAAAACAAAGGGTGAGGTCCTATCCTTGTTAACTGAAATTCATACAACTTTCCCATTCATGCTTATTTAGGCATTCACTTTCTCATTATTAGTAGTTCTTGATTATATTTATGAAGAGGTTCTGATTTAGAAAATAACTATAAATGTCATTTAAATATAAATCTAATTCTAGCAATATTTTGATATGATTCATACTTAATATCATTATCTTATTCATTTCTTTGGTCATCTATATGTAACATTTTCATTTGCCAAAATAAAACGATGAGTAGTTTAAAAATATGAAAGAGAAGTAGAATAATCTACATGTAATCTCTTAACCCTCAAACAGTTGTGGGTTTTGGTCCTGCTGATTAGATATTATTGTTTTTTCTTATTAGAAACTGGGTCAGCTAAAGTTTAGCTTTTTCAGATTCAAATAGTTTTTCACATAGATTGTAACCTGAACGTTTTGTGCTTATAGTCTTTATGTAAATTAAGTTTCAAAAACTATGCCAATATTCTTATTTTTGTGATATGTTCATATTAAATTGGAAAAAAAGCTGTTGATTTGTTTAAATTCAGTTGTTTAGTAAATAAGTGATGTTGTTTAATGTATGTAAAAATGAACTTTGTACCTTATATTTAATGACCTGACAATTGAATAAATTATATAGTTCAAGAGTAGCCACTTTTATTTGGTGTAAACTTCTAGTATGCCAGTTTTGCCCTTCAAATATTATCTTAAATTACTGGTTTTGATTTTCTTTTGCCCAGAATATACAAATTATAAGAAATTAGCTGAAGTTACTTTTTTTCTTATGCAGTAATTGTGATAATTGCTGAATTTGTTATCTGGTCATATAAACACAGAAACACAAACTTTCTGTAGAATACTTACTTGTAAAGTTTATATGTTCACTGATTTATTTAATAAACATTTATTGGCTGTTTATCCCATGTTTTATCCTACAATAGTGTGCAAGATAGCAATATGATTTTAGCCCTTGGGGAGCCTAAGGTATGAGGAAGTCAGTAGGCAATCACAGTGTTGTGATCTTATTGTAGTAACGGGTGTACAGATGACCGTGAGAGCATATAAGAAGGGTAGTTAATGCAGATATGAATCATGAAGCAGGAAAGATTCACAAATGGAGCAATACTGTAGAAATTTGAATAAGCAGAGAGAGCAGCTTAAGTGACAGTCTGGGAGTGGGGAGGGGGGTAGTATGACTATTCAGAAATGGTTTAGATTGAGTGGCAGTGTGGTGAGAGATGAGACTACTGAGGGAAGCTGAGGCCAGTTTGTACAAAGCCCTGGAGGTCATGTAGGGTACTTGGAGTTGGATCTTGAGGGTATCTAATGTTTAAACCGAGTAAATGGAATGTTCACGTTTGTGTTTTTAAGAATTTGCATCTGGTTACAATATGAAGAAATCACGGGGGAAGACATTTAAGGGTTATTGCTTTAATCTAGACAAGGGATGATTTTGACTGAGGAGGTAGCAGTAGAGACAGAGAAATGGTGAAGGATACGGAAGACATGGAGGAGTTGAAAAGAATAATTAGAAAGTGGGTGTGTGTGGGGTTGATATGGAGCGTGAGGAAGACAGTGTTTTCTCTAATGCCACTTTCTTTAGATGACCAATGTTAACGATTTTTCTAGCTCCTTTCAAGCACCCTTTTCTTTCTGTGTGCAATCAATATATACACAGTTCAATGCCTATAATGAAGGTTTCTTCTTTTTACTTCTTCTCTCTTTGGAAAATGGGATCATACATTACTCATTTCTCTAAAAACATTAATTCTTGCTTTCATGTAGTTGGATTTCTTTTTATCATAAATTACAATAATTTCTGCCTCTTTTTTGCTCTGTCAAATATTTTATGACAGCAAAAAACCTGCAAGTAACCAGAGTCTGCAGTGATAGAGAAATGGCTGAAGTGTGTTTTCTGATAGATTGGAAAGATAACGATATGTTAATATGATTGCCTTTGGGTGATTGGTATTATGAACTGCTTACATGGTTCTATTTTTAGTTTTCTATATTTTTCAACAATGAAGGCATACTGCTATCAGCAAATTAGTCTCCTGCTAATAGTAGCTCATCAATTAGTTTGTTAACTTGTATAGTCTTAAAGTTAACTAAAATTTCCAGCTAGAATATATTCTACATCTTTCGTTGGAAGTAGATCCCTTTCAGATCAAGGACAACTTTTCATTCACAATTGAGTCATAGATCAAATGCACTTCTGACTTAACCTTAAAAAATAGCATAAGCTTAAAAATATTAGGTTATTCAGAATCATAGACTTCGGTTTAATTACTAATTTGCTACGGGTATTTGCTAGGAACAGAAAATCTGCCAGCGTTATGATCAGCTCATGGAGGCATGGGAGAAGAAAGTGGACAGAATAGAAAATAATCCTCGGAGGAAAGCTAAAGAAAGCAAAACAAGGGAGTACTATGAAAAGCAGTTTCCAGAAATTCGAAAACAAAGAGAACAGCAGGAAAGATTTCAGCGGTAAGTAGATCAATGTTTAATGGCCATGCTTATTTCCTTTGGATCACATTTTCCCCCGGGCATAATATTTTTTGTTACCTGAAGATTATTTTAAAAAGTTTATGAAGAACTTTTCCTTTGAATATGAAATTGCTTTTTATTTTTATATTTTAAAGGAAAGGTGCAGGCAGGAATGAAATCAAGAAGGCAGGCAGGTAGGAAGAGAGAGGAGAAGAAGCACTTTCATCTGTTTTATTTAGCAGTTCATTTTTATTGCTTCTCCTGGCTCCGGGACACAAACTGGGTTCCATGGGATGTGGGCTGCTCTCAGTCAAAGACAGTGGGTCAGCTGCCTCTTCACCATTGCACACCGAAACTGTCTTTACTAGAAAAGATTGTCTTAAGTGAATTTAGTACTAATTTTTCATATTTAATCATACTGTTGAATCTAAATTTGCATGAATAGCTTCAAATTAATTTTTCCATTATTAAAAATACTTTGTTTTGGAGATGACAGCTACTAAGAATAGACCTGAAAAATCTCTTAGTCCTTCATTATTAACATAATGAAACAGTATTAAATTTGATTGCTAATTAAGATACTTTGATGTTATCAGATAGTTGTGATTGGCTTCTTGTGATTTTCTTCTGATTTGTTTTTGCTTTTGGAGAACATGTATTTTACAAAGGTTTTAAAAACTTTAGTTTTCTTCTCCACTGACTCATGTGTCATGTAAGTCCCATTAATCATAATTAAGTTTTTTGTGAGGGAGGATGGTTGCGTATTTTTTCTCTTAAAATGTTTAATGTATTTTTCTAAACCTGCTGTCCTTTACTCAGGGAGGCAGATAAAAAGTGACTATTTGAAATGAAAATGACACCAAGTAGTGGTTTTCCAGGAGTTTCCCATAAATAGTCTGCCATTTGAGCTTGGGCATGTAACCTTTAAATCTTAATCTGAGTATTTAAATCATTGTTAACAATGGTTAATTACAAAAGCACATTACTTTAAAGTAGTAATAGCACATTTGAGGTTTCTTTTCTGATTTCTAGTTGGTTACAGAAGTCCTATTCTGAAAATTTGTCTTTATAAAAGTGATTTAATTGATACCTCTTCTTTATAAAAAATCTTTAATTATATATTATAATTTCTCTTTATATTTAGTGTTGGACAGAGGGGAGCTGGTCTTTCAGCCACTATTGCTAGGAGTGAGCATGAGATTTCTGAAATCATTGATGGGCTCTCCGAGCAGGAGGTAAGAAAATTAATTGATTTAATTCAAGTTGATTCATTATTTATTCAAGCATTTTAACCTCATACCCTAGAAAATAAGGTTTTTACTTTTATATAAATAAAGGAACATAAAGTTCTGGAGTTTGGACTGTTCTGAGGATAGTGGTCAATCATTAAAGGCTTTCTAACAAGATTGTCATGTGATCACACTGACATTTACAAAGATGGCTTTGGCAACCAGAAGGCCTGATAAAGAACTTAAGTGGATGTTATGTTAAAAACAAGGACATGAGTCTGGGAAACAGTTTAGAAATGCATAAGAGAATACTGATGGGAGAGATTAATAGAAAATAGAATGGACAGGATGAGATGAATGAATAAAGTGTGTGCATGACAAAGAAGAGAAATGGACAGTGACTCCCTGGTTTCTAGGTTAGAGGACAGAGTCAGTAGTGCTATATTCTACAAAAGCAAAAGAATATATATTTTGCAGATAATTGTATGTTCAGTGTTCAGTTGTAGACTGAGCTGCTGGTGGGATCTCTGAAGGGTGCTATCTAGCAAGGTGAGTGGGAGACAAATACAATACTAAGAGGTTAATACTGGATAAGAATGAGTTTCAGTCCCTAGAGTGTATCTTAACCTTCTTAGCTATGTTCAAGCTATGTATCTGTCTCTCTCTCTCTCTCTCTCTCTCTCTCTCTCTCTCTCTCTCTCTCTCATTGAGGTAACTTTGATTTCTAAAGCAGTATAAGTTTTAGACGTGTGGGCTCACTTTTCATCAAATATGTGATAACACATCATCTCTGTCACCAAATTTCTAATAGTCCTCCACCACTGTTCATTGGACCTCCACTACTTTTTGCTCCCTATTACCCTCTGGTAACTTCAGTTCTTTTGTCATTGTGCAAGGATTATTTAGACTATCTCTTAAAATTAATCCAAAAGCCATATACTATCTATAGTTTTTCTAGTTTTGGTTTTATATGGATTTTTTATAACCTTTTTTCTAAATTCTGAAGGTATTGCTTATTTGAACATGGTGACTTCCTGAAATAATGATTAAAGATATTTGTTATATTGCTACATATTTCAGAATTTTTGGCCATAATTCCTGCAATGATAAATCTGTGTTAAATTTCTTTGCTTGCTTTTTGACTGATTCCATCACATTTGTAAACATTCAGAAGAAACAATTAAGGTGATTTAAGATTATGTGCCTATCCTAACCCATAATTTGGTGTTCAAACTGATAATTGAGAAGTGCCCCAGAAAATTAGAGACTTCATAAGAATTTGATTATAAGGCAGTGTCTAATTTCATGGGGGAAAGTTTTGGGAAAATTGTAGTAATGAATTTAAAAAGTATGTATGTATATTCTCTGCCTCTATTACTCATTCAGTAAAAATATTTATTGACATAATTAAACACTATTTGTTAGATATTTTATATATATATATATATACACACACATACATGTATATGAAACTGCTATTGTCATTTGTTTATTTATTTGTCCTTTTGAAGGAAAGGTGTAGACAGGAATGAAGGCAAATAGGTAGGCACGCAGTTAGGAAAAGAGAGGAGAAAAAGCATCTTTTTTAATTGTTAATTTTTTTTTTTGGTTGTTCCCCCCAGCAACAAACCCAGGCACTTGGGATGTATGTGGACTGTACCTAGCCAGAGGCTGCTGACTAACCCACTAGGCCACCAGGGCATGCCTACTATGTCATTGAACTACATGTGTGTTTCTTACAGTGTATATTGAGTCAGTTGGTCTATGACCATCTTTAAGTTTTATTCCAAGTAATTGACACTTCTTTTTTTGCAGAATAATGAGAAACAAATGCGACAGCTTTCTGTGATCCCACCTATGATGTTTGATGCAGAACAAAGACGTGTCAAATTCATTAACATGAATGGGCTTATGGAGGATCCTATGAAAGTTTATAAAGATAGGCAGTTTATGAATGTTTGGACTGACCATGAGAAAGAGATTTTTAAGGACAAGTAATTTCAATTTTATATTATTCTCTAATTGAAGCCTATATAAGTTGGTAAAGAGTATATTTGACATTTATTTGTAAACTGAACTGTTTACCCAAAAAACATATTTTGGTACTTGAGTAGAGACAGTGGAAAGTAGGAAATATATATTTGATATGACCTTTCCCTAAGTTTCTAGCTGGTAGTATAGGTAACATAAAAACTGGGTTTATGAAGTCATGGTAATAAGCATGGCACTCAAACTTGGGTGGTATCTGAATAACCTGAGAGATAGATAAAAAAATATATTTCTGTGTTCCACTATAGATAAATCCTGGTGGATGGTGCCAGGAATCTGACCTTTATAAAAACTCAGTAATTCTGCAGTTTTCTCCAGGTTGAAAGTTAGGAATCACTGGGGATTAGTCTCTATATAATATTTCTATTCCTGAGTTTTTGTTTCTGTTTTTCCCTCTTCTCTTTTTCTAAGGTGTTAAAATGTTTATGTTTATATTTGCTGTTTTTTTTAAAACTCAGGTTTATTCAACATCCAAAAAACTTTGGACTCATAGCATCCTACTTGGAAAGGAAGGTAAGATATGGTTTGCATTGAGAATGGCTATAGGTTTGTAAAGACTGCTACTTGGAAAGTTTGAACTTTAATAATAGAAGTAGTTAAATAGAACAAATTACTGCTAAGGACTGGATATAGAAAAGATTTCTCTTGTGACAAATATTGTCATATTTATAATATGTTGTAATATGTTTATAATATGTTAACAGTTTTAAACACAGAACACAGACTAATTTTCATGCTTAATTAAAAGTGACCTGATATTATATTTCCCTGAAAAGCACATAGATTACAATACCTTTTGTACCTCACTAATCCTAATTAAAATATCAGAGTTCTTATTTTTCACAGTAGATTGTAGTTAGCGGATTTGAGCAGCATATTTAGATATTTACACATATGCAGTAATAAAAGGGAGTTTAGTTACTGGTTAAAAAGAAGTGTTTGAATGTTTCTGATATCTTTTACATAATTTGAGGCAGGATAACTATAATTGTCCATTAAAATAGTAGATGTAATGAATATATTTTTGGAGCCTAAATAATGCCTTAATGCTAGCCATGTTACTCTTCAATTTATCAGAGTATCAGTTTTCCTTGAATATGTTACTTGATTTTTAAAAAATGTTATTTCATTAGATCCTCAAAAAAATGTTTTTCTTTACAGAGTGTTCCTGATTGTGTCTTATATTATTATTTAACCAAGAAAAATGAGAATTATAAAGCCCTAGTAAGAAGGAATTATGGAAAACGCAGAGGAAGAAATCAGGTATGTTTCATTACTGTGTGGAAATGTGTTTCAGAGGTGGTGACTTAGGAAGATGAAAAATGTTACAGTAGGAGAATTGCACTTAAAGTGTTCATTAGGGATTGACATTTTAATTAATTAGGATATGCTTTCCTAGAAGGGCTGCTGTGATAATGCATAGCCCATTGCTCTTCATATGAATCACAATATGGAATTGCATGAACTGTGGCAGCAACTGGTTGAATTAGCATTCCTATATTCCTTTTGGTTTCCCCACACAGCCCCGCTTCTTCTCTTGATCACCAGGTACAGGTTATTTAACACAGATCTCTCATTATTTGTAGCCATAGCTTTTTTCTTTTTTCTGGGTCACTGTTTCCTACAGAATGCTATGACCTTATAAGATGTGATTACATATTCTTCAGAAACAGTATTACTTGGTCAAAAATGTATAGGCAGTGTTTTATGAATCAGTTGTATAAAACGCTGCTAGTGGTTGAGTAAGCTGAGGTGACCTTGACATGCATTTTCAGTGGTTTGATGGAGGATGGGGGCAGAAATAAGATTATAGCAAGCAGAAGAGGATATGAGGAAGTAGCAATAGTAAGTGCACCCTTGTTTGTAAGATTTACTTATGAAAGGGAGCAGACATATGGGTGGTAGGATTGATGAGGGTCAAAAGAATGGAGAGAGTATGCTTGTACACTGATGGAAACAGTACTTTAGTGACAATGAGATGGTTGTAGAGCTCTGTAAAGATTTGCTAACTGAAGCGGGGAAAGTGGAATGTTGGCAGTGAAGTAGGAAATACTGTTCTGTTAAAGGATCCAGGGCCTTTTCCCTGCTTCATATGGAGAAGAGGAATTAAGACCTTTTAGAGATTCTAGAACCTGTCTACATTTATAGAAGTTTTGTCTATATATATAAATTTTTTTGAAAGGAAAGGTACAGGCAGACAAGCAGGCAGGAAGAGAAGAAGAACCACTCTGTATATGTTTATGTAGTTACTTACATTGGTTGCTCCCCCTGGCTCCTGATCTTGAACCTAGGATATTGGTCTGTATGTGGGACTGCTCCCAGGTGTGCTAGACCATTAGGCCACCAGGGCACACCCTATAATTTTTAATAATTTTTATCCTAACTGCAAAATATATTTATGAATTTAACATTATTTTTAGAAATTTTGTTACTTTTTTTCAATCCCAGATAATAGAAGGGAATAATTTGACATACATTATACTTTACCCTTGTAGACTAACAGTCTCTTGCTTGTGATGATAGAGGAGAAAAGTATTTTTGTGCAGTGTCTGTTACTCTGAAACATTGATGTTTTTATCCTATGTTATCTCACTCCTCTTTGTGGCACACTTGTTAAACTCCAGCCATATTCGGGTTTTCTTCTGCACACATTCTTTTTCTTTGTACTAGCACCTGTAGCATGCCCCAGAATATAATTGCAAAACCAGTTTTTTCCATATACACCCCCTGCACCTTGACCTGAGTTTTAGGATGCTTGCCATAGTGGTCGAGGTAGGAACAGAACAGTTAACAAAGAAAACCCAAGTTTTAACTTGTGGAGTTATCTTTTATTGTGATACCTATTAGACATTCAAGTGGCGATATCCAGGTAGATATGTTAGTCTGGAGTGAGGAAGAAGATTTGAATTAGACATATGTAATTTACTGTATAAAAATTTCAGAAAGGCTCAAAAAATGAATTTAGTTACAAGTTAAAAAAATGTAAATCTATATTTCAACCCTTTATCCTGGTAGATATAGAGATCTAACTAATTTGAAAATCATTTTACTGCTTTATTATCCAGTCAGATTTGAATCAATAGGAATTATCTCAAATAATCCCAGAGAGATTAGGACAGATTATTTCAAGACTGTAGAGTTCTTTGAAAATTAATGCTTGAGTCTTTCAATTTTTATTCAATTGCGTCTTCCATCCGCCACTGCCATCCACTTATCCAAAGGAAGTAATATTTTTTCAGATGTATTGTTATTGACTGATAGATTCCAAATTTGTGAGGTTTGAATTTTAAATTGGTGGCATAGGGAACTTTGCATGTTATTTATTCTGAAAATATGAAACAATCATATTTTTATTAGAATTGAGTTCATCAGAAATTATTATTTGAAAAGTTTTAACTCTTCTTTCAAACTTGTTAGATAATTGCCCAAACCATATTTTGCAGTCAACTTTATAGCATTCCATGATGAGAGTTTTGATTTTTATAAATTTTAGCTGATGCATTAAATACGTATCAAAGATTGGAGAAACCAAAAGCCACTTTTCAGTGCTACTGTTTGGAATTGAGAATTATTAATAATGTGCCAAGTAGTCATTTGATTCTGTGTAAAACATTTTGTCCGAAGTAAATTTTTTTCTTCGTTTATCTTACATCCCAAATAATAAGTCTGTCACTGTGCAGATAGAATTACTGTAATAACCTGCTCACGACTTACAAGCAAACATTGTTTAGAAACCACATTCTTCATATCCAAATACTTGATTGCTTTCACAAGAATTTGTACTTTTCCTTCATGCCGACATCATCTCCTTTAAATATACTGTGTTTTTAGTCCTGAAAAGGTATTCAAAAGCATACTTTGTAAATACACTAATTTTAAATTTGGAAAGTTTCTGACTAAACTGTTAGCTAGACAGTAGTTACAATGTTTTAGACTGTTAAAAAAATTTGGTATCTTGAGTAGAGTTTTAGACCCAAAATTGCTCTCTGCCTTTTGTATCTGTATAACCTTGGTCATATCCCTTTACTTGCTGAGTCTCTGTTTCCACATTACTGACAGTGGGGGGCATTAATACTTATTTTTCAGTGTTAACTTGAGAAGTAAATGTGTTAAGTCCCTGAAGTTCAGTGTCAAGCACATGATTATCCACTAAATGGTAGCAGCTATTCCCCTAAAGGTGATATTTTTTTGTGATTGACAGCTTTCACTCTTCAGGAAAGTAGTCTCAAATTCAGTTGGTTTAAAGGCGTTAGTTATTGATACATTGATACATGTGATAAGACAGGCATAAGATGTTTCCTGTTTATTGTCCAAAGTACTACATCATTCTTTATACTTCCTACACCTTTTTAGTAAACTATACCTGCACTTTTTAGTAAACTATACCTGCTTGTTCTTAAGTATGGTCATTTCGTTTCTTGGAAACTTCATTGTCTGTTGAGCGGTTTTCTAAAGACCTGAGCATTTTAACATATACACAGACCATACACAGACACATGTGTACACACATGTGTGTAGATAGTGTTAGATATTTGCTTAGATATTGTTGTAATGAACTATTATTTGATCTTGCATTAGGGAGCTTGTTGAAATTGATCGTGTTCTTCATTTGTCATTATTAAATACATAATAACATTTACTTTTTTCATTTTGTTTTATAATGTGCATTCACATACATATTTTTTAATAGGTTTTTTTTTTTTTTTTTTAAAGAGAGGAGGAAGGAAAGCATTTCTAGGGAAGCTAGGGAAGGAAGAAGAAAAGGAACCATTTTTTTGGTTGTTGTCATGGTGTCGTGTGCCCCTTCCCTCCTGATCAGATCTTGGGCTTTGCATGATCCATGCCCGGCTGCAGCTTAATGCCTGGGCCATCAGGAATGCCAATATGCATTCACATTTATAGTAAATAGCTTATGGTTTTATGGAAAAGTTTTCACGTTATGAGAACCTCTTTTACAGAATTAAACACTTTTTTTAGTGACTGTCAAGTATTGGGATTAGTAGGAAGAAGCCAGGATAAGAAACTTTTGTCACTCTGTGGCTCAGACAACTAAGGCATAGACCCTGAAAGCCATGGACTCGGGTTCAAGACCTGGGGCCAGGGGTGACAAAGAGGCAAAAAAAAAAAAAAGGAAGCTATTTGGATGCTTATGTTTGCTAGGGAACCTTTAGAAGAGTTTCCTTTCTCCTACTGGACTTCTGCTCTAGTCAACCCAATAAAAGTGTTGAAAGACTTAACTTGTAGCATCCATTCTAGTCTATGGGGATTAGCACTTCTCTTTACAGATATGCCTTGACAGCAATTCCAGCTACCTTTGTTAAATTTAGAGGTAGTCCTTCCTCTCTTCAGTGTCAGTGGCAGTCTTTACTGTGGGTCTCGATGCTTATCCAGAGAGGTGATCTCTTGTTGCTGCTGGCTGCACTCTCTGACCTCCTTTGCATTCCCTCTCTGCTTACTGCGGTCTAGAAGGAGTTTAAGAGGTTCTGCTCTGGAACTGTCACACCCTTCTACAGAAGTGCCATCATTACCACATCCTCTGCAGAACTGGGAGTTGTGTTTCAGAAGGGTTCCTGTCCTCTTCTTTCCGTTGACTGGTTTAAGCAGGTACCACAGCTGCTTTTCAGTCCCTAGTACTAAGGAACAAAATGAAGTCAGTTATTGATTGGACTTCAAGCAGGGAATGTGTGGAATTTCTTTCTTCACAACCCTTGTTGACCTTAGAAACAGAAATGTATTAGGGAAATGAGATTATTTGTATTGTCCATCTAAGGGAACAGTGACCCTCTTCATTACCTTCTGCTGAGTCGATAACTTCCTTGTGATTTTTTAGGGCTGGAAACCATTTTCCGGGTTACACAATTCACTTGCTATGGAAAACTAGTTTGTTGTTAGTTTATCATCTTGTTCAGAATGACAGATGGATGCTTTAGTTGTGGGGGTCAGGAGTGAGGTTATTAGCATTTGAAACAGGTCTTGTGATTAGTATGGTATACTGGAAGTCAAAGCTGAATGAAACTTTTCCAGTTGAAAAGCAGGCCTTGTAATGATTGAAAAGTACACATTTAAAAGTCTTCCTGATTTCTTAGTTTTCTTTAGGAATAATAAATACTCAGAAGAAAGGGAAAAACTGGTGGTTAGTCAGGGTGATAAATTAGAATGGTCAGGTAAAGTGAGTGAGAGAATCTTGATATTGAAACAATGGTAGTAAGGGGTCACAGTGGAATAGTAGATATAATTCTTCTTGGACTGAAATTTTCATAAAGGAATAAATGTTTACTATAAGGGCAAAAAGTATACTGTCAGCAATGAAAATATAGGATGGGTGGGGTGTACATGATGGTGGTTGGAGAGAAGACTTCCTGCTTTTAGTGTCTTGGAAGTGAAGTTATATCCACTTATTGATAAGACTTTGTGTCTTTATCCATTGGGAGTTTAATGGGTATGACAAAGTATTTCAAGTGCAGAATATTATATTGATAGAAAAGACATTGACATACATTTTGAAATCTGAAGAATATGGAAAGATATAATATATAATGGGAGTATTTGAGAAGTTAATTCATATAGCAAAAGAGAACAAAAGGCATCATAGATAGATTTTGTGAAATTTAAAATTTGGTAAAGGAGGTTTTTTAAATATTAAGAATTAGGCACCCTTGATGGCTCAGGTGCTAAGTCAGCCACTGGCGTGTAGACCATGTAAAGCTCAAGGACTTAGAATCAAGACTTGGCATGAGGGGGAGCAACCAAAAATGAATAACAACAAAAATTTAAAAAATATGTTATGTATTAAATATTAAATTTTTTAAAACAGTTCAGCACTGTTTTGGAAGTTGCAGTAGGAAGCAGAGTAAGAAGAATATGATTTCACCATGGACTAGAAGGCATTATGTGGGATCTCTTTGGAGATGTCAGTAAGACCATTTTTCTCTTAAATGAAAAAACTGGATTCTAGTTGTGGTCATTAGATAAAGGGCTTTGGGAAGCTGTGGAAATTAAAATAGAAAGGAAATATTAAGAAAAGTTTTACTTTGAATAAGTGAGTTTCATTTTATCTGGTGAGAACAGATAAGAGAACAGAAAAGTTATTATGAGGCAAGATCGATATTCGCTGTATTGGAATAAAAAATTAGGGTCAGGGGAAAAGTTTTTCAATAATAGAATTTAGTTTTTGCTGTATCTGTCACATGTAGATACTTCGTTGGTTCAGATGCTATCCTAGGAACTGGGGGTATTTAGATGTTTAAAATTGGATCCTTCTCCTTGATGAGATTGTAACACTCTGCACCAGACAGACCCTGATAACCAGATATTCCAGCTCCTGTAATAAGTGCTACAAGCAGATGTGGATGTTCAAGAGAAAAGGGAGGGAGACAGGGCCTGGGACTTCTCTGTGGAAATCAAGAGAAATCCTCTAGGAGATATAACACTTGAACTGGACCTCAGAGGATATGTAGATTTGAATTTGCAAGAGAAAGGCCTAAGGATGTCAGGTGGGTTTAGGTGAGTCCAGAGCAGCTAACAAGAATGGAGGGAGTTCAGAAGAGCACATGGTTCAGTCAACTGTGTGCTATAACGAGGAGTTGGAGTGCAATCCTAATGAGGTTGGACAATCTAGATTTTTAAATTAAAAAGAATAAGACTCATCGCAAAATTACTTATTTTAGAGTTAGTGTTAGCAAGTGAGACAAAGATAAAGGGATCTGACTGCCCAATATACCTTTCATTGTTCTCTTCCAGCTTTTGTTCATATGCAAACTTACAGTTAATAATTACAGCTTAGAGATATTTGAGTGTTCTGTTTCTTTTAACTTTGTATATCTTTTGTATTTTTCCAAATTGCTTCAGTTTTGGTAATAACCACAGCTTTCTAATATTTCATTAAATGAATATTCCCCCCAAAGAGTAAATGAATAAAGTTATTTCTTGTAGTATTATCCATAATGATGAAAAAATTGGGACCATGTTAAGTATCTAGTATTAAGGGAAATGACTTGCTGAATTGTAAGTTATCAAATTATAAGGTAGAATTGAAATGCCTGAGTAATGGATTATATGTAGAAATTGAAAAAAGAGAGAAACCAATCCCAGATTTCCAATTTCTAAGTGAAATCTTTTATTTATTTTTTTAAGGGAAAGTACAGGTAGGAATGAAGGTAAATAGGAAGATAAGGTAGGCAGGAAGATAGAAACTGAAGCAGCATTTATTTATTCTATTTGGTTGTTCATTTTGGTTGCTCCTCCCAGTCTCAGGTCTTGAACCTTAGCCCTTGAGATGTATGTGGACTATGTCCAGTGGCCTTATCCAGTAAGCCACCAGGACATGACCCTAAGTGAAACCTTAACATTTTCATTTCGCATGCCTCTAAGTGAAATCTTAACGTTTTCATTTCTCTGTTGGGGGTGGGGGGAGAGGGTGAGAGAGGAGAGGAAGAAAGGAGAGGAGAGAGAGACCTTTTGAAGCAAGACACTGAGAATTTGTGTGTGTGACCTTTTGAAGCAATAAAAAAGAAAAAATTAAAAAACACTAGACTTGTAATATATGACCTCTAGTTATATTGTAATTAATCACTAAGTTAATCATTAATTTTTTGCATAGATATAATTTATCATCACAATTTGAGGAGCTATTTCTTTTACCTTTGAATTTTACAAATTATGGTTTATTATAGCAGCAAATTACCCGACCCTCACAAGAAGAAAAAGTAGAAGAAAAAGAAGAAGATAAAGCAGAAAAAACTGAAAAAAAAGAAGAGGAAAAGAAAGATGAAGAAGAAAAAGATGAGAAGGAAGATGCCAAGTAAGTTAAATAATTGTAGAGTTGATCAATACTTTATTTATTTATTTATTTTTAAATAATGAAATTTACTGTATTGAAGAAGCAAAATTTTAGATAAAAGACTCAGTACGATGAGTGCTTTGAGCATTTCATAGTTACTTTATATAGTTAAGGAATCGAATATTTCTAATAAATACAACTTTTAGCTTAATGGACTTATTTGCTAGACTTGAAGTGCTATTTTTCATAAGGAACAGATTATAATAATATACTCTTATCACTAAGATATGTTGAATATCATTTAATCTTTGATTTGGAAAATACCTCAGAATCTGGTTTTTAACTTCAAATAGTGTGTATTAGTATAGAAATGCTGGTAAGTGGTTTTTATTTATGTACTACCTTATGTTCTAGTTTTATTGATTTTATTCATCATATAAAATAGTTTCTAATTCACTTGTGGTTATTGTTGTTTTCCTGGTCATACAAGTAATTCTTGTTCATTATATAGAATGAGGAAAAGAAAGCAAACTATAAAGAGAAAATTAATGTGTTATTCTGCACTCAGAGATAACTACTGTTTATACCTTTGTATACATATTGGGTCAGGGGTGGGGTGGGGAGCTTAACACCTGAGTTAGGTGTTTTCTCCCCCAAAGATCAGTTTTTGAAGTATAATTTATAGAGAATAAAAATCACCAATTTTAAATATATACATTGGTGCATTTTGATAAATAATACCCACTTGTGTAAGTATTGCCACAGTTGTGATATAGGAATGTTCCATTATTCCAAAAAGTTACTTTGCAGTAATTTTTTTCCCCCTATTTCCAGCCTCTGGTGACTGCTAAATATTTTTCCTTTTTTAGGATTTCTTATAAATCAAATCATATAGTTTAATCATCTGTCTGTAACTTCTTTTACTTAAATAATGTATTTGAGATCCATATAAGTTGTTATCAGCAGGTTATTAAAAAATGTATTGTTACTTTTGTAATCCTCTTAGATATGCTGTTTATTTTGTGGCAGCTAAAGCAGTTTAAATCACTTGGGAAGGTTTGTTGGATATTCATGCATTCTAATTTTGTACTTTATGAAAATACCTATTATAAATATATTATTTGTCGATGTTCAGATATGTATGTATATATATTCTTCTGTGGTTCTGCTCATATGGAATTGCCATATCTTGATTTTTCTGTTTTTCTTATTACCTTGAAATTATTTAAGTTACTCATTTATTTCCAGTGTGAGCTAGGTCTTATGGAAGATGCAAAAATATGTAAGATCTGCACTATTCTCAGGTAGTGTGTCATCTAGTAGGGGAATATTCAGCAAAGTCCAATTACTAATTAAGAACAAGAAAAAAACCTGGAAGAAGTGAGCAGAATCAATAAATGTGTTGAGAGATTGAGGAAAGATTGAGGTTTGCTTCTGTCTGAATAGTTTGAAGGACTTTATGCAGGACTTTATGACTGGAGTAGTTAATGTGGGTAGAAAAAAGGGAACATCGTTACTAGATATGCTGTTTTGAGAAATGGCAGATAATTTCATTAGATTGAATCCAGAGTTCTGAGGAAGAAAAGTGAAAGGTAAACTAGGCTTATATTATTATGTAGAGCCTTTATGAAAGTTAAAATGCAGTCTTCATTCAGGAGGTTGTGAATAGGTAGGATTTAGAATGGATGGAGTGGTTTATTGCCAAAACTCTTCTGCTAGTATATTTCTCTGTCAGCAGTATGGAAGGGTGAGCTGGAGACTTAAGAGTCCGGGAGGTTGTTAAGGGCTACTAGAAAGCACGGAACAATACGGTGGTAGGAGAAACAGATGGTGGAATTAGTGGGAGAAATATTACTGAGGTGGCATAACCAAAATGTGGTTTCAGATCACATACAGAAAAGGAAGAGCTAAAGATGATGTTAAACTATAAATCTGAGTGACTGTGAACATGCTTAGTATGATTAACAGAGAATGAACTGGAACAGAAAGTAGAGTGTGAGGATGAATGTCTTTTTTAATTATGTTGAGTTTGTATTCATGGGAAATCCTGGTGTCTATTCCAGCAGTTAACTGGGAAAACAAAACTTTTAGAGTGTGGGATACGAATCTAATGATAGATTTGAAATCATTCCAGTTGAATTGATGAGAATAGGTAACCTCACAGAGCTCTAAGACTAGGAGAAAGCTTTGAGAAATTTCTGTATTAAAGGATGAGAGGAAAAAGTCAAGAAGAGCCAGAATAATAAGTGAAGTCCTGAAAAAGCTAACTTGAGAAGAATATGAAAAGAATTGTTCACAGTGTCAGTTGTAAAAAAGATTAATGTAGTGATAGCTGAGAAACGTCTTTTTTTTTTAAAAAAAAAAAAAAAAAAAAAGGAAACGTATAGGCAGGAAGAGAGAGGAGGAGGAAGAACTTTATTTATTTTTCATTTAGTTGTTCACGTTGGTTGTTCCCCAAGAGACATCTTGAACCCTGGACCTTGGGATGTATGTGAGACTGCTCCCAAGTGTGCTAGACCCCACCCCAGGTCATTTGCTTCTACTGTTTGATAACTTTTTGACAAAGCATCTTTAATAGGAAGCTCTTAATAGGAAGCTGCTATAATAGTGATCACTAAAGGAATAAGGAATTGAAAGGAGAGAGCTACATACTGAACTTCAGGGGTAATTTAGGACTGAAGGGGAAAATTATCCTTGAAGCATATTTTTTTATTTTGGGGGGGAAATCTATCATTTAGTGAGAAAGCCACAATAGATCTTACAGTAGATAAAATTTGAAAGAATCAACACTTTCCATTAAGCAGAATAATTCAGTCCTTGAGTATCACCTTCTATTTATTCCTTTGCCAAAATGTATATTAAGCAACTTGTTTTTGAATATAACAACCCTGGGAGATAAGTAGTATGAGAATAGTCTTCCAGTAATGCTTGTAGTGCTATTGCTGTTAATAGTGACAACCATTTATTAAGTTTATCCTACGTATCTAAGACTTTGATAAGCACTTTCTGGCCTAAAGCAGGTTTAGCCTCAATCATAGCACTTAGGTTATATTCCAGGAACTGTTCTGAGTATTTTATATAAATTGACTCCTTGCAACCACCTTGTGAAATATACTATTATCATCCTCATTTTACAGATGAGAAAACCTGAGGCCCCCATAGAGGTTGAGGCAAGTTGTCCAAGGTCATTACATGGCTAGTAAATCACAGAGCCCTGCTATGAGCCCAGACATCCTGGCTGCAGAAGCCATTCTTCTATCCCGAAGTCCAGGCTGCCCTGTTTGCACATAGTTAGTATCAGAGGTGGTTTAGAGTAGAATTGTTTGGTTTAGTAAAATTGTTTTGTAGATTATTACTACAAAAAGAACCTCTGCCATGGAGAGCATCTGTTTTAGCTTCATTACACAGAGGAGAAAATTTATGTCAGAGCAAGGCAAGAAATCCAGGACTCCTGCCCTTTGGTGCCCTTCATAATCTCTGGATTGCAGGGCAAGGGGATCTTTTGCTGCCATTTTTACTTCCTTGTAGAATGTTCTGCATCTAAATTAGTTAATTTGAAACATTTAAATTTTAGTTCATTAATGCACAAGCCTTTTATATATATGTCTATATATTTTATATATATATCAAGTATATATATTAATTTGAATCAGGAAAAATTTTCAGAATTGGGGCATGATGGGATTTTAAATTTTTATTGAAGTAACAGATTGAGTAAATTTATTCCATTTCTGTTTAAAGAATTTTAAAGCTTTCACTTTCTTTGATGTCTCCTTTTCATTCGATTGTTTTCCAGAGAAAATACCAAGGAAAAGGACAAAACAGAAGGTGCAACAGAAGAAACTGAGGAGAGAGAGCAGGTCACACCCCGGGGCCGAAAGACTGCTAATAGTCAGGGCCGCCGAAAAGGCCGTATCACCCGGTCCATGACAAATGAAGCCGCAGCTGCTAGTGCTGCAGCTGCAGCAGCCACTGAGGAGCCCCCACCACCTCTGCCTCCGCCACCAGAACCCAGTGAGTGGATGAGATCAGAGGGAACTGGCCATAATTTTCTGTGGGATTCTGTTTCAGTGCTAGGGTAGTGCAGGAGGGACCTCTAATATTGACAAACTATAAATAATCTGAAAATTGGGCCTCAAAAACTTTTATATCAAAGTCTTTTGCAAGTGCATCAACCCTAATGTTGCTACCCTAATGTAACTGGTTTTCTTTTTTGACTTTAATTGTATTTCTAGAATGCCTAACACTTGATTTTCTGCCATTTTCACTTGACATATGTATTATCAATATTTTCTAGTTTCCAGGTAATCTTCATTTATCTTTTCACATGTTGTGTAATGTTGGCATTGTGTTCCTGAGGGATGATTGCTTGAACTATTCCCTATTCCTGAATGATAAGGCTGTCTCTTTCCCTCCTTTAAAACTCATATTTATAGCACTATAATGAAAAATCAAAAGAATCCTTATTTGCATAGCTCTTATTGGGTTCTCTTTCTGTGTTTCAGTTTCTACAGAACCTGTAGAGACCTCTCGATGGACAGAAGAAGAAATGGAAGTTGCTAAAAAAGGTAATGATATTAGTTCACAGATTTTGTTTTGTTTTACTCATTTTTTGTTTGTTTTTAGGGTCATTGGTAATGAATGAGATGTAACTAAGGTTTAAAATTGAAATTGAAAAAATTTGTTTTATAATGGTAAATAGAATTTAAAGAGTTCTTTTTAGGTGCACCCTGGTGGCTTAGTGATTAAGTCTGCAGCCTCCAGTGTAGACCACACACATCCCAAGGACCTGGATTCGCAACCCAAGACCCGGTAGGGCGGGCAACCGAGAAGAACAACTAGATAAAATAAATGAAAATCTTTTTCCTCCCCTCTCTTCCTACTTTACTTGCCTTTGTTTCTGCTGACACTTTTCCTTTAAAAAAAAAGAAAAGAAAAAGTTGTTTTTAATGGTGTGGTGCCCTATGTTACCCCATTATGGCTTCTTTAGGAGACTCATTTTTGAGGGATTTAAAATTCTCTCTAGTTTTCTTATTAATGTCATTTTATTAGAAAACAAGTAGGCTGTTTTCACTTACCAGAATACTTGTGATTAAATACTATTGAAGTTGTTTTGGGGGCTGTTTTGAAATAAAAACCCTATAAATTTGATTATTTTAAATTACACTTAATAGAATAGTAAATATTATCTCAGTTTATGTTTGGTAAGACATTTGATTATTAACTACTAAGAAATTTCACTGTAATTCAGAGGAGAGAACTTGAACTTTGCAGCTAATAGACTAAGATGTGAATTCTGTCCGTCACTTTGATAGCTGTGTGGATTTGATCTTACTCTGGAACATTGTGGATCTTTTATTTTTATGTTGTTGTTTATAATGTAGTATGATATGAAATTGAGTTAAAATATATAATAGAATAATTGATTTATAAATAAAAATTAATTTACCTTCAAAAGAAAAGTGCAGGCAGAAATGAAGGCAGCAGTAGACAAGCAGGCAGAAAGAGAGAAGAGGAGGAAGCACTTCATTTGTTTTTCACTTTTGGTTGTGCGCTCTAGTTGTTTCCTGCCCTGGACTCATGACTTGACCCCAGGGGTATATGGCCTGCATCCTTTGGAGGTGATTGACCCAACCACTGCTCCATCAGGGCATGCCTAAAAATTTGTTTTTTAAAGAAAATTATTTTGAAAAAGATGAGCCTAATTCCTTGGGGGCTTAAGTGTTTACTTTTAGTTCTAAAAATAAATTATTGTAAATAGCTTCACCTTTAGCAATATACCTCAGATTTTTTTTAATTTAGCCTGGAATGAGTGATAACATTTGAGACTCATATAAGCCAGCTATATTAAAAATATAGCAATGTAAGTATTCTGTCTTCAAGATATTTTTTGTTTGTTTGCTAAATTAGCAAATTTATGATTTAACATGATTATATGTATAGTTTGTTTTTTTTTGAAGATTCACATTTATTATCCTCTAATCAGCAAAATATCATGGTGAAATAAGTAGATGTTAGGTATATAACTGAGCAACCTTTTTCAGGTAGATATACCTGCATATGATTGATTGTTAACATTTTTTTCATTTCTTAGTTATCTATCAGGCAGGACTTTAAATAATCTTCCAATTACCTTTCTTTTTTTTCAAACAAGAGCCACTCATTTATGTATGTGTGTATAGGCCATGTACACGTGCACGCATGTATAGTTGTTTGTTTACTTCCAGTCTTGAATTCCGAACCTGGGTCCTTGGGCTCTTCATGATCTGTGCCTTAGTCACCTTAGCCACAAGGGTGCACCCCAGCTGCATCAAGGGTACTACCCTTGAAAAATTGATTTTTTTCCTAAATTGTAAAATTTGTATTGGAAATTCCTGCTATTCACACCTATATCTAAAGTATGTTTTTATCTATATAGCTTTGTGTGTGTATGTGTATGAATGTATATACCCATATTCCTCACACATGCGCACATTGTGTGCATAGTTAATTTACAAAAGCATCAAATTATATCAATCTGTGATATTAAAACAGTACAGAGCACAATAACTTCTTTTAAACTGGTTGATTTTTTTTGAGGGAATTGATTATTAATTGATGACATACTGATTATAAATGGGATCATAAATATATATATAAATGATTTACATTTCATACCCTCATTAACTTTATATGCATACACTGTCTTCAAAGATTTAGTCATATCTGATCACTCAACTTACAAGTGTTAGAGCTATTACTAGTGTGTCCAACATCAAACTAGCCCCGTGGGAGATACATAATAACAGGGATGAAGTTGAGCCCTTTCATTAACAAGCATGATTTAAATTTGGGTGGAAAATAGAGCTGTCAGTGAGTTTTGTGTCAAGTATTTCAGTTTACTAAAGCATGCTTTTAATTTTGTTGGCTTTTATTATTTCTTTTGTTGACTTTATAAGGTGACTGTTCAATTAATGTTTGGTTTATTTTTAAAATATAGGTCTAGTAGAACATGGTCGTAACTGGGCAGCAATTGCCAAAATGGTGGGAACTAAAAGTGAAGCTCAATGTAAAAACTTTTATTTTAACTATAAAAGGCGACACAATCTTGACAACCTCTTGCAGCAGCATAAACAGAAAGTAAGTATATTGGAATGGTGAATCTTACTGTTTTACTTACAGGTGTTTTCTTTTTTGAGCTTCAACAATCAGTTTCAAAATAAATCCTTTTGTCTTATATTTTTATTTGTTTCATTTACCTGCCATATGCTAGTTTCTTGGCACAAGTTGACTATTTCTCTCTTTACTACTCAAGGAATACAATTTCTATTTGTAGTAATGGAAATTCAGCACCTTTGAATTACTGTCGACTAGGTTTGAAAAAGAGAAACGTGGAGTTTGAATTGAAAATACTGGAGAAAATTTAAAAAAAAATGTATGAAGGAGGTATGGGGTGGAAGCAAGTGGTGGTGGGGATCCAATGGACATTAGTAGGAGATTATTAGTAATTTGATGGTGAATGTGTGGTATGTTACATATATTGATGAATAATCATCCTGCACATCTAAACTTCTTATTTTGTAAATCAAAGTTACCAAAACAAGATAAATTAAAAACTAAGTAAAATGGGAAAAAAAGAAAATGCTAGTGGAAATTCTGTTGTCTGTGTTGGATGAGTTAATCTGGTATATTAAGCAAAACCCAAACATTTTCTCAGGAGTATTCAGTGGGCTAAATATTAAACAAAGTTTAACAGTTTGAAGATCTTTTACCAAGGCATTCCAATGATCTCAAAGTTCACAGAACTCATTGAGGATTCAGTGAATTCAAAATTTTTTCATGAAGATATTATTCAGTTTGCTTTTTTCCCACTGTATTGACATTTACATTGATGATGTCAAAGCGGTGTTGGGTGAAAGTACCAGTGTCTTAGCGTGAACGTAGAGGGCACTACTGTGCTAAATAATTCTCCATCTCCAAGCATGTGTAGTTTTATAAAATGCCAATTTCACTTAATAATGTCCTTGATGAAGCAGTAAACTTAGCTTTACTAAATATTGCTTCTTGAGTACATTTTCTCACACATGACAAAATGCAAAGTGTGTATGAAGCCCTTCTTTTTATTAAAAAGCATGATGGTTTTTTCAAGAAAAAACAGTTGTATTTGAGTTCTAAGCTGAGCTAACCTTTTTTCGTGGAATATCATTTTTAATTGAAAAAATAGCAGGCTGTTTTTATCAATAAAAAGAAAATAATTAGAATACAGTAGGAAAAGTAATGACATACTGATTTGTCTTTTAAACCATAGTTGAGTCTGTCTATGAAAGAAAACCAACTAATTTTATTTCTTGATACTTCAAAATTTTGAACTATCAAGCAAAAATTCAAATTTTGGAAAATATGTTTCCCGTACCATGAACTTAAAATCTTCCCAGTATTCAAAAGCTTTTCTGGTGCGACATTGGTAATAATAACCAATGTGATATTTCGATATAATATATAGTGAAATGAATCAAAATTTTAAAAACTCTGCATTATCAGTATTTTCCAGATGACCAATCCGTGATATCCTAAAGGATATCATGTGTGGAAAATTCATAAAATGTTTTTAATACGCCAAAGTAGAAAATAAATGAATAGATTTTAATAGAATAAAGTTTATTGACATGGTTTCAGACTTTACATAACATTTAATAAATGACTGCTTGCTGAGTTTTGGTACAGGATTAAAGAATAATATCCATGTTCATCTGAAAAGACTACTAAAATATGCTTCCCTTTCCTACTGTGTCTCTCTGGAGAAAAAATATTTTTCATGTACTTCAACCAAAACTATTATCTCAACAGATTAGATTCCAAGTAGAAGCACATTTGACAGTTGTGCTGTTTCTCAATTAAGGCACACATTTTCAAAAAGATTTCCAAAAATGTAAAACTGTGCTACCTTTTCTGATATTTTTTGTTGTTTTTAGAAAGTAGTTGCTTTTAATTGAAATATAGTATACACTTTGACATGTAATGAGGTTCTTATTTTTAAATGAATAGCTTAAATACTTCTCAAGTTTTAATTTCTAGTTTTGTAAATTTTACTATCTATTTAACCCTCATGAACAAAAACTCTTTAAGGTCTTTAATACTTTTTTAAAGAGTATTTGTGCCCTTAGACCAAATAGTTTGAGAATCAAAATTAAAAAAAAAAAAGATAGAATTGGTAATGAGAGATCAGATATTTATGTTTGCTAAGATTTGAACTTATAAATAAGAGTATATAAAATATAACATTAACTGACTTTAAAAGATAGTCAAAAGAACTTGTAGGTTAAAAATAAAAATGTGAGAGTTAAAAATGTGCTATAGCAAGAAAAATAATAAAAATGTATAGTGACAAAGACTCAGCTTCACCAAATAACATTGTAAAATTAAGAAAAAAAGTAAAGAATAAATTAGACATAGGTAGGTAAATTAGAGTAGGTAGGAAGCTATCAATCTTCGTTTAATTCAAACCTTTAGTTGATTGGATGAGGTTCAAACCATCCACATTATGGAAGGTAATCTGCTTTACTCAGAAATCCACTATTTTAATTGTTGTGTCATCCAAAAATTGCCTACACAGAAGCATCTCAGATAAGATTTGACCAAATATCTGGGTTATATGGCCTAGTGAAGTTGACGCATAAAATGATTATCATGAATGTTTTTATAGTTTCTTATTCTAATAATTACAATTGAAATAATAGGGGTAGCAGACTTCAAGTGTTTATCTAGAGGGTTTTATCATTTAAAAAATATCTCAAGAAAACAGCAAAATGTCTAATACCTGTTAAAAATTAGTGGAAGATATATGGCCATATTTCCATATTTTTAAACAATTAAAAAATTAATGAGTACTATCATAAATGGAAGATGTTTGGAGATGTGGTGTGTAATTACATGTGAAGAGAGAAATGTTGCATAGTAGTGGTAAAAAGTTATCTCTTCTGTAGTCATTAATGAGAGTACCAAACTAGACTGAACACTGGAAAAGTGCATCATTATTATCTAATTATAGCACTCATGAAACCTTCTGAAAGCTTCTGTTATATTCCTTCTAGAAGTAGATAGGTTCATCTTTTAGTCATTAAATATTGCCTACTTCTATGACTGACATTGGAAAATGATTGTTTCTCTTTAGTTGATGCCTTAGTTTGAATCTCCAAAGGCATACTCATATCTAAACTTAAGAACAAAAGGAATAAAAGTATCGGTCATTTTGACAGTTGGGACAGTAATAACTTACTTTCCTCTCCATGAGGAATATCTCTGGAAGAGGCTGACAGTTGGAGTCTGGTGAAATATGTGCTTTGTAAGAGGTCTGGAACAGAACTGTCAGGACTGGTACTTTGGGTCTGCAGGTAGGGGACCTTAAGTCTTACATTTAGCCACACAAGTATAAACATAATGAATGACTAATGTCTTACATTTAAATATGTACACATGTACTCTTACAGATATGCCACTTTTTGTAATGAGCAATTTTACATAAGCATGGTTTACAGAAGGAAAAATTCTGTTAGTAAAAGTAAAGGAATTTTTCCTCATTGACAGTAAAAGAAATTCTGTACACTCCTGTGACTCAGTGGCTAAGATGCATGTCATGTAGAATCCCAAGGACCCAGGTTCAAGACCTGGGGCTGGGGGAAGGAAAACATCAATAAAACAAAACAACAACAAAAAATAGTAAAAGAAATTTAGTAACCGTTGATTATTGGTAACACTAGCAATTAGATGTTACCTATAAAATCACATAATTCTCAGTGCTAGTGAAGGAGGTTTATTATAGCACTGTTAACAATATTAAAAGTTGAAAACAATACCAAATAGTACTAAAAGTTGAAAATTAATTCAGTGCCCTAAAATATAATAGTTTTAAATATCTGTTGACAGTGTTTTTATGGAATAAACAATAATCTTGAAGAATTTATAATGTTTGGATATGTTTAGCTCATGATTATTTGGTTAAAAAATTAGGATAAATAAGGTTTTTCTGGTTTTATGTGTACATTAATATGAATATAAAAGACTAAGAAAATGTTACCAGTATACTTAGACTCTCTAGGTGGTGGAATTATGAGAAATTACTGTTTTTCTTAGTATAATTTTCTGCATCTTCCACATGTCAGTACATGTTATTTTTATTAGAAAAATGTATTATTTGTTGTGGGGAAGTAGCAGGAGTTTTGTGGGGTTTTTTTGACTGTGCATGTATCATGGTAAGTAATTCCCAAAATGGTTCAGATAGAACTTTTCATCAGTTCAGTAAAAGTAATCCATTTACATAAAAATTTGGTTTAGTGGTTACCTGGAGATAACTGCACTTTAACCAGAACAGTTGTCAAACCTGTAGCCCTGTTTACAGTATGTGTATATTCGTATTCTACATTATTTCAGATATGAAAATTCATTTAATTATTTGAATCATAAACAGTTTAATTTTTTTTACTTCTTTAGACTTCACGAAAGCCTCGAGAAGAGCGAGATGTATCTCAGTGTGAAAGTGTAGCCTCCACTGTTTCTGCTCCAGAGGATGAAGATATTGAAGCCTCCAATGAAGAAGAAAATCCAGAGGACAGTGAAGGTATCTCAGAATTCTAATTTAGTTATGACTTCTGCTAACCCAAATATATAATTTTCATCTTAGTCATTTGACTATTTAGGAGTTGCTACATTAGGGAAATAGCATGTTAGTGATTTCATGGCACTTAAACTCTGTATACATACAATGTATTTATTTGTTTAGTCAGTAGACATTCATTAATATTTCACCTGAGTAGGTTTGGTTACTACAACCAGAAGATCTTGAAAATGGCAGTCCTGCTTCAGAAACTGATGCCAACAGCACTAAAATGTCTGTTCCTCTAGATCAGTGCCACAGTTATTTATTCAAATTGGTATCATCAGTTACCCTTTATTTTATTTTATCCTTTTTGATTTATTTCAATTTCTTAAAAAATTGACATAGGTCATATTTATGTTTTAATGTAAAAATGAATGACCTTAGAAGACCCAGTAGGAAAAAAGTCAACTCAGGAAACAGGAAAAGAATGAAAATGGTTTTGTCATTTGAACTTTCTGGAAAAGTAATTTTATTTTAGTGTTTTTTTTTAAAAAAGGTATTTTAAATTTAATTTATTTCAATTTACATTGCCATTAAAGTTTCTGTGGATTTCTGTTTTAAGTTGACCAGTCCCGAAGAGTGAATTTTCACAGTGCTTTTTTAGTAGCTCTTTATATGTTAAATACATTCATATTTTGCATATGTGAATATTTTCTCCATCTTGTTTGCATTTTATTTGGTTTATCTTTAAGTTATCAATATTTAATTTGTTATATGATTAGAATTGCATGTATTTTACTCTCAGGCTTTTATATTTTAAGTTTAGAAATTCTTACAGCTTTCCACGAGTTTGTGTGTAAAGGTTGTTGTTGGTCTATAAACTTAGAATTTGTCTTAAAATAGGTTTTCCCTTTGAAAATAAGTACTTTTTCTATGAAGAATTGTGAAAAATAAGGCCAGTGTTAAAAGAGTAGAAAGCATATTGGTGCAAGCTCACTCTGTGATAATAGAAGAATGCTGGAAACCCTGGGGACAAGATATGATAGGCTGTCAGTACTTCCAAGTAGGTCATGAGAATTCGTTAATTTTAATAGTTTTATAGCTGGTAGCTAGTATTCCCTGTGTTATAAATGTACGTGAAACCAGATTTAGTCTGTTTGAATTGCTGCTGTAAAAGGATGTCATAGACTGGGTGGCTTAACAGCAGACTCTCTCTCCATCCCGCCTTTCCCCCTTTTAAAATTCATTAATTGAAGGAACATTGACTTATAACATTATCTAGGTTTAAGGTATGCACTGTTGTCAGACATTAATTTTCTGAAGCCTGAAAATCCAACATCAAGATGCCAGCAGAGTTGGTTACTGATAACTTCCTGGCTTGCAGGCTGCCACCTTGTTTGTCCTCTCGTGGCGTTTCCTCTGTGCTCATAGTATTCCTTTCTTCTGAGAATTCCAGTACTTTTGGATTAGGACTTACTCTTTTTATCTCATTTGACCTTAGAGTCACCACCTTAAAGACCCTGTCCCCAAATACAGCCACACTGGAGGCTAAGACTTCATATACATTTGCTGGGGCGGGGGGAGTGCAGTTGAATCCCTCACCAGCCCAAGCCTAATTATCTTAAATAATGTCTAATTTCAGAACAGAGAACCCTGTCTATGAGTGGGCTAACAGTTTCTCAAAAACTTGAGCACCAGAAGGTGACTTTTTTCTTCCTATTACTTTGTCTTAGTGTGAAGCTTTTTTTAAATTGTCAGTTATGGTATTAAAATAATGTTTCCATCAGATCAAGTGTAGGGTGATGTAATCATATCATGCCCATTCATATACGTAGTTGTATTGTGACAGAATAATTTCCTGTTTATAGGAAATGAACTTGTCACTAGAATTGTGGGATCTGTTTTCATGTCCTTTTAACTTTGCAAAGTGTCAAAGAAAAGAAAGTATGGTGCAATTTACATAACCTGTGGTTTTACGCTTACTGCTAAAATTAATAAGACACTAAAGATTCACTATTTATTGAATGGCAAGGTTCTTTGTCATGGGAAAATGAAGGCAGCTTCTGAGGGGAAGAATCTCTGAGGCTATCTTCCTAAAACACTATCTGTGTAAATATCTTTCATGATTACAAGTGTTAGAAAGACTAAAACTTTGCAAAATTGGGATTATTTTTGTTCTAAATTATCATTTAGGGTTTTCTTTTGTCTTTTGTTGCAATAACTTTGTTTTAAAAAATTTAAATAAACATATTTGTAGTTCCCCATATATGAAGTTTCCCCATTCTACAGATATATGACCCTGTATTTTACCAAATCACCAAGTGTTCTTCTCCATTGTCCAGTGGGCTCTGTCACCAATTACCCTCTCCCCCCATTCCTTGTTGGTAACCTCAGTCCTACTCTAAGTGTCCAAAGTGGTTTTGTTTCATCTGTTCCTTTGTCTATTCACATTCCACCTATGAGTGAGGTCATCTGGTATCTTTCTTCTTTTGACTTGTTTCACTTAGCATAATCTCCTCTAGTTCTATCCATGCTGATTCAAATGACAGGATTTCATCTCTTCTAAGGGTTGTGTAGTATTCTGTTGTGTATATGTAGCACATGTTTATCCATTAATCTGATGCTGGGCACTTAGGTAGTTTCCAGTACTTAACTATTGTTAATAGGGCTGCAATAAACATAGGGGTATATAAATCTTTGCCAGTGAGTGTTTTGGATCTTTTGGGTAAAGACCCAGAAATGGATGGTGGGATCATATGAGATTTCATATTCAGCATTTTGAGGAATCTCCATGCTATTCTGAGACCTACTTTACTATATAAATCATCCTTTCTCTAATGATTTAAGCTATCACCTCAAGGGTGCATCCTCGTGGCCTGGTGGTCTAGTACATACTGGGAGCAGTCCCAAGTACATCCCAAGGTCCTGGGCTAACAATTCCGGGCCAAATAGAACAACTAAATAAAAATTAAGTGCTTCTTTTGCCACTCCTTCCTGCCTACCTACTCACCTTCATTCCTGCCTGCACCTTTACTTTAAAGAAAAAAATCACCTCAAGGTGATCCCCTTGGTATATTTTAACTCCCGGATACTTTGGCATGTATTCCTAGATGTTGTTTTCTGTACCACTGATAGATTGATTTATTTAGTTATTTGTATATTATTTTTTAAAGGAAAGGTACAGGCATGATGAAGGTTGAGTAGGCAAACAGGCAGGAAGAGAGAGGAGAAAGAAACATTTTTTTTCAGTTGTTCATCTTGGTTGTTTACCCCCAGCCCTGAAACAGAACCTTGGTGCTTGGAATTCATTTGAACTACACTTGACTAGAGACTGGACTTAACTGCTGCTCCACCAGGGCTCACTGCACTGATTTATTTTTATCACTGTGACATTCCGCACATACTGCAATACATTAATTTTATAATAAATTTAAATTTCTGGATAGACAAGTCTTCTCTAATACTTTTAATAGTTATTTTTGGATTTTCTTAAGGACTTATTTAAAAATTCATTTATCTAATTAAGAAATTTTTCTTAACAAAATATTGGGATTTTTATTGGAGGTATATATATTGAATTTAGGGAGATAGACTATAAGACAACATATTTCGAGAAAGTAAAAACTTAATACTTAAGTGAACACCTGTGTGCTATTTATAACAGTGGCAAATTGGAAGTAGCACATGGATCCAATAAGAGAGAAAGATTGAATAAATTTAAGACAGTCACAATCATTCACTCACTTTATACTTCAGCAAGTATTTGAGTCTGCTGTGTATGACACAATGCTTGTTGCTGGTACTTAAATGATAAACTATATTACCCCTGTCTTTATGGTATTTATAATAGCTTAGTGAAAGAAATAGCCTGGAATCAAATAATTGTAAATAAATGTAAAATTGTAACTATAACCAGTAAACGTGCCATAAGAGCTATAGTAGCAGAATTTAACTAATGATAGAAAACTTTTTGAATGTGTGTTATTTGATCTGATAACCAAAGGGAAAGAAAGCACATGAGCTGTTCAGTAAGGGTGAATAGTACGAATGAAATCTCAGCGATAGAAGCTGCATTGGGCCCTTGAAAAACTAGTAGAAAGCCCGTGATAATGGAATATAGAGAGTGGGGTGCAAGATACAACTGGAAGGACTAGCTGGGGCCTGACAAGCTACACCTGCTAATAATAAGGCCATACACAGAATTTTGCAACTCTGTCCTAAATGTAATCAGGTTTTATTGAAATATTTTAAATAGAAAGGACTCAGGGGGTAAGACAGAACAGAAAGGGAGGAGAGAGTAAAAACTGAGTTATGGTTAAAATTTGGCTTTGTCATTGTAGAGAAATGGTCTGAGGCAAAAGGCGTAAAGAGTTGTTTTTGTACTAGAGTGGCAGTTGTGGAGTTGAACAAAGGTGAATGAGTTTTAGGTATGTTTTTAGAGAGAAAATTTATGAGATTTGTTTAGAAAGGATATGGGGTAAATGAGAGGTTTAAAATATTTCTCCCAGGTGTTTGGTTTGTTTATTGGGTGATAACACTAGAAAAGAACCTGATTTGGGCATGTTGACAAGTCCAGTGTAGGACGCACTGAATTTGTGTGTGGTTTCTTTGATCTTGGTAAAGATGTCAAAGCATTAAAAGTATATTTATAAAATGATGTGAATGAAGTGGGGAGACTAGTGTTCCTAAATTAAAATGTCTGTAGTATTATTCTAGAGCTTTGCTGTCTAAAGTGGTAGCCACTAAACACATACGGCTTTTGAGCTCTTGATATGTGATTCCAAATTGAACAGTGCTGAAAATGTATGCTTAAATTAGATTTTGAAGACTTTATTGATTACACGTTAAAATGATATTTTAGATATACTAGGTTAATTTAAATATTTTGTTAAAGTTTATTTTACCTGTCTTTTAAACTTTTCTAATGTGGCTAAGAAAAATTTAAATGACTGGTATAACTAATTCTGTTCCTCTTGGAAGGTTCTGTTTTAGAGTGTCAGCTCTACTGAGTAAAAAGAAATGCACAGAAACAGGCTGGTAGAAATACCAACTGTGGGGGTGGTTTTGTTTAGTTTTGGTTTTCCACCTTCATTTTTTGAATTTTATGTAAGTTATTTTTAGACATAAGAAACATTTATGCTTTTTCATTGCAGAGGGTCAAGACAATTTGATCTTTCCTTTTCGTACTCTGTAGAAAACTTCAGCTTTCTCAATGGCTGTAATTCTTCGCTGAAATCATCAAAGGAGTGTAATTTATCCTAAACAACTACTTTCAAGCATAGCTTCTGTCACCACTGAAACACGTTTATTATCAGATTTTTATGGTGTATCATTATCTTTAAGGTGCTGAAAATAGTTCTGATACAGAAAGTGCTCCTTCTCCTTCACCAGTTGAAGCTGTCAAGCCCAGTGAAGATAGCACTGACAATGCGCCTTCTCGAGGGAACACTGAACCTGCCGCTGAGCTCAAGTCCACCACTGCACCCAGTGCATCTCCCTCCTCAGCAATTCCAAGTATAAAACCTGCTGAAAATGAAAGTGTGGAGAGCCAGGCGAATGATAGCAGCAGTGTGGAGACAGCAGAGCCAATGGACATTGAGCACCAGGCTCGCAGTGCTGATGTGACTTCTGTTCTTGATCTCCCCATGACCACCAAAGCAGACTCTGTTGATGTGGAAATGCGGGTGCCAGACAACAACCCATCTCAAGTTGAAAGTGATACCAAAGAAAGAGACCTGGAGAGAGGCAACGAGAAGACAGAGTCTAGAGATGAAGATTTGGTGGTGCCCCAGCAAATAAATACCCAAAGGACCGAACCCCAGTCAGACAATGATTCCAGTGCCACCTGCAGTGCTGATGAAGATGTGGATGGAGAGCCGGAGAGGCAGAGGTGAGATTTGCTTCTGGATTACTCTGTTCTTTACTCTGTTGATTGCTGACTGAATCACATAATGATACTGGCTGCAGGGATTGCTTCTGTATAAATATTGGCAAGTAAGGTTTTTTTATGCTTTTAGTATTGGGTTATGATGCGTTTCATTTGTTTCTGTAACCAAGAACAATGATGTGATCTTTTTTTCCTAAATGAATCCATTACTATGTCTTTCAATTAGTTGTTACATGCATTCCATTATATAGAAGAAAGGGAATTTTAGCTAACTAGACCACATGACTGCTATTCCTGGTGATGGAATATCACAGTATCACCATGGTGATGAAGGTAGAGGCAAGTGGCATGAACCCTGATTGTATTTGCTCTTGAACCATCTGGCCACAAAGGAAGAGCTGTATTAGATGTTAGAAAATGCTGAGAAGAGAAACACGTTAAATATTCTGAAAGTATTTAAGAAATACAGATAATTTGAATATGAATTAATCATCATTTTTTGTGTAAGTTGAAATTTTATTTTACTTTTTAAAGGAAAGGTGCAAGAAAGAAGGTGAATAGGCAGGCAGGCAAGAGGAGAGAGAAAGAAAGAGCGTTTTATTTTTATTTAGTTGTACATCTTAGCTGTTCTTCCTGTCCCAGGACACAAACCTGGGTCCTTGGGATTTATGTGACTTGTGCTTTGGCTGGAAACAGTTGACCAAACCACTACTCTACCAGAATACACTCAATTAAAATTTTAGAATATTTGTGATTTAAAATAGCAGGTATAAAAATTACAACAACAAGATAAATATTTTATAGGCAAAAATACTACTTTATTTAACATATTTTATTTGGTTTTCCTTGAAAGAAATGGAATCACCCAGGATTGGATGAGCTGCATTGGTACAAATACTAGAAATGAGTTAGGCTAATACATCATTTGAAATGGAATTAAATCTTTCTTTACCCTCCACTGTATTTTTAATTAATGAGGTTTTGTTTTATTTATTTATCCAGTCCTGGGTCTTGAACCCAGGTCCATGGCTTTTTATAGCCTGTACCTTAGTCATCTGAGTTAGAGAGAGGCACTCCTGCCCCCACTTTTTAGTAAGAAAGAGGCAAATGAATCATTAACAGACAGCTTAATTATTTAAAACTCAGCTTTCATAGTGTGTCCTGGTGTCATTGTCCTTTTAATCCATATCTACTATATTTTATATCATGTATTCTAGAATGAAATTTGATTCTAGAATAATACTGAGCATTACAATGGTGGTTTTGTCAAAGAGATTCTAGTATAATAGATGCTAGACTTTTTATCAACAAGGATTGAAATCAGATAAGGATTCCACTTAACCATTTGTTTTCCAGATAATTTAACCATCTAGATCATTCCATTTTCTTCTCCTCATCTCATAATATAGATTTTATTTTAACCGTCCTAGACTTTGAAGTAATCCTAAGTGGATTCTGATTGTGTAGTACATTTATTAAACATTCTTTGATGAATTATCTCCTCTAAAATAGGAATTACATCTTTTGTACTATTCGTTTTAGTAACTATAAATAAAGGAAAATTAGGTCCTCTTAAAGGAGGAACATCAACATCCTAAGAGGTAATCACGATAGTATGGAAATTCAGAAATTCCTTGTAAATATATGGTATAGTTTCCAAATGACACTCTGAGGTCTATGTCACATCCAAATTATCAGAATAGCAATTTCAATTTTCACCATCTTTAATATCAGCTTTATTTTATTTGTAAATTGCTTTCTTGTGTATGATCTAATTTTCTTATTAATTTATGCCTTTAAAAATTATCATCTCTCCCCAGTAACTGACAGCATTTGGGAAATACGATCAACCCTGACAAGTATGCATTAGTGTTACATAATTTCTCCAGTTCATATATTGAGTGTCTTGAAATTAAGTATTGAAAACGAGTGAGTCAGGTGGAATCTAAGATGGCAGGGACTTTGGCAAATGAAGGAAAGAAGCAGCTGCTACAAGTTCAGCATTTTATGCTATTTAGGAATGCTGATTTCATGGTGCCAGTTTGTTCCATTTTAATGAGAAACCAAGAGTCTGAAATTTGGGGTAAAATTCTGAATTTCAAAATGGTGGTGACCTATTCAGCTTGTGAATAATACTCTGTGATCCTAACAAAGAATGTCTAACATGTAATCTGTATTTGAGGTAAATTAGGACCTAATATTTAATAGTGACTTCTGTTCAGACTTGTTAGTTGAATGTAGATGATTATATTCAGGTAAATTTCAAATTGTAAATCATTAAGTTGCTTTAGCTGGAAAATTAACATTACAGAGTCTCTTTTCCTTACTCTTCAAATGTCTTGTAAGGTTCATATATACATATGTGGGGTGTGTTCACACCAACTTATAAGGGATTGTGGTGATTGTATATTTAAAGTGTTAAGTAAAGACATTAATTTATCTTTTTTATTGCCAATCACAGAATATTTTCTATGGACTCAAAGCCTTCACTCTTAAACCCCACTGGGTCTATACTCGTTTCATCCCCAATAAAAGCAAACCCACTGGATCTGCCACAACTTCAGCATCGAGCTGCTGTTATCCCACCAATGGTAAGCTTTCAATATGAGTAAGAAAAGTAAAGTTGAAACATTTCTTCTCTTCTTTGATCAGTATTTGAGCTATTCTAAAATTATGGAAAAAACATATAACACACATTTTTACCATCTTAGCTGGGCCCTGGTGGATCAACGCGATTTAGTCGATTGCCTCCAAAGGATGCAGGCCACATACCCTTGGGCTCGAATCCTGGGTCTGAGGAGAAAAAGCCAGTGTGAACAATGCTTCTTCCTGCCTGCCTGTCTACTCGCCTTCATTCCTCCCTGCACCTTTCCTTTAAAAAACAAAACAAAGTGGAAAAAAAAAAATCTTAAACTTTAAGTATACAATTCAACATTGTAATGATAGAAACTTTTTCAGTTCACAAAGCTGAAACTATACCCATTAAGTCATAAATTGCCCTTTTCCTCCTCCCTAGAACCCTTGGTATCCACCATTTGACTTTGTTATTAATCTATTTTACATACCTCAGATAAGTAGAGTTATACTGTGTTTGCCCTGGCTTATTTCACTTAGCATGATGTCTTCAAGGTTCATTCATGTTGTAGCATGTGTCAGAATCAGATAACATGTTCAAAAAACATTAGATCTCTACTCTTCCCTGGACTGTTTTGTATTTGTGAAATAATGGTTTGTGTTATGGGCTATTTATTTAGTATTGGACAAAGCCACTTGAGTTCCTTTCTTAATAAAGTAGGAGAGACTGAAAATAAATGAATAAACAAAGAGAACAGACATAATTGCAAATTGTGCTAAGTGCTATGTACTATGAAAGATACATAGACAGCAGCAAGAAAGAAAGTAGGGAGAGAGTTAGCCTGTTTTATTGGATGATTAGGGATGGCCTGTCTGAAGAAGTCATATTTAATTTCTACCCTGAAGAGAATAGATATGGTAATGAAATGGTTGTGGGAGGTAAGGAGATTGATTTGTCTAGGATGACTGCCAGGTTTTTAGCTTAAGTTGCCTGAGGTTCCATTTTCTCAGATGGGAAACACTGAAATAGAAGCATTTGAGATGGAAAATGAAAATGAAAAATTCAGTTTTGAATATGTTTTGAGGTTCTTTGAGATATTCAAGTGCAGCTGTTAGGTAATTTTATATATGGAACAATTATCTTAGAAATAGAAAATTGTGAGTTATTACATATAAATGCTTTTACATCTATGGAAGTAGATGTGATTGTCTGGTGAGACAACATTGGGAAGAAGGTTTGGGGCCCAGAGCTCAGCCACCAGGAACTTCCCCATCTTAAGTTAGAAGCAAATGGAAGCATTTTTTTCTGATTTTGACTTCCAGCTTTTGTGATGTATATTTTGTTCAGATCTGAAAATAACTGTGTAACAATTTAAGCATTAAGGTTACTTTGATTAAAAGTGATGAGATTACTTCAATTTTGCATTTCCAACACATAGTAATTATGATGATCATGATTCTTGGCACATTTAGATTTCTTTTTTCCTTTAGGTCTCCTGCACTCCATGTAACATATCAATTGGAACCCCAGTGAGTGGCTATGCCCTGTACCAGCGACACATTAAAGCAATGCATGAGTCAGCACTCCTGGAAGAACAGCGACAGAGACAAGAACAGATAGATTTGGAATGTAGAAGTTCTACAAGTCCCTGTGGCACGTCTAAGAGTCCAAGCAGGGAGTGGGAAGGTAGGTGGGGCTATGACCACAAATAACTTCTGAAAAGAACAAGGCTGTTATATTCAAGAGTAGTGTCTTAGTGCTTTGTAATTTATAGGCATATAGTAATTAAGTTTATTCACTTGTTCCCAACAAGTGAAATTCCTTAAATTGGCCTCAGTTAAATGATTCAGGAATGATAGTATTGAATACAAAAAGTTCTTGTTAATATGAGTTTTCTGATATTCATCTTTATACTGGAAGACCATATGAAAGCCATGCTTTATGCTCCATTTATCTGAGTTTTCAGAATGAGAATTATTATCCTATATTCCAAGCAGATCACCTACAACAGGGTAATATTCTAATTCTCTGATATGATAGGAAACAACTTTGTAGTTGTAATCAGACCCTGACTCAGCTCTCACCCTAGCACTTAACACCTCTGACTGTGGGCCAGTTACTTAATCTTTCTCAGCTTGAATTCTATTGTCTATGAAGTGAAAATTTGATACACAAACATACAAAGACAATATATAATAGTATATTCTAATTAGTATACTAGTGTATATGTAATAAAATAAATACAATGAAAGTACCATTGTCATGTGTCATTATTAGTTCAAGTGACATATTTGAGTTAGTTTATATCCCTTTTTAGGTGGTACATGAGGCTGTTAGTTTCTTTAAAAGAAGAGTGGATGTGTTCAAATTTTAATAAATTCTGGCATGAATAGAAAATGGCGCATACATTCTACTTAAAGTCAGTTTATGGACTACAGTGCTAAAATATGCTTAGAATATAAGAATGTTAATGTCTTCTGTGATTATGGTTTAGTTTTTCAATAATGATTTAGAAGGATCTTTGCAGTACCTCATATAGATAAGAACTATTATTAGCTTTAGAACACCATGCATTTAAAGGGCTATTTAATATAAAACAGGAACTGTGGTTCTTAACTGATCCTGCTGATTCCTTGCCCTCAGTCACACTAGTAAAGAATCATTGGTTACATGGCACACTGAACCACTCTTGGTTAGAGTTTTGTTAGGGTTTTAATTGTAAATCTTGTGCTAGTAAAAGCGTGAATCAGAGTGATCATTCTAATATGAGTATCATATAGTTATTTTAAGACCTCAATATCTTCTCTTAACCTTCTTTACAAAATTGGTTGTATCTGGGACTGGAGAGACTGAACCATCTACAGCCCCAAATTCTGAGACTCCTAAGTGAACTTTATTTCCCTGTGGTCAGTCACAATAATCCATATGATTACAATTTGAATGGCATCCTAATTTTTGATAGTTTGAAACCACACTGTAATTATATTTTTGATCAATATAATAACAAGACCTATATTAATATGACCAACAATTTGGTTCAAGGTGCCTCTCAGTAACTGAGACAGTTGATTACATTTTATCCCACAGTTAAGTTTCGTTTTAGCTAATTTAACTAATAATTTATTTAACAAGTGCCTGAATTCATAGCTATTCCTTAGTTCAGTGTATGGTATCATTTCCCAAGTAACATTTCACATATTTATGGTAAGATTCTGTGTGTAGAATGTTTGACATGAATATTTTATATGCAGTGTCACAAAATAGCTTTAGAATGTTAAATATAGTGAGAGAGTAGACTCTTAAAATATCATTAAACTGCTCCAGTCCCCATGAATCAGTACCAAGGGTTTGACTTTTCTCTTCATAGTCTCATGTCAGAAGTAATCAGTAGCACCTGTTGTCCAGATGTCTGATTAATGTCAGTGGTACACATTATTATAGTTGATATGTCCTTTACAAGTGGCTTAAAGTGTTTCTTCCATGTACAGAAAAGCTTAAAAAAAAATCTTACAAAGAATTATTTTCACTTTCCAGTAACATTTACATGGGCTGACCCTGCTTTACTTTGCAGTCTTTTTCCTGCAGTAAAGGAACTCAAAACTATATGTGTAGAGGTAAAATTAGATTTGAACTTCTAAGGCAGGTTTAATTAAAATCTGTTTGGCATGCTCTGGTGGCCTAGTAGATAAGTCCGCCACCTTTAGACAGCACAACTCACATACATCCCAAGGTCTTCGGTTCATGACTAGATGGGTGAGTTGTGGGTGGGGGGATAACCAAGATGAACAACTAAATAAAATGGGTGGAATTCCTCTTCCTCCTCTCTCTTCCTGCCTGCCTACCTTCATTCCTGCCTGCACCTTTCCTTTGGGGGGAAAAAAAATTCATTCTATCAAAAGTAAGTTAATTCTTGAATGCATCTGAATCTAGTTCTTTTGTTGTTTATTTCTTTGTTTTTCCAGCTCTGGGTGCATGGTGATTTAAGTAGCTGCAGTTATTACTACCTAAATGTCTTATCTTTTTCTTTACAATGGGACAGTAAATATTTCTATATAAATATAAACTTACTGGAAATTTTGAAACAATTAGATACCAAATTTATAATACACTTTCATTTTTGTACTTTTTAAGGAAAAGTGCAGGCAGGAATAATGTGAGGAGGCAAACAGAACAGGAAGCTGTTCATCTTGGTTGTTCTTCCTGGCCAGGGATCTGCAAAGTGTGTCCTTGGGATGTATGTCACTACATCCTAGCCTAATCTGCTAGGCCTTCAGGACAGGACAATACACTGTCATGTTAAATCCTCTAGAAAGATGGCGCACTCTGATGGCTTAGCAGTCAAGTCTGCAATCTTTGACCAACACAGTCCACATCTCAGAGACCTGGGTTTGTGACCCAGGGTCATGGGGAACAACCAGGAGGAGTAACTAAATCAAAATAAATAAATATTCCTTCTGCCTGCACCTTTCCTTAAAAAAATAAAAGAGGATTTGCAGTTTGGTTATTTCCTAAATCTGTTTGCACAGTTTTAGGATACTTAGTCTAAGTCATGATATTTATATGGGGGAGAAAGAGTACCATCATCTTGAGGGAAACATCAAAGGCATCTAAAATTCAGCATCCAGTCCTTCAGGGAGGTGTTATTACACTGTGGCTTAGAGCTCAGGGTTGGGAATCAGACTGCTTTTTAGAATCCCTTGTAGTGTGACCTTAGATGATCATTTTAGGTGGGATTCTTTTGAGCATCAGTTTCCTCATGTGTAAAATGATATTAATAAATGCCAGTCATGGGCTAAATGAGATAATTCTGTGTAGAGGATATATTCAATATTATCTGATTTACTGGAATTACTTCTGGTTTTTAGAATATCTTAGTAATCAAAAGAACATGTTATGTCCCCCAAAATTCCCTATTTAAAACCATTTATAAACCTTGCACTTTAGGGTGAAATGTTAGAGACTTTGCCTTTGGTTAGGAGCTACCATGATACCGGTTATTACTTACTACACAACTCAGTAAGAAAAAGGGTCTCAAAAGAGAAGTCTAGCTATTTGAAGGGAAAAGACAAGTTATTATTCACAAGCTAAAATTATTTAGCTAGGAAGCCAGCAAGAGTCAACTGAGTGGTTATTTGAGCTAAGAGGAAAGTTTATTCAGTTTCTCAGAAAAAAATGTATTCAGAAATCTACATCTTTCCTAGATATCTTCTGTAATTACTAGGTTCCTTAATTAGAAAACTCATTATTATAAAATGTGTCCTGTATTAATAAATTCAGTGCAAGTTCAATAAAAATTTCAGTGATTATTTGTAAAATGAATTTAAATTTATTTGGAAGAATAAGTGGATAAGACTAGGTAAGCAGAAGAGTGACAAAATGAGTGGGAATAGTTCTAGTGTACTTTAAAATATCACAAATTTAAGTCATTAGGGTTACAGGTAATTTTCACTCCTTTTGTGCTTTACTGATTTTTAAAAATATGTCAGTTTCATGAAAAACTATTTGTGGAGCTTTTTCTTTAATTCTTAATATGATTGCATATTGACATGTCTTTTTAAATGCTTAACGCTTTCTGTGCTTTATGTGGATTTAAATTATATGGAGTACTTTTATTAGTATTTTTTCAGTAAAATTCATAATTTCATGTTTGTGTAAATTGTTTGTATGGTTCAATCTGCTTCTTTTGAAAGGATTCTTCCCTTACTTAATTGCATTATTTTTGCAATACTAAGCAGTGAGTTTCAACAGGTTAATTATAAGAACTGGAATCCCCAAAGATCTGACCTCCAACCCAGGTCAAGCTTGCATTGAATTCAGAGTGGCTCGCTATCTGATGTTTGCCTATTATGATTTTATTGCATGTGAAGTCCTAGAGTCTACTAATGAGATGAAAGAGAAGTTCTTTGTCCTTTAAAGGAAACAATTTTCATTGTATTTTCGAGGATTTATTAAGTCATAGTGATGATGCATACACAGAAGACTTAAGAGTTGTAGGGTTTCTAACCTCTCTGTGGGTGGATTTCCCCCAGGAATTTTAGTCTTTGATATCAATATATAGTTGGATCTGCCCCTGGATGGTGTGGGCCTGGTCCTGTCACACTTACTATTAATTTGGGGTTCTTCCCTTATTTTGATAACTTTAACTTTCATAGGAAAATCAGTCGCCTATATGCCTTATGCTGAGGTCAAACGTGCTCTAGAACAGGAAGCACAGATGCACAATACTGCAGCAAGGTCAGCATCACCGTGTAGGCTCTCTCCGAGAGAAGTCAGTAAAGCCGCTCCACAGCTCGATATGAGTGCAGCCCGCTATAGTGTCCCGCCAGGTAAATATTGTTCCTCTGTGCAGTGGCTGTTGGCCATCTACCTGCACATGTTAGACATGGGTGGTTTAATCTCGTGAATGAACTGCTCTTGCAGGGCATGTCCTTACTATTTCAAAATTACGTTCTTGTTTCTCTGCATTCCATCATCAGTTGTATTCAGTTGAAATTCACTGGGCCACTGGGAAATTTGTGTTCACATGTATATTGTGCCTTTTCTTTTAAGAGTATGTATACTTTATAAAAATCTTGAGATTCCCTCACTCCACCCCTGAAATTCAAGTTCCGTGAGAGCCAGAATGAGTAACTGTTTCTCAAATTATGCAAGATGCAAAGAGGACATATTACTGGTTGTCAAATCAGCTATACCTAAGAAGTATCTTTTTTTTCTCACTTCCATGTGAGATTCAAAGAGTAATGGAGAGAAAGAAAAAAAGTATTAAAGATAGATATTTGTGTATGCAAGCAGAAATAATTAAGCTCTAGTTTGATAGGGAGTTGAGAATTTTAGCCTCACGTATACCATTTTGTTCAGAATATGTAAACAGGTTTAGTTCAAGTGAAAGAAATTTAAAATAAAAATGCTCATCCTCACCTTCATCTTGCATTTATAATTTAATTTGTGATTTAAAAATTCAGAAATGACAGATACATGCAGTGTTGCAAATGGTCTATTTTAAATCATTTTTCTCCCTTCCTTTTAAAAGTCCTCCAACCTGCTCCACATCAAGTGATAACTAATCTCCCTGAAGGAGTTCGGCTTCCAACAACTCGACCCACTAGGCCACCTCCTCCTCTCATCCCATCATCCAAAACCACAGTGGCTTCAGAAAAACCATCATTTATACTGGGAGGTTCCATCTCACAGGTAAAATAGCTTCTCTTTCCAGTAATTTCCTGCTGAGCATTGCTTTGTTACTCATTTTCCCTTTTTCATACTAATCTGTTAGGGTCCTAATGAGTTAAAATCTTTGTAAGAGACCAGTGACCAGAAAATTAGCAATTATTGTAATCCATGCTACACATATGATGTTTGTGTGAGTTATTTGCCTAGATTGAGTGGCACACAGCTTACTTTAAATTATTAAAGGCACACCGAATTACGTGAAGTGTAAATGAAAATGGAATATTTTCAAGTGCAAAAATATTGTTGACTAATTACTGTGAAAACTAAAAAGTAGTAGATGATTAGTATTTCAGTAAAACCCTAGTTTATTTTGTCTTGCAGCTAAATCTGTTATTTTATTTTATGGTGTATTACATTAAAAAAAATTCTGAGGTTAATGGTTCCATCAGTTTTGACTAATGTGTACAACCATTGACCATACTGTTGTCATCATAGATTCTCATCACTTCAGAAAGTTTTCTCATTCCCTCTCCTAGGCCACCTCCTCTCCCACCGCCTGAAGCAACCGCTGTTCTACTTATTATTGTCATGGATTAGTTTTGCCACTTCTAGAACTTCATGTAAATGGAATCATAGTGTGTACTCTTTTATGCTTTTTTAAGTCAGCATAATGGCTTTAGGGATTCATTTCCTGTTTTTGTGTAATCAACCTTTTGTGTAATTTCTTTCTTTTAATGCTGATGATAGATGCTCCATTGTATGAACATAACAGTTTGCTTATCCATTTTCTTACTGATGGAAACCCAAGCTCTTTCTAGTTTGGGGCTAATATAAATACAGAGATGTGAAAAAATGCTTTGAATATTCTTTAAGTAGGCTTTTTATAGACATAGGTTTTCATTCTTTCATATAATTCCTTGAGAATAGAATTGCAGGGTATATGTATGCTCTACATAGGCCCCCAGCAATATAGGAACCTTTGGGTTGCTCCATATTTTATAGTTGTCAGTCTTTCTCACTTCAGTCGTATTTGAGAATATGCAGTGATATTTCATTGTGGTTTTATTTTGTATTTCCCTGATAACAAATGATGATGATGTCGAGCACTTTTTCATATACTTATTGACCATTTGCACCTATGAATGAAGTGTCTGTTTAGAAGTCTTATTATGTGTTTTAATTTGGTCTTTTTGTTATTAGGCTGTAGAAGTGCTTTATTATGGATGAAATCTCTGTTATATAAGTGTATTAAAATATTTTCTTGTAGATTGTGTTTCTTTCTGGTGTATTTTGATGAGGAACTTTAAATTTTAATGAAATTCATATATTTTTTTCTCATGATTAGATCTTTTTCTCTAAGAAATATTTGCTTACTCTAAATTTGTGGAGGTACTCTGTTCTTCTGAAAGCATCAGGATAAGGGTTTATTTTTATATTTGAATTTCCAATTCCAATAACATCATTTGAAAGGTCTTTTCTTTCTTTCATTTGATTGCTTTAGTGGAAATGAATTTGGCTTTATATTTGGGTCTGTTTTTGAACTCTTTGTTCAATTGATTTGCTTGTCCATTCTTTTGTCTGTACTACAGTTTTGATTAGTTTTATAAGTCTAGAAGTCATGTAACATAAGTCCTATAGAGCTTTTATCTTTCAAGATTGTTTTGGCTATTATTTATCTTTTGCATTTCCATATTAGTCATATAATCAGTTTGTCAGTTTCTACAAAAAACTGCTGGAATTTTGGTTGGACTTCACCAAATCTGTAGATTTAGGATACAAATGAACATCATGCCAATATTGAATCTTGTACTTCATGAACATATTTTTCCATTTATTTAGGTTCTTAATTTCTTTCAGCAGTGTTTTGTAGTTTTTACTTTAGAGATTTTGTTAATTTATTTTTGGTCGATTATACTTTGTTCTTATATATAGAACTCAGTTCATTTTTATATCTTGATTTATCCTGTAACAATCACTGATTGCTTCTAGTTGGGTTTTTTTTTTTTTTGGTTTTAGTTTTTTGTAGGGTTTTCTATGTATACATGTCATCTGCAGAAAGGCAGTTTGACTTTTTTCCCTTCTAATCATTATTTGTTTCTTGTTTAATTGAACTGACTGAGGTAGAACTTTCATTATAATGTTTAATAGCAGTTATGAACAGCATACACTTCCTTTGTTGCCTGTTTTAGCAGGGAGGCAGTATTTTACTGGTAGGTATGTTAACTGTAAACTTTTCATATATGCCTCTTATCAAGTTGAAGATGTTTCTTTATATTCTTAGTTTGCTGAGAGTTATTTTCCCCCTCTTCTTCTTATACTTTTCAGCTTCATGATATGTTTATGATTTCTTTCTCTTTCTTGAGATTCTTAATATTCTAAGATGTAATTTTTATACTTTAATCCTTTAGACATGGTTCTCTATAGTTCTTTGAATATTTTTATAATTGCTGATTTAAAGTCTGTTTCTAGTAAGTCTAAAGCTCAGGACTACTTTATATCCTGTTCATGGGTCATGTTTTCTTATTTCTATATTCGTGTTTTAAAATTTTTGGTTAAAAACCAGACATTTTAAATAATGTAGCAGCTCTGAAAATCAGATTTTCCCATCCTTTTAGGATTTGTTGTTGCAGCTTGTTTTTTGTTGTTAGTGACTTTTCTGAACCAGTTCTGTGGAGTTTGTATTCTTTATCACATGTGGTCACTAAAGTCCCTGTTCTGTTAACTTAGTGGTCAGCTAATGACTGGACAGAGATTTCCTTAAATGCCTGGAGCAATTAAGTTTCCCAGTCTTTCCCAGATGAGTGAGAGACTCTCTGTGCATGTTGGAGTACGCCTTCAGCAGTCAACCAGTTGACAGCTCTGGGTCTGTGTGGGTCTGTTTGTACAACTTTGCATATACAGAAGGCCAACTAGGTTCCTAGGAATAAGCTGGAACTTTCCAAACCCCCTAGGAACATCTCATTCCTTACTTTTCCTTAAGGATTTGGTTTTTCTGTTTGCCACAACTGTTATCTACTGGCTCAAGGCAGTGGAAAAGTTAATCAGTTGACTCTAAGTTGGTTTCCACAAGCATGTACCTTCTTCATCCCTGTCAGTTCCAATAAAGACAACTTTGCAAATTAATGAGTCTCCACAGAGAATCATGGGACACAAATCAAACAATAAAAATTATATGGCAGTGAGACTTTTAAGGGACTGCAAGCCTGTTGCAACCCTATTCTTTCCCTGCTTGTGGCTGCTAGACTATTGTGGGAGTTTTTTTTTCCATAATTGAGAGCTATTGATTTTTAAGGGTACTACAGAATATGGGAATGGTAACAGAGCACGTTAGAATGCCACTGTTCACTGTTCTTACCTAGATTCAACTGTTTTTCTTAAACATCCCTAGACTCTCGAATAAATACTCCCTGCCCCCGAACAGCAAACAGTGTAAGCCTTTGGTTAATTTTGGAAGTTCTTAAGAAGATTGATTCTTGCAAGTTTTTTCTGGTTTCTGATTACCTTATGGAGGAGGGCTTTTGGAGGTCTTTTTACTCTGCCATTTTCACTGATTTCATTATCCCTTAGTATTTTTAAGATGAATTAATGTTAATAATTACATTTTGAGTATACTCTTAAGCACTTTATGTGATTTGTTAATAGTAAAAATTATCTACATGAAACTTGTAATTTCAGAAGACATGTCTTGATTACTGTAAAATTTTAATTAAATTACTATTTAATTTTAATTAAATACCTATTCTTAATTTTGTATACCAGGGGTATAGATTGTTATAAACAGAAATGTGAACATTAATTTAAGGGGTGACCTTGTGGAAAGATGTTATTTTAGTCTCTTTAAATTATTTTTAGGGAACACCCGGCACTTATTTGACTTCTCATAATCAGACTTCCTATACTCAAGAAGCAGCTAAGCCCTCAGTGGGCTCTATCTCTCTTGGACTGCCAAGGCAACAGGAATCTGCCAAATCAGGTCAGTGAGGAGATATGGTCATAATATTTCTATATTGGTTGCATCAGTCAGTAGTCAGCACTTGACTTCCTTCTCTTGCTTTGGTTCACAGCTGGTGTACCCTATATCAAGCAGGAGGAATTTTCTCCTCGAAGCCAAAACTCCCAACCTGAAGGTTTATTGGTCAGAGCCCAACATGAAGGTGTGGTCAGAGGTAAAATATGCTCTTTGACAGAAACAATAAATGTTTATCCCAATAAATTTAAAGTAAATCTTGAATACGTTCATGTGATGGATTTTCAACTTAGAGTCTTTAAGTTGTAAATGTAAATTTTCTTTCTTTAACGAAAGGAAAAACTTTGAAATTCCTTATTTCATAAGCTTTCTTTAATAATTACAATATTATTTTAAAAGTATGCTGCTGCTGTTTCGTTCTCTCTGTACCCATCTCCCAAGTGGGGACTGATTCTTTTTTCTTTTCCAGAGGCAGGGGATATGATTTGCTAATGATTGTTTTATTTAGGTACCACAGGAGCCATTCAAGAAGGCAGTATAACTCGAGGAACTCCAACTAGCAAAATTTCGGTGGAGAGCATCCCATCCCTACGGGGCTCTATCACTCAGGTGAATTATGGTCATCCGTTCTGTGATGAACAGTTGCTGACATGAGAAAACTAAGTAAAGTCTCAAGAGCTTTGACTGTTCCAGAAATACAGTTTTGTGATTAAGTTGTTCATTGTTCTAGATTATGGGACTGAATATATAATTGCCCCATGACTGCAAACTGTCTACAGAGAGACATTAATGTTACCATTTTAATACTAGCTGTATTATCTTTATTGCATTTCATCTGAAAAGATCATGTATTTATTTGCACATTGGCAGAAGAAATAATTTCTAATTGATACAGTTCTCACTGGCTTCCTGGAAAAGCTTTTTACCATGTGTTCAACTTAAATAGAAATTGAGAAGAAAATTTTTATAAATTATTTGTTTGCTTTTTACCCTTTGTGAAAAGGAAGGTCTACAATCTCAGGAAGTTGCCTTGCTAGGAAATAACAGATACGTTGACAAAAACACCAAAAATCAAGTTTATCTTTTTCCAGTTTTAGATTAAATAATTGCCATTTTGATTAATGAAAGGTCTTTTCCTCACTTAGATACTAGTTTTAGTTTGAAATTAGAATAGTCCTTAACCTCTTTATTAATGTAGTTCTAGAAAAGTAAAATTTAATTTTAGGAAATCAGAATCCTGTGGTTTTACTTGTTACACTTGTCGCAGGTTTTCTGTTCTAGTCTTCTTCGTCTTGTTCCTATTCCCTAAGACAGTGGATATCAAAAGTGTTATCCCCAGACCAGCAGCATCAGTACCACCTGGGAGGTTGCTAGACTTAGAAATGCTCAGGCCTCACCCCAGTTTTACTGAAATTACACCCTCAGAGCAGGGCCTGAGTTTTCCAGCTTGAAGTGATTTTGCTGCATGCCTATCTCTGCCCTGGAGTATCAGCACCACCTTGGAGCTTGTTAGAATAATGCAGAAATTCAGCTCTCACTGAATTCACCACCATCTGATTTACCTTGTGAATCAGAACCTACATTTTAACAAGTTTTTTCCAGTGATTCTTCCCTGAGATGATCATGATCTAGAAAACTCTATTCAAATCTCTCCTTTCTACATTTGACCAAAGTATATATTTCCCTGAAATTAATTTTTAGAATAAGTGAACATTTAATATAGCCAGAATAAAAATAAATGACCTGTATTATTTTTTCTTTTCGTTTTCACTCTTAATATCCAGACTCTTGAGTAGGTAGATAACATGCACTGGGCTAAATGAGGCTAGGCTTTATTCATTTTCAAATCAATCTGTTGGTGTGACTTCCAAAATGGGTGTTAAGGATTTTCATGTTTTTAACCTAATTTAATGGCTTAAAAAGTAAATGCATTGCTCTCATTTTCCTCCATTTGTTTTTGGATTATCCTCACTGGATTTTGGAGGACACTATATGCATGAGTGGGGTATGTGTGGGCCTCCTACTCCTATTTCAAACCAAGAGTTCACTTTTACAAAGTATTTTACATAGTAAGTTCCTTGAAAGAAGGTTTCACTGTGAAGAATAAAGAAAACATGGCCACAGGCAACCCAGAAGAGGACTAATGATGTCAGACACTAAGAATATGTGACTCAAAAACTGAATCCATACCACAAAATGGAGTCAGTTGAGTTTTTCTCCCCTTTTATTGATGACCAGAGGTCATCAGCAGCAGATGGTTTGGTAATTGAAAATGCTGTTTTTTTCTTATCACAATGTGAAAGAAACTTGTGGTATTCTAAAACTTAATTTGTTATCTTATTTTTACTAGACATTTTGAAAAAGTTTTATTTGCTTGAATTTAAGTGTAAGACAAACTTTCTGGGAGTTAAATGCTTCATACAGGTTTGATTTCAAGGTAGGGAAGAAAGCTGATTCAGCTCATTCACCTCAGCATTTTGTAACTAGTTTTATGTGGTGCAGGGTTCAAGGAAAGATGCAGAATTTCTTTATGTTTATAGCAATTTAGTCTGATTTTCTCTTGTTATCCTTTCTTCCTTGAATATGTGGGTTGATTTCTGTGTGGTAGATTAAACTTTCTGAGCATCTTTGTTTTCTCTAACTAAATTGGAGTGACTCTCTGGTACTTGTGTTTTATTTAATGGCAGGGTACCCCAGCTCTATCGCAGGCTGGTATACCAACTGAGGCTTTGGTGAAGGGATCTATTTCTAGAATGCCCATTGAAGAGAGCAGTCCTGAGAAAGGCAGAGAGGAAGCTGCATCCAAAGGCCATGTTATTTATGAAGGCAAAAGTGGACACATCTTATCATATGATAGTAAGTATTTTGTGCATAGACTGAAGCCAATTCTGTGCCATGTGATTAAAAAGCAGTCTGTGATTCCCCTCATACTTGTTGCTGCAAAGTTTTTTTTCTGTGAGCCCATGTTTCCTCTATAAAAGTGGTTAATATTAGTACTGTTTTATGGAACTTTGGTGAAAAATTAACTGATACAGTCAGTGAAAAGTGATTAACAATGCAGAACCCATAGGTGTCCTGTAAGTGGTAGTTTATATCATCAACTGTGGTGAGTTGATTTAGCCTAGGAAAAGAATCTTTAACTTTCAGAGAATCATTTTTAAAGAGATTTTGAGTTAAGAATTAGAGAGAAGTAGTCTAATAATTTTGGAAAGAATATTGAATTTAAATTTTCCCCTAAATATAACTTTTAATGTCTATATGAATGAAACTTCTTATTTAGATGTATATTAAAGTTATTTTTTCCAGTAATATTTTGTAGGAATGACTCAGTTATGTTATAAAAGCCAAGTGATAAACTGGACTTGAGTTCTCATTTGCAATTGTTTTTGTGATCTGAGTAGTCATTAGTCATGCTTTATCTTTCTCTTCAAGTACAAAGAAATAAAGTATGTGAGCACACAGTGCCTGATGCAGAATATATGGTAACTTTCTTATTTCCTTCTTTCTTGTTTTAACATTTCTTGCATATTGATTTGCAGAAATTATTGCACATTGCCTAAACCAGAAATCTGAATGTCACTCTTAACTTCTCACTCTCTTTCCACAGACAATGACTAAGTTGTTGCTGTTCTGTTTCTTAAAATCTCTAGAATGCATCCATTTCTTTGTGTTCCCACTACCACCATCATCTTTCATCTGGATAAGTTGGTAGTACTCTAACAGATCTCCCTGCTTTTTCAGTCTTACCCACATTCAAAACTGTACATCATGTGTCTTCTACTTTATTCTTCATTGTTTTTAAGATAATTATAAGCCCCTTACCTTAGCCTCATCAACACTCCATGATTATCTGCTTCTAGCTTATCTTTCAGATTGTTATGGTTCCAACTTTCCCCTTAGTTTCCTTGTGTTGCTTTCCCCTCCACACCCCAAAATTCACACATATACCCCATCTTAACTCTACATGTTGACCATTTACTGACCTTAAGTTCTTTTAATGCACCCGTCAGCCTATACCACCCCTCCCTCCTTTGAAGTGAACAATTCTTATTTAGTGTACCTTGGTGGCCTAGTGGTTTAGTAGACTGGGCATAGTCCACATAGATTGCAAGGTTCCAGGTTCGTGTCCCAGGACTGGGGGAACAACCAAGATGAACAACTAAATAAAATAAATAGAATGCTTCTTCCTTCTCTCTCTCTTCCTGCCTGCCTATCTCTGCTCACCTTCATCCCTGCCTGCAACTTTCCTTTAAAAACAAAACAAAAATATCCCTCTTATTTATCCTTCAGTTTTCAGTTTCAGCATTACTTCTTTAGGGCATCCTTATCTGAATCTTTAGTAGTATTCCTTTCCAGCATTCTCATGACACATTGTACTTCTCTCTTCATAGTACTTACTACACTGCACTATGTAGTAATTAACTTAATTTTTCTGTATCTACTACTATTGGGTAAGTTTTATGAGAGAAGGGACAGTTTGTTAACCTTATATGCAAGCCTAGCTTATGCCTGACAGTAAATATATTTGAATAAATGAAAACATTTTTTTATAAATATTATCTGCACTGAAATGTATATGTTAGATTAAGACTAGCTTTTATATTATTATAAGATTGACTATGAAATTAAGATAACTGGGTGTTGGGCTCTGTCTGAGCAGTTCATGTTTCTATATTTTGCAGATATTAAGAATGCCCGAGAAGGGACAAGAAGTCCAAGAACAGCTCATGAAATCAGTTTGAAAAGAAGCTATGAATCAGTGGAAGGAAATATAAAGCAAGGCTTGTCAGTGAGGGAGTCTCCTGTATCAGCACCACTAGAGGGTAAAATGTTTATAGAACATTATTTAAAGACATTTAACCTTGCATAGTAAGTTTTCATTGTTGCATTAGGTTATATTCAATCTGTCTGTCATCTCTACCTGAAATTTATATTAAGTTTTTATTTATGTCTACATATAAGTCAAATGGTGCATGACAGTGGAGGGAAGTAAAAATTAAAACATAATTGGTTACATCATAAGTAACTTAAACTGTTTATATAATTTGTAGGTTATTCCTGAGTTAAGTGAATTTTAAAATGTAATTTCATTATGAAAAGTTTGTTATTAGTGTGAGGCAGATAAAGTGGTGTAATGGATAAAGTAAATATGTATTTGAATCCCCAGCCTCACCCTTTCCTGGTGAATTTTATATGCCTGTTTCTTCCTCTGAAAATAGGATTGTACGTAACATTGTGTGAGGATTTGAGGCAGGTGTGCAGCTTTGTGTTGATCATGTGATATATATTCAGTAAATGATAGCTATAATTTTGTTTTATTAATGATATACTTTCTTTAAACCTTAACCTGCCTGTTTGATAAAATCAACTGTTTGATTTTAATATATATGACATAGTAAAATCAGGGTAAGAACTCTTGAATTTTAGAAGTTCTATGTAATTTTCTAAGAAAGAACTATAAAAAAAACTTCTATTAAAAAAAAAACTCATTTCCCTTTACTTTAGGGGACGTGCATGTGGTTATTTCTAATCCTAGATCCAAATTTATACTATCAGTATAATGTGAAACTGCTTGAGAGGTTATTGCAACTCATTCTAATTTGCATATTTTTGTTTAATATTTATTTTCCCTATTTTTGAAGTATCCATCGCTCACATTTTTGCTTTCTCACAGATATATATTTAAGAGCTAAACACTGATTTTCAGTCCCTCTGTGTCTTCTCTCACCTTGATAAAGGAGCATTGGAATTTAAGACTTTGCTTTGAAAATGTCTCTTTCCTTTTTGACCTATAATAGATGTCTTCCGTGGTCATTTTCTGTTCAGAAAAACCTTTACAAATTTAAAATATTTCTTTCTCCATAGAACTTTTATTTAAATTATATACTCTACGCACAATATTAAGTATTTGTGAATTGACATAAATAATACATTATGTTTGATACTTGACTTGTTTCCTTGTTTTGAAAGGGCTGATATGCCGAGCATTACCAAGGGGAAGCCCTCATTCTGACCTCAAAGAAAGGACTGTGCTGTCTGGTTCCATAATGCAGGGTAAACTTTTTGCTTATTTTGACTTTTATTCATTACTGTCTCACTGTTAAAGTAGTTTGACATTAATTTGCAGTGCATGAAATCTGCTTTTCAAGATGTTTGCTCTTTTGAAATATATGATATAGATTAATGTATAGATATATGTCTTGATTATAATTTTTCCATTTCTTAGGTAAATAGTCTAAGAATGTTAGCTGCCTAATATTTGACTATAGAGATATCTTCAATATGTAAGAACCATTCTGTGATTATAATGAATAATGTATTAAATTTTGAACAACCCTAAAAAGTAATGATGGATGAACACTTACTTGAGGATCTGTTGTAAACAGAAAATTGATTAGAAACTGCAAAATGGCAAGACATTAGTTTTCTGAATTGTAGCAAAATGCATGTGGCAAAATTTACCACTTGAAAAACTTTTTAAGTGTATAGTTCAGTGGTATTAAGTAGCCATTAGCATTATTTCAGTGTGTCTTGAATTTTTTGAAGGTACACCAAGAGCAACAACTGAAAGCTTTGAAGATGGCCTTAAGTATCCCAAACAGATTAAAAGGGAGAGTCCCCCCATACGAGCATTTGAAGGTGCCATCACTAAAGGAAAACCTTATGATGGCATTACTACTATCAAGGAAATGGGCCGTTCCATTCATGAAATTCCACGGCAAGATATTTTAACTCAGGAAAGCCGAAAAACTCCAGAAGTGGTTCAGAGCACAAGACCAATAATCGAGGGTTCCATCTCCCAGGTAATTAGAACATGGATCTTTTGTCAACCATGTACTTCCGGTGGTAATATTTATGGAATTTTTTTTAAGTACCAAAAGAATTATAAGTAGTTGGATGTCAGTTCCCTTGGAAGTAAGCATAAAAGTTTTTTTTATGCTTTTCATACATATCACTTGTGTCCATAGTATGGAGTACCTAATGTGGGGAAATAGGTAACTCTTCATTGGTGGGATTATGATTGAGACAGCCACACAGACATAAAGTTTATTGCAGCAAACCAGGATTGCTGTGAGCCAAAAACATACCTGACATGGAAAAATACTCAGGTGCATTAGGTTACCTATAACGTTTATTTCTGTCCTTTTAGGGCACACCAATAAAGTTTGACAGCAACTCAGGGCAATCTGCCATCAAACACAATGTCAAATCCTTAATCACCGGGCCTAGCAAACTACCCCGTGGAATGCCTCCGCTAGAAATTGTGCCAGAGAACATGAAAGTGGTAGACCGGGGAAAATATGACGATGTGAAAACAGGCGAGCCAGTGCGATCCCGGCATACATCAGTGGTAAGCTCAGGCCCCTCCGTGCTTAGATCAACACTGCATGAAGCTCCGAAAGCACAGCTGAGCCCAGGAATTTATGACGATACCAGTGCACGGCGGACACCCGTGAGTTACCAGAACACCATGTCCAGAGGCTCACCCATGATGAACAGAACCTCTGATGGTATGTTACGCTATTACCTTGCCTGGTCATTTATTGGGCCTTTTTTGTTGTTGTTGTTAAACCTCTGGCAAGTAGTACCTAATTGTTAGCTTTATGCCACAACATCTGTAGGCTGTACTAGGGCTGTGGAAAGCTACCAAATTATAGTAGGCATAACTATACATAAAATGCTTGATATATAAATCAAGTACAGAGTATAAAGGCATCAGGACTGGTTATGGGAGGGTGTGGGAAGCAGAAAAAAGGTGGTGTTAAGGGACCCTGGAACTCTGGTGATGGGTGCAGTGTGATATACAGACTGAGATGCAACTTCAGTATCCTATATGGAATTTATCATTGTGAACTAAAGAAATAATAAATATTACTATTTTAAAAAGTTTATAAAGGAGTCCAGAAATATTCTAGAATAAGCATATTCTTAGAGTAGTTTTTCAGCTGATCCTGTAATGTTTTCTGGAAGTCAGTTTTGACAATTATTTCTTCAGTGTCTGGTGTTGCAAGTGATTGAAAGTTAACTGCTTAAGCTTGAATTAAGTTTCTTCTTACTGGATGTGCCCTGGTGGCTTAGGTGTTAAGCTGGCAACTGAGACACAAAGCCCAAGGTCTGGTTTTGTGATTTAGGGCCGAGAGTAGCAACTGAAACAAATAATAGAAGTGCTTCCTTCTCCTCTTCCTCCTTTCCTTTAAGTACTTCTTACTCTTCTCCTTTCCTTCTCTCTTTAAAAAAAAATCCTACTTCCTGAATTCAGATGTTACTTTTCTATGCCTTAGTTTTCTCAGCTTCAAAAAGGTAATGTAATTTTTATTTTTTAAAGGAAGGTACAGGCAGAAATGAAGGCGAGCAGGCAGGCAGGCAGGCAGGGAGAGGAGGAAGAAACATTCATTCTACTTTATTTAGTTCTTCATCCTGGCAACTCCCAATAACTCTGGGTCTCAAACCTGGGTCCTTGGGATACATGTGCACGATGTCCGTTAGCTATCCACTAGAGTACCAGGACACATCAGTAATGTGTTGTTGTGACAATAAAATGAGATAATATATTTAAAGAACTTAGAATAGTGCTTACTACCTATGAATGATTGAATTATTGTGCAGTACTATTGCTACTATTGTTACTGTTACCCTAACTGCACACCAGTTACATCAGAAGGTGGTCAGAGGCATTGGTTCTTAACAGGTCATCCCTGAAGCGTTCTGAGGCCCTTATATCATTTCAATGCTTATTTATTGAGGGCTCATGCGCAAGGTCCTGGGTTGGATACTATGAGAGTTGTAAAGTGGAAAGTATTTACGGGATGAGAAAGGAGTAGCAGAGATGAAGGAGAAAGAGAAGTGCTTAGGGATGGGTGTGGGGTGGGGCAGTGTGAATTCAAAACCTCTGATTGTAAAGGAGCAGAATTGCCCTGCAGAGGGAAAAGGTACTTGGTGTGTGAGCAAGTTGGGACTTGGAAGTGGATATACAATAAGTCAGTGTGATTTCTTGGTTTTAATAGGCATATTTGTTTGATTATGGAAAGGTTTTTATTCTCAGAATATTAATAATTAGATGGCATTGTGAATGTAGTATGCCACTGAAATGTTTACCTTACATTGCTAAGATGGTCAATTTTATTTTACCACAATTAAAACAACTGAAGTGATTGCCAGTAAGTGCTGGAATATGATAGGCATTGATGGGATAATTTAACCTCTGAATAACATTATTTAGAAAAGAAGAGGCTGGAGTATGGAGGAGGTTGACATGGGGGATGTAATGAGAACTTCTTTGAAAGTGCATAGCATGGAAAATAATGTAACTTAGTGACTGAAGGGTAGTTTGGAGTCTGAGTGACATAGCACAGAGGAAATGGAGATTTGATGCATGTGGGGTCAAAATAATTTGGGGGTATTAAAGTCAAACAGAAAACAAAATCTTTCATAATGTAATTTAAAGAGGAGCGTTGCACTTCATTTATAATCTTAACACAGGGTGGTAAATGCTGGTGCCGTGTAGTTCCAAACGCAGTGTATCTCTAAACCTTAAAAACTTCTGCTGGTTCTTCACATTTGTATATTTTGGGAAAGGGAATGTTAGTTTAGTGGAAGGAAAAGATCAAAATATTTTATGACTATAGATAGTATTTTTTGAATAGTTGAGAAATGGATATTATCATACTTCACAAATTTTGAGAATTTGTCCTATTGACTCTCTCTCCAGTTACGCTTTCTTCTAGCAAGTCTACCAATCATGAAAGAAAATCGACACTGACTCCTACGCAAAGGGAAAGTATACCAGCGAAGTCCCCAGTACCTGGGGTGGACCCTGTAGTGAGCCACAGCCCTTTTGATCCCCATCACAGAGGCAGCACCGCAGGAGAGGTGTATCGGAGCCATCTTCCCGCACACTTGGATCCAGCCTTGCCATTTCACAGGGCTCTGGATCCTGGTAAGTAGAGTCAAGTGATGATTTATGCAAAGAAATACTATATGACTTAAAATTTTTGTGTTATTAACGTACGATATGCACAGTTGCATATGTCATTAGGATATAGTTGAGTGAATTTTCACACACCATATATTCCAAGTTAACAGCACCCAAATCAAGAAACAAAACTTTACCAATACACCTTAAGAACTAAAAATAGTAAGTGTATGAAAAGCTCTCTCATCTGATGGCATTTGGCTAAACTGATTGAAATTGTGGGTTAATATGAAGAATTGTTTTTAAATATATAGGCATATTTGTAACATAAGTAGATAATTGTTGTTACGTATTTAAATGTAAGACCACGGTTCAGTGATCAAACCTTGCCATGGAATTTCTTATCAAACTATTACATTTCCAGGTTTGGTTTTTCAAGTGAGACTAGAATTTTAAGACTTTGAATGTGATTTAAATACAAAATCCATTTAGATTCTTTTCCTTGTCTTTTAAAATTATCTAGTTCGCACCTGATTCAACCACTGTATTGAGTCTTTCCTAAGTCTTTCCTTAGTTTTCAAAGAAACTTCTCTTTTTATTCTTTTATGAATTTACAGATTGCTTGTTTAGGTTACATCATTACAACCTTTTCAAACAGACACCACTGACTAGGTAAACCTAATTCTGGCAGCACCGGCATCTACGGGTTTCTGAAAAGCGATCTGCAGTGGCTCAGTGATACTGTCCACCAGGGTCACAGGGCAGCAGGCTCTCTAAAGGGAAAGGAGAGTGACAGCTCCCTCAGCAGGTCCATGGAGAGTCCCAGCTAGGCTGTTGTGGCATGTACCTTACTGACTCTGCCTGTCCCTCAGGTTCCCGTCCCTGCTCCTCTTACTGGAGGAGCCTCACCCAGACATGCTTTCTGCTCATAACGTCTTCTCCATCCTAACTGCAGGCTTGTTACAGCCTTCAGGTGAAAGTAAGACGCATGTTGTCTGTGTTTCACTTTGAACCCTAGCGAGGCATTTTTTATTACCAGTACGCCGAATTAGAGAGCTAAGATTTCTGAGTGTTATTTTGCATTTCATAGTTAGAAGGTACTTGTAGAAAGTATTTTATCTAAAGCTCTGCTAGTGCCACCGAATTATTAGTCACAGGTTTCAGAGGTGTCCATACCTAGTTCTGTATCCTAGAACTGAGTCGGGGACGTTCCTACAGAGTTGGCTGACAGACTTAGCTGGCTGGGTGTTCTAGATGAAGGGGATGCAAACATTTCCAAAGTCTTATCAGTGTTTTTCTAGGGAGAAAACACACACATGCACACAAAAAATATAGTTCACTCAATTTTGCACAAAAAATTAAACGTTTATTTAGTGTTCATCATAGTCCTTTATTTTAGAGAAATTTCATTTGCTTATCATTTTTAAACCTTTTCTGGACTATACATATTTCGAGGATAGAGACTTGATCTCCTAGTTTTTATCCTACTTTTTACCATTTCTGCTTTCTCACATTGTGTCATGCTCTAGCATAGGGTGGCCAAATAACCACCAGGGGGCCACATCCTGCTGCTGCCTATCGGTACAATTTTATTAGAACACAGCCACTCCCACTCAAGTTTTTTTTTTTTTTTTGGTCCGTGGCTGCCTTCCCTACAGTGGCAGAGTTGAGTAGGCATAGATGATCCACAAAATCTAAAATATTTACCATCTGGCCCTTTACAGAAAAGTTTGCTAATTTCTGCTCAGAATGCATACATTAACTGAATGTTTAGAGACTAATCATTTTTCCTCCCAGGAAACTAAAGTTACTATTTGTATCAATGTCTTTTCACATATATTCCCATTTGGTTGTAGTGGAGGATCAGTGCTACAAAAATAACTTTACTGTGAATATAGCATTTGCAGACTCCAGTGAAAAATTTTATGATAAAGTTACATGGCAAAGATAGAAAGTAAAACTGATTGAATTTTTTAGCTACTGTTCTAGTGAAAAGATTAATGATCATATTTTGTCTAGTTTCTCATTATCCTTTTCCATTACATCTGATATTATAGTGTTTATTTTCATATTGCTGGATATATCAGGGTCTAAAATGAATCTACCTTAATCCTTGTAGCACTCCCCCCCCTACCCACTAAATCAAAGTTATGTACACAGTAACACGAGTTGTTTTTTTTTTTTTTTTTCCCTTATTCTCTCTCTGGGTGACGTTTAGCAAATAAATTTCACTCAAACTAAATGCTTTTCTCTGATTCTATCAGCAGCTGCTGCTTACCTGTTTCAGAGACAGCTTTCACCAACTCCAGGTTACCCCAGTCAATATCAGCTTTATGCAATGGAGAACACAAGACAGACGATCCTAAATGATTACATTACCTCACAGCAGATGCAAGTGAACTTGCGCCCAGATGTAGCCAGAGGACTTTCCCCACGGGAGCAGCAGCTCGGTCTCCCATACCCAGCAACAAGGGGTATGTGTCTAGGCCATTCAGATTTCATGGAATATGTTTTGTGTGCCCAGAATTTCTTAGTACCAAATGATATTTATTCAGCTGTTGAACAAATGATGGAAAGAATGAAAAGAAAGCCATGTCCTTCTCTTTATAGCCCTGGAGGGAAACATAGTAACATATGCCTTGAGGGTAACAGGATGGGGTAGCATAGTAACAGGATGTCTTTGGAACACTGAAATAACTAGACCAAATCACTGGTATATGTTTGAAATCAGCATTTTACCACTTTGCTGTCTCTCTTTAATGTGACCATAGTTTTAAGTTACTGGTATGGGACAGTCTTTCATGTCCTTCTGTAGAAGGATTGTTTTATTTATACTGTATACAAATTATCATTTGGTTATAGAGATAAAATTAAAAAGTCGTCTATAGTTGATATCATTAGAATACTACTGAAATTTGAAATAATTTTATCGTGTTTGTCTTTTGAGCAGGAATCATTGATTTGACCAATATGCCTCCAGCAATTTTAGTGCCTCATCCAGGGGGAACAAGCACTCCTCCTATGGACAGAATCACTTATATTCCTGGTACACAGATCACTTTCCCTCCCAGGTCATACAACTCTGCTTCTATGTCTCCAGGTGAGAGTCTTTAGTCACACACCTCTGATATGACCCACATGTTCAAGTGTTTACAACATAGCTTTTGAAGGTATTTGGGGCAGTTCTTTCCCCATTTAGTCTGCTATTTTTCATGTAACAGTTGATGATAATTCTTAGCAAGCCAGCCATCACTAGATACGCTGTACACACTCTAAAACCTTGTTTTATGCTCCGGTTGTTGCCCAGAATCATCCAAAACTCCTAGTAAACTTCCTACAACTCAGATTTGGAGCTTTGAGAAACATTGCCAAACACTAAGAATTTAAAAATTGTTGGAGGTACCTGGCAGAACTTACAGATTTATGTATCTTCTAGGACACTCAACACACCTTGCAGCAGCTGCGAGTGCTGAAAGGGAGCGGGAGCGAGAGCGGGAGAAGGAGCGGGAGCGGGAGCGGGAACGGATGGCTGCGGCACCATCAGACCTCTACCTTCGCTCTGGTGAGACACCTCCTCATTCTGCAGACATTTCTTGGTCACTAATATGATGGGGTATTGTGCTCATTGTTGTCAGGGGTGCCCTAGTGATGTTTTAAGAATTCTAAGGCATAAAATAATTACATGCCTTAAATGAAGTATAGGTAAGAGTGCTACAAAAGTTAAAGTGGTAAAGAGATCAGTTTTAAACAGGAAAATAGTGTTTGCATGATGAAGGTATCATGTTGATTTGTCCCCAGCAGTTAACTACAACTGTGCTTGAAGATGCTGGGTGCAGAGCTTAGTAAAGCTGTAAATAACCCAAACAAAGGCTCATAGATGTGATGACCCATGTATTGTTGTTGAAAACATTTGTGATATTTTGAATTCTAAGTGTTGCCATTCAGTGCTAGAGGCATCCTCAGGGGAGCCGTTTAACAAGCATGTCCTGAGAGAGGTTAGAGTTCTCTGCAGGTGGCTATGGAATGGGGCCAGGAGGACAGTAAGACCATGTCAGTAGTTCCTGTGTGTGCTGAATACGACCTGAGATCTGTTGATACTGGGACTGGCCAGAGAGAACCGGCTTGGAAGAATATTGTCAAAGTAGACTGAAGAACTCGATAAGAATTTAATAGGGTGAGTGAGGGAAAAACTGGAAACAAATTTAGTCTTCATTAAAGAGAGAGCAGCATTGGTGAAAAGAAAATGATTTTTGATTTTTATTTTAGACATATTTAATGTGGTGTGTCTTTTGGAGCATCAGTTCTTATCTCTGGTATACTTGATTTTTGGTTTTTTAATACTCTTATTTTATGAATGTAATCAAACTGTTTTCCTTGCCCATTGTTAAAAATATAGATCTGGCACCTAAGAGAAATGACAGAGCTTGGATATGGTAGCTTAGGGTCACTCAGCACCATGATACCTGTTATAGTGATTGGAAAACTGAACTAAAATAAGAGTATGAGTGAAGGATAACTTTGGTGGGAACTAGATTTTAAAAGTGCTTATGATTCCACTGATACAACATGCGAATTTAAGGAAATTTTTTTTTCTCCACTGCTGCAGAGTCTGCACAAACACTCTCCTACATTATGTAGGTGGAGCAGTGGAAATGGAGGTAGCTTTTTGAAGACGGAAAAATTTAGTGATGGACTCCTGTGGCTCAGCAGCTAATGTGCAGCCCATGTAAAACCAGAGAACCTGGGTTTGGGACTGAGTTCAAGACCCAGGGCCAGGGGAAGGAAAAAAAAAATCTTATAAAAAAATTAAATAGATGCTCTAGAAGTTACTCAAACTGATATATGGTCAGGAAGAAAGTTGCCAGAATTTCATTTTGGAAATGATAAACACCAGAAATTAAGAGAAAATCTGAGAAATGAATTTATTGATTTGTATTAGTACTTCATTGTTGGTGATTGTTTTTTGTTTCTGGAATCAAAATGGAAATGATAAACGATAGCTGATGATTTTGCTTCAGGTTAGCAGTGCGGTTTTATTACAAAACTCTTACAGAACATATTTCTAGAAAGGTTAGGAAGTGTAATATCAAGTTTCTTATCTCATTTCTTTTTTTCTATTTAGGAATTATAGGAAATGAACAACAGTTAGTAAATGCTGCTGTTTATGGTGCCTTTCTTTTTTTTCGGCTCCACAGGCTCAGAACAACCTGGCAGACCTGGCAGTCACGGATATGTTCGTTCCCCATCCCCTTCAGTAAGAACTCAGGAGACCATGATGCAGCAAAGGCCCAGCGTTTTCCAGGGAACCAATGGAACCAGTGTGATCACACCTTTGGATCCAAGTGCTCAGCTGCGAATCATGTAAGTCTCTTATACACATCTTGATAAAACATAAAATACCAGTCTCTTGCATAACAGACTTCCAAATTTGTGGCTGTGATGGTCTAAGTATAGTAGTGATTTGCTACCTGCTCAACAATTTTTTGTTTGTTGCAGTTTGTCTTTCTCTCTCCCTGCTAGATACCTTAGTAAACAGTTCCCCCTTCATGGAGTTGTGATTTGGTTTTATTTACAGGCCGCTGCCGGCTGGGGGCCCTTCAATAAGTCAAGGCCTGCCAGCCTCCCGCTACAACACTGCTGCGGATGCCCTGGCTGCGCTTGTGGATGCTGCAGCTTCTGCCCCCCAGATGGATGTTTCCAAAACAAAAGAGAGTAAGCATGAAGCTGCCAGGTTAGAAGAAAATTTGAGAAGCAGGTCAGCAGCAGTTAGTGAACAGCAGCAGCTAGAGCAGAAAACCATGGAGGTGGAGAAGAGATCTGTTCAGTGTCTGTACACTTCTGCAGCCTTTCCAAGTGGCAAGCCCCAGCCTCATCCTTCAGTAGTTTGTTCTGAGGCTGGGAAAGATAAAGGGCCTCCTCCAAAATCCAGATATGAGGAAGAGCTAAGGACCCGAGGGAAGACTACCATTACTGCAGCTAACTTCATAGACGTGATCATCACCCGGCAAATTGCATCGGACAAGGATGCAAGGGAACGTGGCTCTCAAAGTTCAGACTCTTCTAGTAGCTGTATGTATCTCAACCTGAGTTTCGCAATGTGATATCCAAGTAAAGAATTACTTTATTCTGTAGGTAAAACAGAACAAAATGTATAAAATCCTAACCTTGATAGTAAATGTTAATACAAAAAGATTTGTGGGTTAGTAAAAATAAATGTTTCTTCTGTTATTATAATTATTTAAATATCAGAGTTTAAGTATATCTATCATTGTATGTACTCCATGAGAAAACCTACCCTTGAAAAAGTTAAAAGTGGAAAGTTGGTAGGTAGAAGGCAACGCTTATTAACGTTTTCAGTCATCTGAAAAGTGTTATATATCATCAAGCTCTCAAAGAAATCTCAGGATTTCTTATGCACCAGCATACAATGTGCATTTCTTTTTATCCCCTAGCACCCACCTGCCTAGTCATAATTAGTTTGGTAAAAAATCCTATTGCCCCGTGTCTCTGAGGCTAATTTCTCAGGAAGCATTTTCTAGAATGTGTTTCAGTATTTAAACCAGTATCCCCAAAACTCCTGATAGCCTTTTCATGACACAGATTTTTTTTTTTTTAAGTGAAGCCATTCTACTATTAACAATTGGTATTTACAGTGCACCCTTCTTGCAAATTGGATTTTGATTAAGTTTGGTCTATCACTGTGACATCTATGCTGCAAGTCTTACAGAAGAATTGACAAATCTACAGTCAAATGCTAAAAAAAAAAAAAAAATTTACTTCAAATTTATTTTTAATTATTGCCTAAATTCCACATAGCATTCCCAAATGAACAAACATGTATTTAAGCAAGCATCCATTAATCCTTGAAGTTATTTAATCATACATATCCCTTAAGGAACAGGCAGGTGTTTAAACAAGGATCCATTACTATTTAAAGTGTCTCTTTTTCCTATTAATGTAATTGAGTAGAATTATAATTGGGGGAAAAAAAGACTTCTATGCACCAGCATACAACGTGCAATTCTTTTTGCCCCCACCCCCAGCTTCCACCCGCCTCATGGTAAAGAGTTTGGGTAAATACCTGCTCTCTCGCCGAGGCTTTTGGGAGAGAAGGGGCAGTGGTCTGGGTGTGGACAGACTTTTTGATCTCAGGATTAGGAAAATATACAAAATAGGTTTTATGCATGCAGAAAATTGCTAGCTGAAAAAGACCTGTAGGAATAGACCTTTTTGAGGGAAGTCACCAGCATACATGGTTTTTTTTGTTTGTTTGTTTGTTTTTTTAACGTTGTAGCACACAGTTCCCTTAATCATTGGATGGCATTTCTTTTCGGTTTGTGTCACAAAAATCAAACCTTGCTCTAGGACTCTGACTTTCAGAAGGTTTGAAAATAGAAAGTCTGGCAGCTTTTTTTGAGTGCTCATATTTCTGAATGTGATCATCTTTTTTCATCACTGGGTAAATTACTTACATGAAGCCACAGGCTATTTGTGCGATGTAGGTCTCCCTTTTTCTCTTGGGAACCTCCCTCCCCCTGAAGGTAAAGCTCAAGGCTTCAAGAACAATGTGAAGTTTAGCATCAGACTTTCTATTCACTGTATTTGGATTTGGTAAGCAGATTTATGGTGTTCAGTATATAAATAGTGATGATATAAGCGATCTGTCATTGGATACAAAAGTAGCTAATTAGCATAAATTACCTGAAATAGTGATGTATTTTAGTTCGCCAAAGATAATTTTCATTCCAATTACCAGATTTCCTTTCTCCTGAGTATGTTACAATCAAGATAACTGCAAATACCTGGTGGAGAGCAGATGGGAGGGTTCAATTGAGGACTGGAGAAAAGGGTACTGGCCTGGTAGTAGAGTTCTTTAGCACCTATAACCTATGTCCAGGACCCGACCCAGCCACTGATCACACTTGCTGATCCAGACAGGCTGAAAGACCCTGTGGGCCTGTGACCGTTTTCTAAGATTCTTTGATGCAACCTGTCGATTTAAAGAGCACTCTAAAGTCAGGAGGTTTCTAGCAGGTTATGCCTGCTGTGCCCCCAGCCCCAACTCTGAGGCCATGGAAGGACTCCTGTACCCACCACTATAGAGGGGCCCCCCTGATACAGGCATCCTCCTTTTCTTCCAGTAGAGTGAATTTGCTTCCCTTCTGACATTCCCTGTTTATTTTCTGTTTATTTTCACATTAAAGCACATGCTAAAAATTATGTAATGTTTGTCAGCAATATTTGTTACTTGAGAAAATAAGTATATAATGTTACTTCAGCTATAGCTGTAAAATCATCATGGTAATGAGGCAGCTTTATAGCCTCAAGTTTTTCTGAGAGTTGTTACACAATTGCAATGATTGAAAACAATGAATTGTTGAGATCTGCTCTCTCATTTGCTTAATCTTCTGAGTGTTTTTGGTAGTTTTCTTTTCTAGCTCCCAGGACAGTGTTACATATCTGTTCTCTATTCTGTCTGACCTAAAGATCTTAGATTGCATAGAATTTTGGGAAATTATCCGAACAAAATTAGGAGTTATTGACCTTTGATACCAGTCCATTGAGCTCATTAATTTTTATCATTAACCTGGAGTGCCGTTTCTGAGAAAATTTGAGAAAAAAAAATGAAAATATGAAATAGGTTTGAAGTTTTGGACTTCTGAAAAATTTTCATGGAATTAATTTTAAAATAAGATTCTTCTCTTTTCTTAAAGTATCTTCTCACCGGTATGAAACACCTAGTGATGCTATTGAGGTGATAAGCCCTGCCAGTTCACCTGCACCGCCTCAGGAAAAACTACAGGCCTATCAACCAGAGATTGTTAAGGCAAATCAAGCAGAAAGTATGTCTTTTGGGGGTTGTTGTTTGGTTGTTTTCTTTCCCTTGGACCCAGTCCTGAACCCGGGTCCTTGGGTTTTTATACATGATCCACACCATATGTGCCTGAGCCCCAAGGGTGGTGCCAGAAAGTATGTCTTTAGCCAGCAGTGTACATATTTTCATATCTACATTATTTGTTTCTAATTATCTGCCCAGACCTTGTTAAGAAAGAACTTGTTTTGTTTTAGAATAACCTTATGAGTCTGCTTTAGAAATAATTGAAACTGCACTAATGAAAAACTGCTTTTATGCTATGATTATTCTTTTGTTTTTATTTTAATGATTAGAAAGTAGTTGATACTTTGCCTTTTTATGCATTCACATTTTTTATACTAGTCCTCTATTTCTGTCAGCGAATAAATACATTTTCTTCAGAATTAAGATAGATGAATCCTGTGTGAAGAGATATGTTGTTACCGCATTCATTTCATGTATTCCCCTGAATTGTCTGATCATTGATAATGAGTGAAAGGCAGCAGGGGGCATCCCTGGAGTAAGACATGTATCTGTACTGTTAGATGATGCCACCAGACAGTACGAAGGACCATTACATCACTACCGACCACAGCAGGAGTCCCCATCTCCACAGCAACAGCTGCCTCCATCTTCACAGGCAGAGGGGGTGGGCCAAGTACCCAGGACCCATCGACTGATCACTCTTGCTGATCACATCTGTGTAAGTTTTTCATTATTCTTACTAATTTTTCTTTACTTTTTTATCATGTAGAAGGCAGATTTCACAAAGAATCACAGTAAAGATGTTTGGGTTTTTTTTTATATGCTGCACTTAATTGCAAGTATTCAAAGGGTTTAATCAATTACTTCTCATTCACAGCAAATTATCACACAAGATTTTGCTAGAAATCAAGTTTCCTCACAGCCTCCCCAACAGCCTCCCACTTCTACATTCCAAAATTCACCATCTCCTTTGGTGTCTACACCTGTGAGGACTAAAACATCAAATCGTTATAGCCCGGAATCCCAGTCTCAGTCTGTCCACCATCAAAGACCAGGTTCAAGGGTCTCTCCAGAAAATCTTGTGGACAAATCCAGGGGAAGGTATGTTTTTTTATTTCAGATCATATGTCAGTGTCCCAATAGTAAATCAATGTGAATTTATCTACAAGATAGAGGATTTATTTCTTATACCTAAAGTTTATTTGCTGTCATTCTCTGGAAAATGCAAATAAGGGTCTTTTTCTCTATATATTATTATTGGAATGTCCATCGTCTGGGCAATTGATACTATATCTTTATAAATTATATCCATAAGTTGATAGCCTTGTGGGTTGGCAAAGATATTATAAAGAATGTGTAGTTTTGTAGTTGTGTTAGGGACCTTCTAATGATCCTTAAGAATCATAAAGGTATTTTTCCCTCTCAATGGTTTCTGGTGAGTCAGCAGCACTGGAAAGTTCAGGAAGGTGAGCTTAACCAATAGGGAGTGAGGTCTAATAGAGGCACCTCTTGAGGAAGTGCATTTTATAAATGCAGGGCCATCTGGTAGAGAACATATCTTTTTCCCTAATTTTCTGCACTTGGATTTTTATAAAACAGAGGCAAGATTTTTGGTTCAAAGTAGACCAAACATTGGCACACGTTAAATTATAGTAAGGCAGCACATTAATAAAATTCATTAAAATGCTGAAAATAAGAATGGGATAGCAACAGATTTAAGATTCTGGCAGAAGTCTAGAAGACTTCTAGATGGATGAACCAAAGTGTGGAAGCCATAATTCAGAGCACAGAAAGGAGAAATTTGTAGCAGAGGGAGTTCTTCAGCCTGCCTACTGACTTCTCAAAGTTACCAAAGGACAGAAAGAAGAATGTTTTTAAGAAGCTGAATTGTCTTAAAGAAAAAAAAAAAAAAACACTTTATTATGGAATTTCCCAAACACGAAAGTAAAGAGAGCAGTACCGCACACTCCACCTGTCCATCACCTGGCTTCTGTGATCATCAGCACAGGGTGGACTTCTGTCCCCACTTGCTCCACCTCAAACCAGATTATTTGAAGTAAACCTCATTTTAAGGAGCTGGGTGATCATAAGAATAAAATGTTTGTTCTCTTTTAATCCAAAAAAGAAATGTAATTATCAAAGAAAAACAGAAAGCTATATAACAGAGCCATGGTCCATTCCTGACACAAAGTGCTATGTGTAGCAGATTTGAGCAATTGATGACAGTGAAGGAAAGAAAATCCATTTGACCTTTTCACTTGTATTTTGAACATCACCACACTTGTTCATTTTTTATATCTCCTCCATTGGTTTTAGTCAAATTATCTGGTTTTCCAGTTTAAAATGTACATATAAACTACATTGTTTTAAAACTGTTGATTATTTTAGCTTATCAGCAAGATATGGGAAATGTTTCTGTCGTTCTAAAACAGGATATAAATGCTGTAAAACATGTGAAAGTGGTTAACAGATATGGGGGCAGAGAAGTAGAAAGAAAGGTATATAAGCAAATTTTTTTAATTGAAGATTGAAATATACTGTGTAAAAAACTTGACAACTGAAAATTAAAACACAGTGGGCAGCAACACAGAAAAGGCAGTCAGTTCTTCATTTTCATGGAAAGGATTGGTAGATACTATTTCATGTCTAATCAAAAAATATAGATTATTTTGTTTTAGAGGTAACCACCAAAAACAAAAATGGCCTCCTCTAAGAATTAGATAGGCTTAATTAAGAAAGAAAATGACAAATTATATAATATATATGTATATAATATTTGAATATAATATTTGAACTAAAACAATGAAAGTACTAAAGATCAACAGGCAATTATTAATATGTATAATCTGTAAGTGAAAACCATTTTTGGTTTAAACAGTGTGTTTATCTCAAATATCCTTACCAACATGGTAACGAGGGCAAACATTAAATTGCAGTGAACTGCTCAGCCCTAAAATGCTGTGACCAGAACCTATCTTGACTCCCCTGACAAACTCCTTGTTTTCAGTTTAGTATTGAAGTCATTTACCTTTAATGTAATGGGAAAGACCTGGTGAGTCATGACTCAGAAGCAGCAGTAAAACCCTTAAGGGCTCCTTAGAGTAACTGGCCAAAGGTAGGATGGTGGGGTCTGATGCTGAAGCACAGAGTGACCTCCCAATGGAATTCTGCTGCTGCCTGTCTTGTGAAGTTATCTGAGAGCATGCATGGATGAAATAGCACTAATAGAATCTTTTTGATAACTAAGTATACACTGAATACCTGTGGCAACTTTTTCTCTGATAGAAATGAGCAACTTTTGTTCCTTCTTCTGACAGAAATGAGTTAACCAGTTTGTTCAGAGTAAGTTGTGTTGAGCCTTAGGGGCATAATCTAATATTTTGTATGTTAAAATATTAGGCCTGGAAAATCCCCAGAGAGAAGCCATGTCTCTTCAGAGCCCTACGAGCCCATCTCTCCACCCCAGGTTCCAGTTGTGCATGAGAAACAGGACAGCATGCTGCTTCTGTCTCAGAGAGCAGCAGAGCCTGCAGAACAGAGGTGAGTGAGGTGCGCCTCCTAGCAAACAGCCACTGTGTGTGTGTGTGTGTGTGTGTGTGTGTGTGTGTGTGTGTGTGTGTGTGTGTGTGTGTGTGTGTGTGAGAGAGAGAGAGGATTCTCGGTACCTTTCTAGTTTCCTTTTTTCTCTTTTAGGTTATGTTAGGATATAACTCTCGGGGTTATTTAGTTTCTGGCTTTGTATATAGTGGATTATGACAAAAAATTGCTATGTTTAATATTTTATATTAAATTTTATGTATTTAATATAAAAGAAATTGTTCATTAGTTTTCTTGAAATCATATTCTAGATCTTTTTTTCTTTTTTAATCTTTTTATTGTCTGTGTGGTCACCCATTGACTCAACCACCCTTGGTGTGTTTGCTGTGTAGCAGGCATCATGGAATATATGTGGAAGGGAAGTAGTGTTGAACATCTGTGCTGAAAAGCTTACCATGTTCTTCCTTGTTTCTAACTCTGACCCTAAACCTGTGAATTACTAAGTTTTATTCCCATTTGTATTAGATGCCTTTGATTGGGTCCTTTCCAGTCTCTCTCTCCACACTTCAGCTGCTTGATTTGTCTAAAACACATAGAATGTGTAATACTACAAGCAGGCATTTGATTTCCTTCATGTCCAGGTTCATGCTGATTGCCCTCGTTTCTGCCACTTCTCCCTTACTTTACTCTCTGCCCCGTATCAGTTCCTTGAATTCCTTGCACTCCATGTTCTTGCTGTTTTCTTGGTGTGGAACACCCTTCCCTGTTGCCGAGGTGAATATCCTTTTGCCTTAGTGTCACCCTGCTACTAAGAAGGAGAGTTCAGTTTAAGCCGAAGTCTTATCTCAGGCCAAAATGTTAGTGCATTTCTTACTAAGTTTTAAGTTACTTGTACATATTCGTAGGCAAGCACACAGATGGTGGTGTCTTTCAAAGAAATGAGGAACAAAATCCAGCTTTCAAAAGGGGATGATGTTAAATTCAATTATACATCTTGAGGTTTTCCCCTACATTTTTAAGGACGGACTATCATCTTTTTGTTACTTTATTTGTCTTTCTTGGCATATAGCAGGTGTCCTTTTGAAGAATAAATCCACATGGCCAGATTAGGTTGTCAACAGCCTTCCTTTTTTTTTTTTTACCGTTTTATTTACATATTACAGGTCTTTGGTTCAAGACCTGTAGTTGATTGCTTAGGTATGAGCTCTTGCTACTTTATAGGTACTTGGGCTGTTAGTTTATACTTTAGAATAATTCTTCTAGTAAAATAGTTCTAAGTTTATGCAGTGACCATCAGTGTATCAGTGTTTGTGCCTTTAAATAGACAGCATCATGACAAGCTGTTTCTGAGTTTTCTCATTACTATCCATTTGCTGGTTTTTTTGCTCCTTGTTAAGAAGCTCTGTCCTAGATTATCTCCATTCCAATGTCACATTTGAATGTTGAGAGTATCTATGTCTACAAATAATAGCTGGTTATATTGTTCTTTAGGATTATAACCACAAACACAAGATGGGGAGTATTTTTCCAAATACTTATTACTACACCATTGACAAGAGTATCCCCAAGGCTAGGAGTATATGATGATAATAGACATAACTGTGTTCCTAACAGGAATGATTCCCGCTCACCAGGCAGTATAAGCTACTTGCCCTCGTTCTTCACCAAGCTTGAAAACACGTCACCCATGGTTAAATCAAAGAAGCAGGAGATTTTTCGTAAGTTGAACTCCTCTGGTGGAGGTGACTCTGATATGGGTAAGTGGGATTTCTTTCATGAACCCCAAGTAAAATATGCATCAATAATGCATTGCCAGTGTTACTTCTCATGTAATCCTTGAGTTTGAAGGTTCCTTTAGACATCTGTGCAACTGCATCTGATCCTAAAGTCCTTCTCAAAAGTTTGCTGGTACTGAAGATTCTTAATTAGGGACCAGAAACTTGCTACTCTGAAAACTATCCATTTTCTCGTTGACCAAATGCTGGGTCTAGGAATTTTTTTTCGTATGTGGGTCTGGCTTAGCTCTCAATAGCTTTTTACCCATTTGCCTTCATTATCAATTTAGGCCAGCTTAACATCTCTTCAGATATTTGAGCACAGGTTAAATGTTTCAAGTCTTATTTCTATAAACATCCCCAGTTTCATGAGTAGTTCATCACATTGCGTGATTCTGAGTACTCTTACCATCTCGGTTGCTCTCCATTAAAAACATTTTCTTTAGCTTAGCCTTTCAGTAGTTTCTGAGTATTGGTATCTCCCAAATTCATTATCTATTCTTGAGAACCTATATACACTGTTAAGTTATAGTGCAGTTAGTATGAAGTCAAGGTCTCTTTTCATGTGCTGCTCTTGATCCATATCTTTCTCTTGTACTTTTATAGTTAATGGGCTCGAAGTACGGGATGAGGTAGTCTGTGCTTGTATCATTCCAATGAATTTTTCTGCCCAACACTGTCTGTTGGATCTCAGTTTAGTCATTCAGTATTCACCTGCAAATCTGAGAAACCTACCACCCAAAAATGTAACATCAGTAACAGTGGTAGCATAGTTATATCTAGTACTTATTATGTGCTAGGATACACACGTGTATGTTTGCACACCATACGTTCATAGCCTTTACAACAACCCTGCACAGCACATAAAATTATCTCCATTTTGTTGATGAACAAACAGGTTTAATAACTGGCCCAAGTCCCAAAACTAGTGATGGGGCTGAAACTCAGACTCAGACATTCTAATGATAAACTGACTGCCTTCTAACAATTCTGTACACACAGTAGCTTTACCCAGATCATTGTAAATATCCAGTAGAATAGAGCTCTGTGGCATCTGAACCTTTCCTTTCCTTTGGGTTGATAAACATGCATTAATACTATCCTCATATTTTGTCATTCAGCATACTCACTTCTATCTTGAGTCTTCATTCATCCGTCTTTTCCTCAAGCACATCCAGTGAGACAGAAACTTTGTTGGATACCTTGTAGAAATCTGAGTTTATCACAATCTGCTTTATTTCCATGGTCTATGATCTACTGGTCTCCTAATCCTGCCTCATGGATGTGTGTTGGGATCTGTGATACTTTAATATTGACCATCAAAGAGAAAAAAAGAATGAACCGAGTATCACTTAATTATTTATGAATTTATTCTACTTCTTAATTAGTAGATTCTCTCTTTAAGTGGCAATAAATCTAAGAGATGAATATTTTAGAATGCTGACCAGAATTGCTGTCAGGTTTATGCATACCATTTCTTCAAATTATCTTTATTACATTGTTCTGTCTGTAGTCTTCAGTGACTCATCTGCTATTTATAGCTCCTCAAATATCCCTGGCAAAAATGGGTGTGCTCAGCACTCACTTCCAGAATCCCTCAAGAGTCCAGAGTCCACCAGAGCACAGACATAGATTTCAGTCCACCAAGTTTAGAATTGTTCCACCTTTGCTGGTTTGCACTCCTCTCAAAAACTATAGTCTCTTTTTAGTAGGAAAAAAACTTCTTGACAGGAAAATGCTACATATGCCTACTTTATGGTTTTCTTCTCTTTTTCATAGTCCTTAGGTAGTATCTCTCGAGTGACTGTTTATCAACAGCTGTTTATTGATCAGGGTATTATGTTTGGTGCTTTAATAGATGGCCTCTACTCTCTGGAAATGTAACTTTTAAAGTTGTGAAATAAAATTTATTAATGTCTGAAAGCAAGTATCAACAAAATTGTTTTAGTATGGGATATTTTTGGTTGCAAGAATTTTTCTTGATTGTGGTAAGAGACAATTAAGGAATTGTATCAGGGGACCTTCCCACCAACGACATCAGTGACTTTATTCTTCAAAAACCTTAATGCTTTAAAATTTACTTTAACCTCTGCAGCTATGACACTAGTGAATTAATTTCTCCTGTGTTGTTTGTTTTCTTCTTTACTACTTTGGCCTTTTCTTTTGTCTCCATAGAAGCAAAGTCTTGCTTTCCTGGCCTGTGAATTGGGTTTCCCTGCAAGATCTCTTCCCAGCCCCTCTCTCTTTGTGTACTATAATAATCTGAGTCAGTTCATCCACTCTGGACATGAAAACATCTACCACACATTTACCTGGGGATCAGCGTTTTTTGGGTTTTTTTTTTCTTATTTACTAAGTTCTGTATCTTCGCAGACCTCATTTCTTTATGAATACTTTATTGGCTCCTTAAATGTCTGAAATTGAATTAACAGTCCACACAAAAATTCTATTCTTCCTCCTCCCCCACCACCTTTACCTTTACAGTGGCTCCATTCACACTTTGTTGGTAATCCTCCCTCCCCTAGTCTACACCTCCTGATGATGCGACCTCCTCCTGTCAAGTCTGCCTTCCTAACTGCTCTCAAACATCTTTTCCCCTCATTGTCTAAGTTCTCTACTAGGTTTGCCTACCTGTTTTGCAGGGATCCTCAAAGTTTAATTTGCATCACAGTCCACTAAATATGTGAATAACAGGAATCTTGGAAATTTTTTTTTTTAAGCTATTCAGGTCCTGATTCTGATTTGATGGCCTGAGAGAGTACCCTACTGAACTATAAGCTCCATGGGTAAAGGAAGAAACACATTTAAGTACAGCATGTTATCGTTGACTATATGAAATTATCTTCATCTGACCGTTTTTGATCGTGATGACTATTATACTCGTTTGTTATTGCTCAATAAATATTTGCACAATGAATACATGAGTCCTTTTTCACCTACTTTGTGTTACTTCAGGTTGTTTATTTACTGTTACCTGATCCATAAGTAAGGGAGACTGTCATCTATAGTCAGCTTTATAGTTCTTCCTGGAGATTTTAAAGCTTAAACTTCCTGCCAGTTTAAAGTCTTCCCTGGTCAAGAAAGTTTTGTTTTTAGGCACAGGCACTTCTGCTCTTCAGCTAGGTCTCCTAAATAAGAGCACATCCTTCAGCAGTGTCATCCAGAACTCCGCATTCTCTTCTCGGATAGCATTTGTTTAGCCACCCATGTACATCCTATATTCTTCTTTCTCGTAAAGTGTCAACATCAAGTTGGAAGAAGTGATGAAAACCCTATTTAGGTTCCAAAATTCATTCCATTTCTGGTGTGTTTCTAGACAGTTCCCAGGTTATCCCAGCAATTGTCATTCAAACTGCAAATGACCACTTGCACAGTTAGTAGAAATGAGAAGTATCAAGAGGTAGAATCTTTGTTTTATTCTGAGAATGTAGGAATAGTTTCTAGTTAGCCATGGTAGGGGAACACCTGGTTCATTTCTTATTATCCACTGAGGTATCTTTCTCCTAGATGTAATTTTGGGCTGCTTTAAACAAACCTTGCTATTTCCAAGGTCATCTCAGAGTCCAAGGTTTCTTCTCTAGCAAACCTGAATTCTTGTTCTAAGAGCAACTTTTTCCTATTTATATCTCTACAGCAGTAGTTTCTTTCCCCTCTTCTAGGTTATATATTACTCTTGTTCTGATTTTCCTACCTATCCAATTATTTCCTAATTTCCTTTTTTTAAATGCTTTTTTTCATTTTATTCTCTTCACTGAACAGGTGAAAAATAAGGTTGAGATCATGAGAAATAAAAACATTAACTTTAGCAGGAATTTTTTAGACTACTTTGATGTACATGATTAATATCACATCTCAATGAACTCCAATGTTTGTTTAAATGCAGCAGCTGCCCAGCCAGGGACTGAGATCTTTAATCTGCCAGCAGTCACTGCCTCAGGTAAAATTCAAAACCCATTATTTTGCAATAAGTAATTGGTAATGTAGCAATTAATCTTGACAAATATGTATTAAGTACTTCAGAATGCAGAGGAGATAATTTAGGGAGGAGATAATAGCAATAAGGAGCAAATTGTGATTTAATAAATACTTATTGAAAAATAAATGAACAAAGAGAATCAAAACTACTAAAGAACAGTATAGAAACCAGGGAACTGAAAAGAAAAAACTGTTAATTGGGTAAACGTAAACAGTGAGCAATGGAGTTAAACAAAGGGAAATTTCCTTGACATATCTTTGGTGAACTTATATGGCCTCTGTGTGGGTTCTCACCAGTGTGTTAGGTAACTTGCCAGGTGCTGTGTAGTCAGTGGCTGGTGTGTAGTTTGTTCACTTGTTTCCAGACCTGACTCAGAAATAGACACACTGTGCTTGTCTCTTTCAGGCTCAGTTAGCTCTAGAGGTCATTCTTTTGCTGATCCTGCCAGTAACCTTGGTTTAGAAGACATTATCAGGAAGGCTCTCATGGGAAGCTTTGATGACAAAGTTGAGGAGCATGCAGTTGTCATGTCCCAACCCGTGGGAGTAGTGCCTGGTGGTGCCAACACCTCAGTTGTGACCAGTAGTGAGACACGGAGAGAAGAAAGGGACCCATCACCTCATTCAGGTAAAGTTTCCACTTTATTGTAATCCTGCTGCCTTTCTGAAAAAAGAGCCTACTTATTTCCTAAGTTCTGATGCATCATAAGAGATTTCATTAGTCACCTCTGAGGATTTTAAATGTGTTTTTTTTTTTTTTTTTTTTGAACCTTTCAGATATAACATGAACAGAAACTAAAAAGGAAAAAATACTTGCCCATGTCATTCTCCAACATGTGTTTTTATTTTTGTTTGTATCTAGTCCTTCTCAGTGTGCATACATTATAATTGTAACTCAGGTGCAATTTTATATTCTACTTTCGAGTAAAAATGATTTACTATTATAATAAAAATGATAGGTTTAATATAAAATAAGTCATGGGAGAGTAAGAAAACAAAAAATCCTACATTATCCAGAAAGCTCATATTATTGTTTGATAAATATCAATCCAAATGTGTGTCTGTATAGACAGAGGTCAGAATGAGATCACTTTATATATCCTATAAAAAGCAAGCACACAAAATCCATAAGGTTTTCATGTTTATATATAACCTTTTTTCTTAATCTCTTAAGCTTAAAAAATTACCTGAAGGTCAGCAGTCTTTTGCTATAGTTCATTTCTGTTATTGTCAAGGGAAAGATCTCAACTATGGTTAAGAAGGGGATTAAAGAAATTTGAGGTTTTAGTTACTAATGCTGTTATTAAGGCATCTCTCTTTGGTAAGGTTTCATACTCCCATTTGTTCAGAAAGGGTGCTATGTTCCACAGTCTTTCAAACTTGAGAATGTGTTTGCTGTTTTTATATTTGCAATGATTGCTTGTTGTAGATTATAATATTTTTGACACATTTTTCTCAAAACTTGCTGTATACACTGCTGCATCCACCTTGCCCATGAGCTTTTGCTGTTAGATAAGAAATAATCAGATACTCTCCCACTTTTTGTAGGGTAACAGTTTTTATTCCTGAAGAATCCTTTTTTCCTCAGTGTGTTCATATTGATCATTCCGTATCAGATTTTCCTGATCAGAGGGCATTTACATCAATAGGTTGATTTGTACAGTCAATGTTCCACTGTTAATGTTGTATTTTTTCTGTTTTTTGTTTTTTTTTCTGTTGGACTCTTGGTCTTAGAAACATCATTTTCTGCTGAATAGTCTTTGTCCTCCATGCTACCTTCTAATTATTTTAACCACCATGACTGCTTTCCATTGCCTTTACTGTATCTCAGATTTTTCCTTTGTACTATTAATTCCCTTCTCATTGTGTCTATTCTGGTCCTGGCTATGTTTTGTTTCCTGTGCCACATCATTGTTTTTGGTTTTCTATTCTTTGAGCATCTTTTATAAACTGACTTCATATATTTTTAATTTTTCACCAGCATATGGAGTCCCCCTTTCTCATATATTATATATATATTTTTTTATTTTTATTTTTTCATTTTTTTAAGGACAAGTATGGGTAGGAATGAAGGTGAATAGGCAAATAGGAAGGAAGGAAGAGAGAAGAGAAGGAAGAGCTTTATATTTTTCATTTAGTTGTTTACATTTGTTGTTCACCCTGGCCCCAGGGCTTGAACTCTGGACCTTGGGATGTATGTGAGATTGTTCTGAGGTATACTAGACCACTAGGCCACCAGGGTGCACCCTCTCCCCCTATATTTTTAAACAGGGATTTGCATTTCCTGTCTTTTCAGATGAAGTCGCTTTCTGCTCATCTTTTTCCTATAGCCTGAAGCAGGGTGAAATTGTTTTGCATAGGGCTAAGGAAAAGGGTTGTAGAGCCCACTACTGTGACCATCTGAGTTCACCAACTAAGAGTCTAGAAATATAGAAAGGGTAACTGAGATACCAGGCCCCTCTCTGTTGAGGTCCTGTGGCACTGGGATGGGCTTTTATTTGACAGTTTCCTTTAATATTATTTCTTTGGTGTGGTATATTAACTCCTCTAAAATGGTGGGGGTGAGGTTAGCAAGGATTTAAGATTTTGTATCAACCTGCTTGAATTTCCTCAGCAATTTCTGTGTAACAAGGCCAGGGATGAAGCTGTGGTGTTCTAGAAATGTTCTCTGGTTACACATTTTAAGTAAGTTTATGGCATGAAGGCATACCTAACCCCCTACCCCCTTTTTTTGATTGCTGTAACTAAATCTTTTAAATAGCATTTCTTTATTACATTAGGTGCTAGGACTCAGATTCTTCATGCTATCATTCTGCTTTTATTCACTTAAGAGTTACAGACTCTGGAGCTTAGGCCTTTATGCCAAGGACAGAGGTTCACAACAGGGCTGAGGGGAAGAGTGGGACCAATAACCAAAACAAATAATAAACTGTTCCCTTTCTTCAAAAAAAGGTTTTCCCTTTCTTTATAAGCAAAACAAAAAAGAATTATACACTCATCTGTGGTTTGATGAGTTTTTTTAATTGACAGTATAATTAATTTTTTATCACTATCTAATATTTCCCTTCACTTTTAGGTGGTGTTTGCAAACCAAAGCTGATCAGTAAGTCAAACAGCAGGAAATCTAAATCTCCTATCCCTGGGCAAGGTTACTTGGGAACTGAACGGCCTTCTTCTGTCTCCTCTGTACATTCAGAAGGGGATTACCACAGGCAGACGCCAGGATGGACCTGGGAAGACAGGCCCTCTTCAACAGGTGAGGAACTTGGTTTAACTGCTAGAAAATGAGACTTAAAGCAAATTTATTTCATTGTCTTGATTAGTACTTCATCTAAAGTCACAAACTTTGTTTGGAAAACTATGTTCTACTTTCCAGACTAGAAACTGCAAATAATCTAAAAATTTTGCATCTGTAAAAAAGATCTCATCCATTACCCCTCACTTCTGTATTATGCTGGTAGCCAACATTTGCTATTTGGAAAGTAAATGAACTTGTGGTTTCAGTTCTTTCATGAACTGAATGTAAAGTGCCCTCTCAAGGTGGCATACAGCCTTTCCTGTTCTTGGAGAAAGGTCTTAGGGAAATACTAAGAATTCAGAACCAGAAGTGGGAAGAATGGTTTAAAAAGCCACCATCCCCCTTCTGTTGGTTATGTCTATACAAACTGGTAAAAATAATACCTTAGAATTTATTGTTTTCCCTTTATTCTTACAAGTTTTTGTTTTAATAAAACTGAGATTTTTGTTATGGATTTAAGAGAATTACAAACCTTCTTTTCCTTAGGGGTTAATACACACTTAAATGAAAAAAATAACCCTCCTCAAGACATTTCACAATTATTATATCAGTAGAATTTTGCTTTGTAAAATGTCATAGGACATGCAAAGTGAGTGTAGTCGTTTGAAAGCTTCTAGTCTCGACCAGCGATTGTCTCTTCTGAAGGAACGATTATTATTCAGGAGATATAATTACTTGATGAAATGGTATGTGTTCTGTTTATAGTTTAAGCTATAGGAGGCTTTCTGAAGGCAGACTTGTAAACATCCTAGAAACTGGCAGAAGGTAGCACGCCATCACTGGGTTTATGAATCCCTCTTCTAAAGCTTCCCGCATTGTTTACGTCACAAAGTTTTGGGTATAACGAGGCTCTATTTCAGTAAGAGCTTTATATCTAGTAGTTCTGCCTACATCCTCCATGAAAACACCTACTTCTAGATTTAACAACTAAAAATCCACCCGAGCTTTCACTTCTGGATTTAGAAACCTCACCTCCAGTGTTTACTCATGTTACTCATCTTTTCTGGACTCTTTTTACTGATTGCTGCATAATCACTGGGGACCATCTAAGTGGTGCAGCCTTGATCCTAGCATGTTGTCTTTGTTTAGCTCTTAATATGTCACAAGACCATTTTAGTAGAATCCTAGTCTAGTCCATCCTATGAAAGTTGGATCAGATAAAATAGCAACCATGCTCAGATGATGTCAACCTAATTTCTTCTATTGGCAGGCTCAACTCAGTTTCCTTATAACCCTCTGACCATGCGGATGCTCAGCAGTACGCCACCAACACCAATTGCATGCACCCCCTCTTCTGTGAGCCAAGCAGCTCCTCACCAACAGAACAGGATCTGGGAGCGAGAGCCTGCCCCACTGCTCTCGGCACAGTATGAGACACTTTCGGACAGTGATGACTGAACTGCAGACAAGGGGTCTTGATAGCGGGCAGGAGCTCTAGTTTTGGTGGTTTTATTTTTAATTGCAGGTCAAAAACTTTTCCTCCTCAGACTTGTGCCCAGAGACTTTAGAAGAGCCTGGACCACAGATGACGACAAAAATGATGGAAATTTATTTGGAGAGTCAAGTGGGGGTGGGTTGGGGTGGGAGGGGGTGGGTGGGACTGCCTTCATTAGAGGCAGCTCAGCGATTATAATAATAGTGGAGGGTTGAAATGTAGAGTTTTTAAAAAGTGGACAATTCCTGTTCTTACATCTGTTTGTAAAGAAAAGCATAATGTCTTTAAATCACTCTCCTGTACATAATTACCTTTTTGCAGTGTTTCCCCTTGCTGTAGTATCTGGTGTACTTATGTTCAAATCAGCGCATCAACTTTGGGGGGGTAATTTTTAAAAATCTTTTGTCCATTTTTTTTAACTTTTGCCTTCTAAACAACCTCACACAGCCCAATTACATAATGTTGGCTGTCACGGGCATTGTACTTATATCTAGTTTTGTTTCTTCTACATTCAGCTTCCTAGTGATGTTTAAAATCTTGTGAAAATGTTTAGATTTTTAACACAGACCTTGTTATAAAATGTGTACATTAACATATTAGGGTCAAAAGATAGGAGAAACAAAGTTCTACCATATTGTAAATTTCCAGTGCAGGCTTTCATTTTTTTTTTTAATTATTAGCACTGAAAAAAATATTACTGCATGGGTATGTTATAGTTCAATTTTTAAAGTTTTAAAGGCTTACTTGAGGCATACCTCACTGTTATGCACACTGGTAACTTAACCATGCCCCTAAGTATTCTTTTTCTCCTGCATTTGATGCAGCTCAACAAAGCTTGTTTTGAAATAAATTTGACTACCCTGTCCATAGCTACAGTAGATTGTGATTAAGATTCTTGGTGTCTCAGGTTTCCAAGGAAAAACTATATTCTTCTTGGTTGAGTTGGAAGATAAATGATCTGCATAGAATGCCAACCGTGTAGATTTGCTTTGTGCTGCATCCTGAACTCTGAGCGAACAGGGTCGTTCCTGTGCGCCAGCGCTTACTCTTTTATTTCTTGAAGGCAAGTTGACTGTTGAACGTTTTCACTGAATCTCAAGGAGCAAATAATTTAAAAGACTGAATTTTAACCTAAAAATGCTACTGGATTGACAGTAACGTTTGTCATTGCTTGCTGAATTTTGTGATTTCATACAGTTTAGGCAATGAAGCGCCCTTCATAGTATAGGAATACGAAGAACTTTAGTAGGAAGATGCCACTGATGAGACTTAGGATACTGGTAATTATTTGAGTTCATCAATAATTTATATTGTTAACTGGCCAAGAGAGTGTGATGGCATTTTTCTATGACTCTCAAGGTCTTAAAGCTATTCCAAGTCATAATGGTTTGTGAGGACATGTCACATCAGAGCCTAACTTGTTACTTATTAACCATTCATCCCACCCTCATCTACCAATGCAGGTGTGTTCTATTTCATCTACCATAATAACCTAGAGAATAATTTTAAAACAGGTGAAATTCAGTCCCATTTCCTAGTTGAGAACAGTGCAGGGGCAGAATTCTTCTGTGGCTGACCTACAAAGCAACCATGCGGAAGGGTGGAGTCTGCCTTAGCGTGACAGCAGCAAGCACAGCACTGTGAACCAAGACACAATATGCTGTGCAGGAGATTTCAGTTCTAAAGCTACATCCTTAAGCATGAATTTTTTAGCACTTAGAATTAAATTCTAAGTTGAGGTCTTCCTGGTTACTGCTCATAGAAACAGATTTCCAGGGCATTAATTCTTCAGCTTTGGCATGCTGGGTAATATGCCCTGAACACACTCATGACATAGTTCAAAACTTTCAACTATACTATTTTTAACAATGCACTTTTTAATTCAGATCTGTCAGTAAAGGGGGTCAGTCCTTCTCCAGGCTTTGCTACCTTATTTTACAATGCAAATGAACTTTAATAAGAATACTCACATGAAGAGGCTGTCTTTTAAAAAAATTTTAAATTTTTCCACCATGGGGAACAATCAGTTCAATCATTGTACAGGATCAAAAATTCTTAAGCCTGGGGTGAAAAACCTCACTTTCAGCAATATCTGCAATCGTGAAAAGGTAAAAACATTCTCAGTGCAGAAGGTAAGTAGTTTACATTAATTTTTAATAAATTTAAGACTGGGTTGCACTAAAACTGGATTAAAAAAATTAGCTGGATGGTACATAACAGATAAGTTTATACAGAAAGTAGGAAGAAATTTTACATCAGTAAAATACAGATTCTAATACAGTCTAATTCCTGGGGATTTGGACCTGCGGGTTTCTAGAATTTTAACTATGAAGTTGCTTTTTATGAGAAACTCAAAGATTACGGAGTACATAGAATATTTTTGTATAACCTCTATTTATTATGAAAGGATTCTTCCAGTATGCACACAGGAACCAGAATTACCAGTTTTATCAGTCCCACTTATACCCCAACCCCCAAAGGTATATCAATAATAATATTCCCTCATTATAGCTAGAAAGTTGTCTTTCCCCTAGGCAAATTACTCTTAAATTAAGACTGTTGAGGTAAGAACACACATCTATGTATCTTGTATTTATACACTCTGAGGAAATATAAGGCTCTTTTAACATAGCAATCTATTCATTTAAAGGCATCTAGCCAAATAACCTTCTCCCATGGCTGAGAGAATCTTATTTGTTTCTTACTTTACAGATAAGAATATTCAGACCCTAATTCAAAAAGATATTTGAGACCCAAATTCAAAAGGCTAGAATTAAGATCTAAGGCAGTGATTCAACTGTACCAGCAGTACACATCAGAATTAGTAGGGAGGCATTAAATACTACACATGGAAGGCCCTACCCTGACTCCAGACGTTTGGGGGGACAGCCTTGGTGTGTGTATCTTTAATGAGCTCCTCAGGTGACTGTCACATAACCTAGGCTTCAAAGTCAAAGAGCACTGAAAACAAAAGTTTATATGTTTCCTTCTCTTTCCCAACCACTTTTTTCATGGTTGTATATAACATACAAAAATACACAGTTCACATTTTTCCACTTCATGCTGGTAGTAAACATCACTTTTCCTCCTTTATGCATTAAATCCCAAATTGGGCTTCATGAAATGATTATAAGAAAAATAACTCACCATTATCCCCCTCTGCCATAAGACAGGTAGCTCTGGTCTGCCAGATATTGAAAAAATAAGAGAAGAGAGGGCAGCAAATCAGTGGACCAAAATCTCATGGTAAAGATGCCTGGCTGAATTACCACCCCCACTCCAGAGGGAAACTGGCCCATCTTAACTTAGTGTTATTCTCAGACCAGCATGGACAACATGTTACAACTGAAAGCATCACTTGACATACGTCCCTAGAAGTCACAGTCGGTTTGGGGTGAAAGTTGCTGTCCTAGATGGGAAAAGTGGCAGCGTCCACAACTGGTCCTTCACCAAGGCTAAGTTGAGGAAACCTGAACACCAAGGACAAACGAGTTAAGCAACTGATGTGGATGCCATTGAGACTGGAACCCTGGCAGTTCCCTACGACAACAAGAGATTTAAGATTTACAGCTTGGCAAATTAAGTCAAAGTACTTTTTCTTGACAGCTCAGCCAGTTCTTCCCTGATGTGCTGAATAGAAACCTCATCTCTTTTCAGCTCTGCTTGCTTCAGGGCTTCCTGGTAGATCGCTTTTGCTTGTGCGTATCGTTCTAAAATAACCCAAAGAGAAAGGAGAAGAAAACGTATGTTTTCAGTGTGATTCTGAAGAGAAAGTACTTGCAATGATATAGCTCTAATTTACTGTGCTTATATTAAGCTGGTAGTGCTGTCTCATTTCACCCCCACCTGACAAGCTGGCTGAGAGGCTACTGCCAGGCGCAGCGCAGCGCCGCAGGCCAGGGAGCGCTGTGCAGTTCCTGACAGTGCCTTTCCGGTGTATCCTGGCCCCTGTGCCGTGAGCCGAGGACTTCACTGATCATGATGGTATGTTTAAGAGACATCTGTCTGTCATTCCAGGTGTTTGAAAGTAAAAGGTAAGAGCCTGAACTATGTGACGTTATGTCTGTCAAACTGATAGTCCCTGTCTTATCAGCTTCATGACTACAATGTGAGGAATGAAACTGTTCGTATCTGTAAAACACTAGAGATAAAAAGGTATCATTGCGCAGTTTTCTCTAGCTTGATGTGGTTCAATAGGATAGTGTAGGAGTACAGACGTTACGTGAACGGAGAACAATGGTACCTCAAACGGACATCTTTTTTCTTCCCTCATTCAAGCCACCCTGTGAACTCAGAAGCTTCCCTCACTGCCCGCCCTTTGTCCTGCCTAACCGCCATTTCACAGATTTCTAAATCCAGTCAGACGGGCTTCCAGCGCTCCCCACCTCTGTGCATCAGAATCGTAGCTAGATTCCTCAGCAGCATGTGTAGCTCAGGGTGTTCTATCTGTCTTGCCAGATCGGATGCCTTTTGCACATAAACACAGGCCTCATCATAGCGACCCTGTGCATCCAGGGTGGTAGCCAGGTCACTCAGCAGCACAATAGTCTATACACAAGAGAAAACAAAGAGAGCGCTTTCTTTTTAAAAAAAAAGATGTAACATGAATTTGGAGTTCGATATATATGTATTTTAAGATTCCTTTTTTTTCCCCCTATCAGTCCACAAAAGGGGAGGGACATCAGCTGTTAGCAGATTATGTGCATTCACACTCTGGAAATTATACAAATCTAGAAATTCAGGAAGAGGATAATTAGTATTAACCCAACTAATGATCATATCAGAAGCACCAAATGAAAAATAACAAAGCAGCCATATTATGATCTCATATAAGGCTCAACAGTCTTGAGAAGTTTTAAGGTCATTCCTAGTGGTGATCTTGAGATTCAACAAGAATCTTGTTGGAATTTTAAGTGAAATTCCTATTAAGTTTTTAAATTTCGGTACTAACAAAGGCAGACTTCCATATCTTCTCCAGTGAAACCATGCTTGAAGCCCCGGTTCTAGTGCTTGGCTATTTGAATTCCATTTTTGTCTTATTATCCCTCAATGATATTCCATTAAGGGGATTCTAATATAAGTCATCAGTCTCTTCCCTAGTCCAAATTACCCTTTTTCCCTCCAAACAACCTGCCCCACTCATCTACCTCCCCCCACCAGTCTTAAGATCAATTTAAATTCTATGTCCTATATTGGGTGTACACCAACCATGTTTAGTATTAGTATAGAAAACTGTTATGTTGTGCTTAAATTCTATCAGTATTTAATTTAAAAAAAATATATGGTCCCTCCTTACTTTCTCTCCGTCCCTACCACCATTTTACCTGTGGTTCAAGAGAGGGTAGGAGCTTCATATGCTGACCTGTTCCTAAGAGTATTTCAAACTGCTGTGTTGTGAATTCTGAAACCCCCAAAGTGCACGGATGCCTAGTTAAGCCTGCCTTTGAGAAAAGCTACTCTGACATTTTAACCATCACTTTTGCTGAATGTTCTGGACAAACTGAATAATGGATCCTTTTTGAAACAAACAGTTTGGGGCATGGCGGTGGTAGTGGTAGGAGGAGAAATGAACTGGAAGCGTGAGGCAGAAGATACACCGAGGACCATTTGCTGATTATTCCCCACGAAGCGGGTGTTTCACACCATGAGTTTGGAAACCTCTGTTTCATAGTCCCTCTCTATATTTTCCTCCCTTACCTGTGGGTGCCTTTCTCCTAGTAGTTCTTCAGAAATCTGCAAAGCTTTTTCATACATCCTTTGGGCCTGTGATGGCTGCTTGGAGAACAGAAGGTAGCGAGCATAAGCGTCTAAGCACATGCCAAGGAGGAGGTAGGTACTGGTTTTCTCTTCCACTAAGAAGGAAATAAAATCATTGCTGCGATATAACAAGGACAGTAAAGAACAAGAGCCTCTGGGACACTCCTGTGGCTCAGTAGCTACGGTGCAGGCCACGTGAAGCACAAGGACCTGGGTTTGAGACCCAGCACGGGTAGGGAAAACCAAAAACCAAGAACCAAAATAATGCCCTAATCATTTTTCTTTGTTACCAAAACCCACAACTATTTTAACAGTACAAGACACACTAAATGTTTCACTTCATTTGAGGTACTGCTGGCACACCCTGGTGGCACAGCAGTTAAATCCATGGCCTCTGACTCGCATAGTCCACATATATCCCAAAGACCTGGGTTCGTGACCCACGGCGGGGGGGGGGGGGGTAAGAGGGTGTGATATCCAAGATGAACTAAGTAAAATAAATGTTTCTTCCTCTACTGACTGCTTCCTTGTCTGCCTGCACCCTCCTCCTTGCGTGGTGCGGAGTGCTCCTAACCACACATTTTATAACACAAAGTGACAATTTAGATGAACTGACATAAACCAGGCAAGCTGGAATCTTGGAACTTTTCCCCATATTCCAATAATCCTGAAATGGAAAATCATAAACTGAACTTAAGTTTTAAAACACCTCTTGACACATTACAGAATTGACTCACAGTTTGAAAAAGAGCAAACTTAAAAACCTAATGCAATGGAATACTACACAACCCTCAGAAGAGATGAAACCCTGTTGTTTGAATCAACATGGATGGAACTAGAGAGGATTATGCTAATGAAACAAGTCAAAAGAAGAAAGACAGATACCAGATGCCCTCACTCATAGGTGGAGTGTGAATAGACAAAACACAGGAGCAGAGGAAACATAACCAACCCTGAAACATTTGCAACAGAACTGAGGTTACCAAAAGGGAATGTGGCGGGCGGGGCAAATAATGGTGGAGCCCACTGGACAGTGGGGAAGCACACTTGGTGATATGGTAGAGAGCACGGTGTGTCGAAATATACCTAAGAAATGGGGAGCCTATACATAGGAAATTATTTTACTGTGTAGAATAATTACAATAAAAAATAAATTTAAAAAGTGAAAAAAATAGTGAAATAAAAACAACCTAATGCCACATAAGAACTGAAGAACAAAGAATAGTAACACAGTGACACTGTATAAACAGACCAGAAAAAAATAATGCAAATAATGTAGAAATGGTAATGCCTTGATTACAAGAAAACCCTGTGAGCAGCTCCATTAAAAATAAATGTTCTCTGGCCAGCAATGTCCAGTAAAGGCCAGGACCCTAGTTTACACCTGAGGGGGGGTGGGGGCAACAAGCAAAATGAATGAGTAAATGCTGCTGCTGTCTTCTTTTGTCTTAAAGAAAATGTTTCTACAAGGGCCTACAGAAAAGAAGTTACTTCACATAATCAATGTGCAAAGTAAGATAATCAACAAAATAGTCTAATGTATCATTTTCCTTCCATATCTTCAGTTTCAAAAAAAGTACAAATGTCACAGAATTTAACGAAGACTATTACTGATGGCGTCCTGATGGCTCAGGTGTTGGGTTCCGTGTTTGGGGTGCAGTCCACACAGCCCAGGGACCCAGGTGGATGGGGGGCGGGAACAGATAGACTAAAATGAACAACTAAATAAGTAAAATGCTTCTTCCTTCCTCTTAATAAAGACTATTAATAAATACCAGTATGACCAGTTAGAGGCTCCCTCATGCCCAGGTCCATGGCTTCCACAGCTTGCACCTTAGCCACGGGGTTGCGGATAGGAGTGTTGCCTCAGAGGGCAACATGACCAATTATTGAAGAGAGAGTTTAAATAAAACAATGTGGTTGTGATGGATGAAAATAGTTGATGGAATAATATCAGAGTGGGTCAAAATGAAAATGAAAAAATTTTTCTTCCCCCTACCCCTTGGGTTTTATATGGCCTATACCTTCGCTTTCTGAGCCTTGAGTGCACCCAGAAAGTTTTAAACAGAAATCCAAAATGGTAAGATTTAAACTACCATTACACATACTAAAATTCATTTTTCTTTTGAGATTTATTTTCCTTTAAAGGAAAGATACAGAAAAGAATGAAGGTGAGTAAGCAGGCAGGAATAGGAGGAACCTCGAAACACTTTTCGTTCTGTTGTTCCCCTCTAGCTGGAGGCAGCAGGCTTATCTGATAGGTCACCAGGGTGCATGCACCCTTTGAGAATATTTAAAGACAAAAATGTTTACAACATACCCAAAATAACACAAAACATAATAGACTCCATTCAGGAAATGATGCTCAAAAAATGCTGACTCATTTTTGGGATTTGTGTTAATTAATATAGATATTCCTATGTTCTTAAAATAATACACTAACTATTTCACAATTAGAAAACTTAGTCAATTTCTGTAGCTCAAAGGTATAAGAATAAAATAACAAGTAATCTAGTGGAAAATTATTAGTAATGGAAACTATAGAAAGTTTTTAGAAAGGAAAAGTTTTTAGAATGAGGTAAATTTTTAGTTATGTTTTTATTAAGTATTTTAAATTCATAGCACATCCTGACCAATAATATATGAAAAATGGAAATAATTTTGAAAAACAGATTTCTCTAAAAATAGGACCAAAGGGGAAAAAAAGGTTTCATAGAAGTTTTTAGTATATTGCCAAAAGAAAATTTCAGTTTTAAATAACATACTAAAAAAGACAAATGAACTGATAGGATAAAACTAGAACAGATATTTGGACCTTAACAGAATTGAGGTTACCAGAGGAGGGGAGATGGGACATGTAGAGGGGTTTTTTTTTTTTTCCTTCTTCTTCTTGCTAGGTCAATTAGTTTGTTTTTAATGAAAATACATGTTTTTACTGTTAAGATAAAGAATAACAAACATCCTTTTTGTGTTCCCCAGACAAAGAAATCTCAAGAAATCAGGAGTAAACTAAAAGTGGAAATGCACGCAAGTTGATATGGGAAAAGCTCAGTGTTTCTATTTTTTGTAGGGTGGACTGTCCCTAATACAGAATTGAGGCCTCAGTCTTACTCCAAACAGGGAACTCGAGCTCAAACATAAAATGAGATGGCATAGGCTACAACCTCAGGAAAAGGGTGAGCTAGAAAACATGCTACCACCCCTAATCCTTAATCACGCAGATACCACCCCTTTCCTCCACACCCACACCAGACAAGGAAACTTCAATTGCCAAGACTGGGGTCTAGAAGGGAAACAACTACCATGGAAAGCTACAATCCAAGGCCTGTTCCACATAGACACCCAGTGAGATGTCTAAATTATATGCATCTTTTAGGGCTTTTAAACTGGCCTGGAAGAAACATTATTTTAGTATGCCATCTTACAGCTAAAATTCTGCTATAGATTAATTTTTAATCCAAAATTAGTAAATATAATAATTTATCATAAATGAGAATCATTAATAAAAGAGGCATCACCCTTAAGAATTTTAAATTGAGTAACCCAAGATCATAAAAAAAACTAGCTTTGAAGTAAATAAACTTCATCAGAGCCACACACTTGTTCCTTCTTTGCCTGTAACTTTCTTCCCTCAGACTGCCAATGGCTTATTTCCTCCCATTCATTAGATCTCTTACCAACTAGACTTTTCCTTCTACAAAACAGCATAGGAGCCCCACATACCTTTATGTACATACACATTTTCTCATACATATCTATATTGTCCTTAACTGTCTCTGGACATATCAATTTACTGAACAGTGTTTGTGTGTCTTCCTTCATTAGAAACTTAGCTCCAGGATGCAGCAGCTGTACTTTAATGCCTATTACTGTGTCTGGCATGTAACAGACATACAATAGGTATTTCTTTACTGAGTGGCTGAATGAACAAATAAAAAGAAGAGAATTAGAACAGGAAATCTGACGACCAAACTAAATATGGCAAAGATATAATAAAGCTAAAAACCACAGAATTCAGTAACATTAGCACTCTGTGAATATATAAAAACTCAATTTTGAGATGGTATCAGAAACCAATGAGGAAAAGATGACTAAAATAGTCCATAAGGGAGAAAATATCACAGAAAAAGTTTACCTCATAACATTTTAAAAAATGCTAATACACAAAATATGAAAAAGTCAAATATCAAGACAAGACTATCTGACCTTGTAAGAATAAAGGATTTTTTTTATTAAACTAACTCCCGCCTCCGCAAAGCCAAACTATAATGGAAAATATCAAGAGATCCTATTACACTCAAAATTTTATCTCTGTATGTCAAGTGCCCTTAATTAAAAAGACAAAGTCACAGAAGAGATATGTAGCCTCCAATATATACAGAACTCTTACAAATCTTTTAAAAAAGGACAACCTGCTATGCCCTGGTAGAGCAGCAATGCGGTCAGCTGCCGCCAGCCGGCGCGGCTGGTCCATGTACATTCTAAGGACCAAAGTTTGCATACTGGGCTTGGGAAGAACTACTACGATGAACATTTTAAAAAAAAGTGCTCCTTCCTCCTGCTCTCTTCCTGCCTGCCTGCCTGCATACCTGCCCGCAACTTTCCTTTTAAATTAAAAAAAAAAAAAAAAGGAAAATCCTTCAAAAATATCAGCAAAGGATAAAAGACAATTTTCAGAAGAGAAAACTGGAACAGCCAATAAACACATGAAAAAATGTCCTAATGCAGCAGCAATCAGAGAAACACACAATGAAGCCCCAAAGAAATACCATTTCATACCCACCAAATAATCACAAACGGTTGACAGTAAAAAGATAAAAAGCAAACACAATATATTGCGTGCGAAAATGTAATCTAATAAAACCACATTGACAAGCAATTTGGAAATTTCTAGTATACACACCCCAGCAATTCCACTCTTAGATACATATCCGAGGGAATTTCTTATACACACAAACACAGGTCCAAGAAAGGTAAGTGAGGGGTTTACTCTTCCCCAAAGCAAAACATGTAGAACCAACTGCACGCCCACCAACAGGGAAGCTGTGTATGGTTCCTTCACACATGGGATATACTTTACCAATTACAGTTACTGAAGCAGTCAGGGTCACTTCTAGCTTGCATCAGTCCTTGTGAGCTGGAAAAAGGACTTCACCCTACCCGTTAACTCCCCCAACCCAGGGATTACTTAGAAGTCATCCCTTCTGGACAGACGCAAACCAGCAAATATGTGGTTTGGCAAACAAACTGGGTCTTCCTGATAGGAAAACTTAGGCTTTGAGTACCAACATGGATAAATCTCAATAATGTTAAGTGAAGAAAAATTATGGAAACAACTGTACAGTATGATGCCATTCATACAAAGTTTAAAACAGATTCGCCCAATTGTATTGTTGACTGATAAATACAAGTGTAATAAAAAGGTCGATGAATGAAGAGGCCAAAACTAAATTCAGGAGAGTAGCTGTACCAAGCCAAGTTACACTGGGACTTTAAAGAAATACATCAGAAGAAAAGCACAGAATTGACTTTTCTGAATAGTAAGTCAGTAATGTGGAATACACACTGGAGAAATTCTCAAAATATAGACAAGAAAACTGAGGGAGAAGAATAAAGAACAAAGAAGAGAGGCCAGCCTATAGGTAAATGATGTTCTTAAATCAAGCAAGTAGAATAAAAGCAATAATTAGACTACATGCTCAGATCTTAAAAGTGGACGTTTCACTACAAAACTGGTAAAATTCAGACTGACCCCCAAATTGTATGCTGATAGAATTGCTCACTCCTACAAGGCAATCCACAAAGGAGAAAATAGGCTGCCTATAAAAGAACGCAAATAAGTTGCTTTCAGAATTCTTGCAACAAATCTCAGGGGTCTAAAACTCCAGATCATAAAGGGAAAATGTGGGGAGAAGTAGAAGAATATTAAACTGTACTCATCTTACAGAAGACCCTGAAAACAAACTATTCAATGCATGTCTTGAAGAAATTTTTAGGTTATCCCTAATGAGAACTGAAAATCTTCCAAAGTGTAATCACAGGCCAGTAAGACATAGTACGTGTTAAGAATTGAAGGTGTGCCCTGGTGGTTCAGGTGTGGGGGAAAATAACCAAAACTATATAAATAAATGCTTCTTCCTTCTCTTTCTGCCTACTGCCTTTCCACTTGCCTTTATTCCAGCCTGCTTCCTTCCTCTTAGAACTGAAAACAAAAGAGGTGACAAAAATGTATTTTTAAGCACACAATGTAGGGTAAATAGCACTTTTGATAATAAATTAGGTTTCAAGATTCTATCACAAGACAGCTTAATACTCAGATTGTTTTTTTTATAAAATCTAAACCACAGCTATCTACAAAAGACACAAATGACTTAAGAAAAAGTTTGAGTTGACAATGTAAAACTAAAATTCATCACAAATACCTTAAGCAGGACAAAAAGAATCATTTTTATAATGAAGGGATAATTCACAATGAACCTAGGTATGTAGGACTTTTTAAAAAGAACAGAAATATGCATATAAAAAAATCACAAAAACACAATTTTGTCTAAACAAATAGAAAAGATTAGTAAGGATACAGAAGGCTTGAACACACTCTAAACCAACCAGATTTAACAGACATATATGAACACCCAACAACAAAGGAATACATATTATTTTCAAATGCACATGCAACATTCTCCAGGAAATCACATGCTAGGTTATAAAACAAATCTCAATACATTTAAAATGGATGGCTGCTGGGGAGGGGCAGGGCAACCAAGATGAACAACTAAATAAGAATAAATATGCTTCTTCCTTCTCCAGTTGCCTGACTGCCTGCTCACCTTCACTCCTGCCTACACCTTTCCTTAAAAAATAAAATTGGGAAATTCACAAATACATGGAAATTAATCAACACACTCCAAAAAATCCTAATAAGCAAGAAGAAACCATGAGAAAAATTAGAAAACACTTGGAGATGACTGAAAATGAAAACAGAATATTCCAAAATGTATGGAATGAAACTAAAACAGTAGAGGAAAATTTATAGTTATAATTTCATATATTAGAAAAGATCTTAAATCAAAAATCCAATCTTCCACCAAGAAACTAGAAATAGAAAAAAGCAAAGTAAACCTAAAGCACGAGAGATGTAAGATTACAGAGGAAATAAATGAAATAAAAAGTAGAAAAATAGAGAAAATGAAACCAAAAGCTGGCACTTTGAAGAGATCGACAAAATTGACAAAAATAAAGGAGAAATATAAACTCAATTGTCAGGAAGAGCCTTCATAAATTATCAGTAATAAACATAACATAGAGGGGCTAAAGCATTTTTATAAGTCAGGTTAATATATCTCATTCCGGCTAACACTTAGAAAATATTTAGTGAGTATCAGTACGGTCTTACAGCATTTAAAGAAACTTAACAACCCTGTAAGTTAAGTTCTATTATAATTTTATTGGTGTGGAAAGTGAGATGAGAGAAGTTAAACTTGTCAATAGTCAAACTAAGTCAAAGAGCCAGAATTTGAACTCAGGCTCCATACCATTCATGAAATTAACTACATCACCAAAAACATTTCAATATTTCAGAAATTATTTTGATTTTTCAAAATGTGAAAATGAAATTTTCAACTGAAGGAAAAGAAGATGGGAGTCAATAAATCAAAATCAAATTTTCTTAAACAGGAAATTCATAAAATTAAAAACTGGGAAAGGAATATGATTTCAGATACACAAGAGAATACTATAAATTAAATGTAAAAAAATGACTCCATAAAAAGGATTCTTCTAGGCCACCGCCCCCACACTGTAGCTCAGGGGGCTAAGGTGCAGGCTATAAAAAAAAAGTTATGACCTGGTTTGAGATCCAGGGCAGGGGGAAAAAAAAAAAACAAAAAAATAAAATTAAAAAAACATTTAAAAAAAAACTAATATAAAAAAAATTTCTTCTAAGAAAACATAGGGCTCAAATTCTTTCATGTATTGAACTTATTCAACAGATATTTATTAACTGTGTACTGGGTCTGATGTACTAAAAATTAAATCAGGAAAATGGAAGACACTTAAATGTCAATGAGCAGTCAATGAGGGAAGAAAAGTTGCCAGAAAATCAACTGTAAAGGGGATCTGACCCATAGTGTTTCATAGTTCCTATAACTTACAAGGAATAGATCATTCCCATATAATATCTCATACCTATTCCAGAACAGAAAATACAGATGCATCCTAGTTTATTTGATCACATTAATACAATCTTGCAATGATGAGCACAAGATACAGACTACAGATCACATATAAGAAAATGTGAAAGCATTAAAAAATATATTAGCAATAAATATTGTGCAGCAGTCTACAGAGCAATTAACCAAACAGCTGTCACATCTATGTGGAAAAAAATCTGCAAGCAAGAGCCTCAATGGGAAGACTCAATATCGCAAAGACAGTGTAGTGAGTGACTTCTCTTATTAGCAGAGTTGCTGCTTGTCCCAGTATCCAAATGGCTCAAGCAGAAGGGATTCCCATCCTGTTATAGGAATGGATCCTGATCAATTTTAGTCAATCATGGAAATCCCATTTTTCTTGAAAGGACGAGGTTATAAATTGCATGCAATCCAATTTCAGCCAATGAGGAATAAAGACAAATCTACTTGGGGACTTGTAGGAAAGACTACCTTGACCCTAAGAAAAATACCATGCCCTTTCTTCTGGATGAGATGCCTGGGAACCAGCATGGTCACTTTTCAACCACAGGGGAGCATGCAGAAAAAGCAGCACACTAAGAATGACATGAGGAGGGATGGGAAGAATCTTCAGGCTTTTATCAAGCTGAATATCAACCAACACAGAAGACTACACCCCTTCCTAAACTACATGAGATAACAAGTGTACTTTACCACTTAACCTAACTTATTTGAAATTTGCAGTCAAATGCTAACTTACTCAGCTGGCAGTTTTTCCAAATGAGAAATACAATACTAATCTGAAAATTCAGTCTTCAAAGCACTTTGGCAACTGGACAAAAGTGATAAAAATTCATGTGAAAATTGAGTGACAATAAAATGGAAAGAAATTTTGAAAAAGAAGCTCAACTGAGATCTATATTACCATATAACTCAAACATAAAATACACTTCAAACAATGTATATATTATAATGTCATCAGATAAAAAAACCAGAATGGAAAACCTGAGAAGAAACCCAAGCATATACTAATAAGTATAAAGTGATAAATTACCACCCTTACAATAGTTACCAACTTTAAACAAAAATAAATTGCATACATATTAAAAATTAAATGCTAAGATCATTCAGAAATTTAAAAAGAAATTAGAAGAAAAACTGAGCAAATATTTATCTGATTTCAAAGTTAAACACTTTTCTAAACAAGCATTAAGCGTCACAAAAGCAGGGACTTGTACCTTATTTGCCTCTATCCAAATCGCAGACTGTATAATACCTGCATATTTATTAAAAATTAATAAAAGCAAATAAAATAAACAGAAGTGAATTCAGATCTAATTTCAAAGACTATAGACTCATGCAAGTTATACTATGTGATTCATTTATATAAATTTATTTACTTATTTTTAAAAGGAAAGCTGCAAGCAGCAATGAAGGTGAACAGGCAAGCAGGGAGGAAGAAAGAGCAGGAAGAAGCGCTCCATTCATTCATTTTTATTTTACTTGTTCATCTTAGATTCCCCCTAGCTTGAGAAACATACGTGGGTCCTTGGAATATTATGTGAACTATTCTCAGTCAGAGGCGGTGGCCCAAACTGCTACTCCACCAGGGCATACCTAATTTATATAAATTTAAAAATACACAAATCCTTAACACTATCTTCATAAGGGACACAGAGGAAAAACTGAAAAGCAAATAAATGACAAAACTTCAGGAGAGCAGGATTTCCCGGGTAAGAAGGTGAATGGGATTGGACTCAGGCACACACAGCTTTGAGGGTACTGCTAACGTTGGGTCACTGACTGGTCATCTTATTCTTTAAAATAACAAATGTTAGTTTCTATTCCTTTTCAATCAAAAAACAATTAGAAACACAACTCTAAAGTCTATAAAATAGGGTTTCATAGAGTTTCCACTCTATAAATAAGGGAAAAGAAAAAAGCCAACAGGATAAAAAGTTAATATTCCTACAAAAAAGCACCAATAAATGATCAACCTCACATCTTATCAAAGAGATGTTCATATATCAATGCCATACTATCAACCTGACAAAGATTATAAAAAAATTAATATTTTGGGTGCGCCCTGGTGGCTCAGGCACTGAGTTGGAGGCTGGGGAGTAGACCACGTAAAGCCCAGAACCCGGTTTTGTAGATCTGGGGGGACCAATGGGACTAAAAAAAGAAAGAAATGTGCTTCCTGCTTCCTCTTCCTTCCTTCAAAATGCTTCTTACCCCTCTCCCTCTCTTAAAAAAAAAAAAAAAATTGTTTTGTGGACAAGAGGCTCATAGCCTTATACAATAATAAAACTAGTACTGAAGGTCAACACTTTGTGAGCAGCCACTCTGCATTAGGCATTGTTCCAAGTGCTTTATTCAATCCTCCTGACAGGCCTATGAGAGAGCATTACTAATATAATTCTGAGAACCAAAAGCATATAGAGAATTCAATAATCTGACCAAAGTCACAAAACAAATTAGCAGAACCAGAAAATGTAAATTAATACAATTGATGGTTTGTTTGTTTTTTAAGGGCAGTTTTGCCCAATATTCACCAACAACCTTAAATGTGTTACTTATGACCTTCGGTGCTAAGAATCTACACTAAAGAAATAGATCTGAGAACTACTGTATCAATAAGACAACTGGAATACTAAGCAAATTTACCATTCTGGATTAAATATAAGCATTTATCTCTTCTCCCTTCCAAAACGTGATTAAAATCAAAGTTAAAGGATTAAAAAGCTATAAAGTTATAAGGAAACGAAAAGTAAAAGCATCAAGGGACATAAAAGATCAAAAAATCGTGGCAGGTGAAAAGATGTGGTAAGCAAGCACATGAAAGGGAGATGAAGACTGAATACCTACAGTCTACAGACAAGCTGGCTCACTGGCTTGCCAGTAAGAAACAAACAAGCTAGTCTATCCCCTAGAATCCCAGAAAAGTTCGAGAGTTGAAGAAAGCAAGCACATGGTTAAGAGAAGAATTTGTCATATACAAAAAAACAAGCAACAAGTTCAGTTAATTTTTACTTTAAGAAGAGAGGAAGGGAGAAGAGGGAGGGAGGGAGGGAGGAAGGAAGGAAGGAAGGGAGGAAGGGAGGGAGGGAGGGAGGGAGGGAGGGAGGGGGAGGATGAGGCATCTTTATTTAGCAGCTGTTTATTTTCGATTTTCAACCCTGGCCCTGGGTCTCCAATCTGGCCTTTGGGCTTAACATGGTCCACGTGCCAGGTCTCACCCACCTGAGCCACAAGGGCAAAAGCCTAAATTTATTTCAATGTTAACTCCATAGTAAACAAAAGTTACATGCAAAAGAAAACATAATTATATAATCATGACACATACCCAAAAATTTTAAACATTCATTGTACAGAATCAATAGATTCTGAAAATAAATCAAGAAATATTTATTTTAGAATATGAAGGAAAATACCAGAAGAAACAGGTTAAGAGATGAAAATGACACCAGAAAGAAGAGCAATAAGGAACTGCTGGCTTTAACCTAACTTACAGTATCTCTTGACTTTTTATACACAGGCAATATGAGAAAGTAATTTTAGGGATGCACCCTTGTGACTCAAGTGGCTGGTGTGAGGACTATATAAAGCCCAAGAACCCAGGTTTGAAAGATGCTATTCCGCTTCTCCCCTCCTTTCTCACTTTAAAAAAAAAAACAATTTTAAAGAAAAATAAAACTTTTCTAAAAAAAAAATACAGACCAGAACAAAACAAATTACCTAGTAAATCTGCCAACTAGAATCACTTTTTAGTAACTTTTTAAAGGAAAGGTACAGGCAGGGATGAAGGCAAGTGGGCAGGCATGAAGAAAGAGGTAGAAGCATTTTTATTTATTTTTAGTTAGTTTTACACACTGGTTGTCCCTGTCCCCAGGCCCCAGCCCTGGGTCTTAAACCCAGGACCTTGGAATATACGTGGGACTACTCCCAGGGTGTACTGGAGACTGCTAGGTCACCAGGGCGTGCCTTTAGTGTCTTTTAATCCTTTTCCTATACCTGTAATTCATGTACGTATTTTTAAAAATTAGGTTCTACCTAACCATACTACTTTATACTACTTTACTGTTTTCACTAATTTTGTACAGGCATTTCTTCAATGATGCAAAATAGCATAGGAAGAAAACAAGCCTGGAAAGACACATAGAAAAAAAAACAAAAAAAACTTTTGCAGTACTATGATTATAGATGATCTCTTTTTTAAGAGGAAGGCAGCAGGCAGGAAAAGAGAGGGGGAAAAAAAGCACGTCTACTCACTTCTTTTCTGGATGTATCCACTGGACCAGTTCTCTGAGTTCTATACCAACTTAGTGCCTGAGCCACCAGGGCATGCCCTATTTTATTCTTTATGCCTTTCTAATTGTTTTCGATGTACTGGTATTACTTCTAGAATCAGAAAAGATTGCTTTACACTCTTTAAGGAACTGTATAGTCAATACTACAGATGAAAAACAGCAAAAGTGGATAGTTCAAAGATGACTTATTTGACAGATTTGTTTTAATATTTTTCATGAATTTCCTCAAAGCACTTCTACACACTCAAGTTAATTTACTTGTCAGTCTTTGTTGGGCCTTAGGGTTTTTCTTTTCATCAATTTATTGAGCCCCTGTTATGTGTCAGGCACTGCTTTAAGCACCAAAGAGTTAGCAGTGAACAGAACAGATGAAGTCTCTAACCTCTGACAGGGAACACAAATAATAAAGACACCTGAACAAAAATATCTTTAATAGCAATACAAATAGAAGCACACACAACACACATACAACACACACTCACACTCATCCCTACTTTCAAATGTGGTGATGTCAAGGAAGGAAGGATGTTAAGAAGGAAAAGGATGAGGGTGACACTACGGTAGGATGATGATGGTTTTAGTTAGGGTAGGTCACCCAAGGAAGCGGTATCTGAGTAGAGCGCTGAACGACAGGGGCTCTCCATGAAACACAGGGCGGAACATCTAGGTAGAGGGATGAACAAGTGAAAAGGGCTTGAGAAGGCAACGACTTTGAAAGTACAAGAATAGTGAGACAATGACCAGGGTGGTGAAAGTGGAAGGAGCAGGGCAGGGAGCATTAGGTTAATGATGTAGAAGAGGGAGGTGGGCGTCAGGTCAAATAAGACCTCACGGGTTCTGAATTAATCTGAAAGTGATGTGCAAAGGCACTGATTTCTCAAAAGATCACTTAGTCTGCAGCATGGATAACAGACTGTGTGAGAAAACGAAGGGAAGCAGGAAAATCGGGGATGATTAGAGGTGCCCAGCCCAGAGTGGTAGGGTGAGAGGATGAGCCATGCTCTGACATGGGTCTATTCTGATGGTTGAGAGAACTTGCTGATGAGTTAAATATAGAGGACGAGGAAGAAATTATAAGATGAGCCTTAGCTTTGTCAAAGCAACTGGGTGAATTGTAGGGTTATTTATTGAACTGAAGCTAACTAGTGAGAATAAGTTTGTGAGGTGGCAGAAACCAAGAGATACATTTTGAATACATTAAGTATAAGATGACTAGACATTCTAGTCAAGATGTCAGGTAGATAACCTTACCCAAAAGTCTGTGGTTCATGTGCAAGTTTGAAGGTCTAAGCCTGATATTTAAAAGTATAAGACTGAATATTATCTCCTAGGATGTGAGGTAGCAAAGAGGGTGTGTTAAGTAAGGTGTCCCAAAAGTCAAGTGAATAGTGTTTCCAGTACAAGACAGTGATCACATGGGTCAGAGCTACAATTAGTAGGTTAAGATAGCAACTGAGAACCAGTAACCTAACAAAGGATCAAGAGATATTTGAAAGACGAATGAATACAAATTACTCTTTCTTACTATAATAGAGTTGACCAATGTTATCTTAAGCATTTCACTAGTTCTTGGAAAAGTGTGAAATAAGAGTTACTGACTGTTAAATGTGAAAATTCCCAGTACTTCAAACCATATTAAGAAACCCAAATAGTCTAGTGCTAGAGTACTTCCTGCCGATTGTGATACTATAAAAATTTGGTTACCAAAATATGTATTTCTAATGTTTGGTCATTATCCAGTTCCTGGGTTCACAGCGCCCAAACCCTTGAAATTTCAGAAATGTTGACGATGATCGAGGTATCTTTTTTTTATGTGAATGACGTAACATTGGAGAACTTGGGGGCGGACTGCCAGAACCAAAGGAGTGATCGGAGGCTTGAAACTTCCAGTCCCACCCCCAGACCTCAAGGGAATCAATCTCCAATGATCAATGAATTAATCATGCCTTTATAATGAAGGCTCAAAAAACTCAAATAGGAGGGGTTTCTGAGAGCTTTCAGGTTAGGGAACACAAGCAACCTTGCAGGGCCAGAAGCAGTTTCGTTCAGGACTTTACCCTCTTCATCTGGCTGTCAATGCCCATCTTTTGTAATAAATCAGTTATCTAGTGAGTAAACAAGTTTCCTGAGTTGGGAGCTGTTCTAGTACATTAATCAAAGCTGAGGAGTGATCACAGGAACCTTTGAGGTGTAGTCGGTCAGAAGCACAGGCAGCAGCCTGGGTTTGCAGCTGGCACCTGAGTCCTTATCTGATGGGACCTGATGCTAGCTCCGCCTAGAATGCACTGGAACAGAACTGAATTCCTGAACATCCTGCTTGTATCTGAGAACTGCTTGTTGAAGGGAAGCCTCCAGACAGTCACACTGGAACTGGGTCGGGGAACCCTCAACACCATCCCATTCTGTTCCTAGCATAATCCTTTAGGTTCTTCCCTCCAAAATGAGGATGAACTGAAAAAAACACAAGCTTCTCTTTATCTTTCTTAACTTAGTGCATATCTAGAACCACAAAGTAATTATTAGCATTTTAAATAGTAGCCAAACCAAGAGGTAAGTTATTTTGCTTTATGCAACCAAAGTTTCCAGATTATATCTAGTTAAGAGTTAACTGATAAAGTATGAACATATTACCAAAGGGTTTTTAAAAAAGTGAAGTCATTTAAATAAAACATCTTATTGCAAACACTTGCTGAGACCTTAAAAATAGTCAATTTCCAAAATGGTTACCTTTCCCACTGCTAATTCAGATATTTTCCCCTTTATGACCATGATTAGCAAATGGGGCAAAAGGCAAACTCCGGAAAAGAGTCAATTTCCTTACCTGACAAAGTGTCTTCTGCTAATTGTTTTTCTCTTTCAATTTTTTCCTCTAAAGTTGAAATACAGAACTCATAGCCGGCAAGAGCAAATTCCTGTCTGTGAAGCAAAGATGATCAATCAGCTATGCTCATCCTTTTAGAACGTCTTTTTTTTTCTTAAAGGAAAAGTGCAGGCAGGAGTTGAGAGGAGGAAGCAGCACTTTATTTTTATTTAGTTGTTTATCTTGGCTGTTCTCCTGGCACAGTATGCGAAGGCAGGTCCTTGGAATACATGTGACCAGCGTTTCGGCTGGAGGCAGTTGACTAAACCGCTACTCCACCAGGGTGCACCCAAAAGCTCTTTTATCCTCATTTTCCTAGCTTGAGTATGAGCCTTATCAATAAAGAAAGTGTAAGGTGCAAAGAAGGAATTTTGCTTAAACTGTAAGAGGGACATTAATCTATCATTTCTTAGAAGTTGTTTTAAGTTACCCATTTAATGTAACTTAAGACATAAAAATATAAGAACGTTGCCAAAGGTTTCATAACTGACATAACCATTCATTATCATCATCTCCCACTAATTTTCATGTCCGCCAGTTCCTTCACTTGTGAAACTCTCGTATCTCTTCAAGGCACATAGATTAATACCACCCTACACTAAGGATTTCAACTACTGCACTCATATTGTTTCTGGAAGTTTATTAGCCTCACACTTCTTCCAAGTTATAGGTTTTTGATGGAAGTTTCTTTTACAGAAATGGAATTCCTAGCTCTGGTACTAGAAGGTATTTAGCCCAACACTAGCTTTGGACCCTTAATCAACTGGAAAGGACACCCACGAAGGCAAACTGACTCTAGACAGAACAAACATCAACTACTGGTTTCTATAAGGAAATGCAGAGAAAATGAAAGAAGCTCCTTCTCCATCCAGAAGTTCAACTTTGGTGCCTGCTCTTCCATTTTGGCTCAAATTTGTTTTCTATTTTATTTTTTTTTAACAGAAAAGGCACTACAAAGCTCACCTCTTCTGCTCTAGAGCTTTGCCAGGGGAGAACAGATGACCCCATTGTTCTGCTCTGGTCTCAGAAGAACAGAAGCTCCTCCTTTCAGCCCCAAATCCAATCTTGGCAGGTAGGACCTAGCCAGCCAGGACATGGAACACAGGTAGGATGACCAAAGATGCTCCAGTCAGAGGAAAATGTGTATAAATAATTTGCCTCTTAATTATTAGTATCCTTTCTAAGCCTCAGAATATAGCCAATTCTTTCCTGGCCCCATGCTTATCTCATAAAACAAAACGGACACTTTGCAGTATGCCCAGGTGACTCAAGCTTTAACCCAGCAGTTGAGGTGTAGACCTGTAAAGCATTTAAGGATCCAGTATAGGAACCCGAGCCAGAGGAACGAGAAAAAAAATTGATAAAAATGCCTCTTCCTCCTTTCTTCCTTCCTTCCTGCCTTCATTCTTTTTTTTTTTAAAAAAAGCAAAGAACACATGAAGGGAGCATAGAGGAGTAACTTACAGCCTAATTATGAGTGGCGACTCTACAAGCTTTTGCTTCTTAAGACTGTGAATTTGTCTTGCTCTCCAGTGTTTATCATGTTTGTGTCTCAAGAAGTTCATTTCTCATCAACATCTAGTCCTGTTTGTTAGTCCTCCAAGGGAGATGGATCCCAGTTTCAAAACTCAAAGCTCTTTAAAAGCACTAGCTTAAGTAATGGCCAACCAAAATGCAGGAAACAAAGCAGATCTTGCTAAGAATGAAGGAACTAGTGATTAGGCTGCTGGGACCAGAGCTCCTGGACTCAATTAGCACTCTTTGAACAGCACTAGGCTTGACGTCATTCTAACCGCTGCACACCTAAAAACTCCAGAAAAGCTAGTCTTTAGGTCTTCCCTTAAATTCACCTCAAAATATAACTTTCCAGGGGGACTCCTGCTTATATCCTAGTGTTTCTTCTCTGGACGCCACCTAGCAAGAATGAAAGGCACTAACCCTACACATCAGCATTTCTAACCTTAAGCACACATTCAAATTTATTTTTGTATAGCTGGCACTGTTTATTCTCTGTAAGAATTTAGATTCATTTAATATTTTTACATTAACATCGATTTCCTGTCCTACATATTCAAAGAGCTCTCCTCTACTCCAAGATACTTCCTCTCCCTAAACCTAGCTACCTGATCACCTCTATCTACTTTAAAACTGTCCACTGAACTAGCCAGACACACTGCCACAGTAACTCTTTCACCATTTAACTCAAAATCAACTTCCTGGTTTGCTGATACTCAGGTCAGCAAAATGGTTTCCTCCAAGGATATTTTCACCAGCAGCTTTTACATTTTTCTCTCCTTTTCTAGAAAGAGCTAAATTAAAGTTCTAACTATAACTTTCCTTCCCAGTTCAGGCAGTAACAGAAAATTTGGTTAGCTCTCTCGCAAAGCGGCCAGAGGTATGAGAGCTCTACAATGCCCTCGGCAGGCTAAGGAAAACAGCAGGAGCAAAACCAGGAAAGCCTGAAGATTTCAAAGATGTGCAATGGACCACTTTTCTGAGTGTGAGACCAAATTTTTTGAACCCCAGATGATTAGTAGGTAAATAAAAATTGTGCAACACCCCAAAGTCAAAGTTTTCTCCCACAGCCCCTACTCTCCAGCTGCCGCCATACTGAGACACTGACTCTACTTACCTATTCTGAGCAGCATAGATACTGGCGAGCTTTAGAGAGATTTCAATTATGGCATTGTCTTCCTATTAAGAAAAATAAAAGAAATTCATGATAAAAAGTAATGTCTTTATGGCATATTACAAATCAATTTCTATACTGATTTCGGTCTAAAAACCAAAATACTTTATTCTTTTGGAGGAATGAAGTAGTTGTAAACTCCTCGCCTTCCATGCTTCAGCATGAGTGAAAGACCGGCAGTCTTTATACAGGTCCTGGGGTTCCACCATTTGTGGCCATGCACATGTTGGGGGCTGGGTACAGTTTTCAGGAATAAAAACCATTTTGAAAACAGCTTCAGGTAGGGCCCAGTCCTAGGCAATGATCTTACCTGTTGCATACCTCCTCCAAGCAGGTAACTCATTGTTGCTTTAAAAAGTTTTTCTGCCTAAACGCATAAGAAAAAGATTGTTTTTAGCTTAGGTCCCACTATCTAAATGATCCTGAGTTCTAAATACTAATCTCATGTATCATTCCTTGTCAAACACAACACACAGACTACACTCACATACACATGGAGAAAAATATCCTTGTAATGGGAAAACAAACTAAAATACCAGGATACTACACCCTCTCAAACTGTTAAAATCTACTCTTAGATGAACTTTAGTAATTAACTTCTCATTCAAAGCCACTGTAGCAGAGACTACAAACTGTTCTTAATATTCGCTCTTCTATCTTTTTAGTTCCAGATTCTCAATTTTTAACAGACTAGCTCCTTTATAGCTTGATGAAGTTTTGGCCAAGAGATGCAGGCAGAAGGAATGTAAGCAACTTATAAATCGTATTTTATCATAAAGTTGCTTGTCTTCCATCAGTTATTCCTTCCTTACTATAGATTAGAGGCTGAGTCACTTCACCTCTGCAGATGAGGACCTATCTTAGAAGGAACCTGGGCTTCTGGGTCACCTCATGAGCAGAAGTATCTACATCTGGACTAAAGCATTAAAGAGAACTATAACTCCTTATCTGAGTCACTATTCTGGGGTCTCTCTGTTACAGCAGCTTACTTAGCTTGTACCCTCAGTAAGAGAGCTCCTTTGAAGTTAGTCCTTCACAAATTCAAAATATTTCAAATTTACTTACTTACATTTTCAAGATGACCCCGTATAAATGCTAAGTTGGCCATCTGAAAGCAAATTACAGATTTTTTTTTTAGTTTAGAGCACTGTTTCCTACTTATTTCAAAAAACTTTAAGTTATAACTTCCCTTTATTACCTTCTTTAAAAAAAAAGTTCAGAGAGAAAAGTATGTCACCAATTAATCTGCTAAACGTAGAGTAATGGCCTGAGTCTAAATATCTGTATATACTTTGATGACAAACCAAATAGAGATCATTGAAGAAATGATAATGAAATTTGTTTCTTTTTAGTCTGAAATTCAGACTTCCAAGTCATCCCCAAAGGTTAATAAAAATTGAAGCCAAAAAAAGCAAACTCAGTAGACTACAAAAACAAAAGAATGTTAGAACATTCTGAAGGTCAGGAATGTTGAGCAGGAGCGGTAACAACCCTTCTCTTGCCTCTACCCTCCACCATCAATGGCTCAGACTGGTTAGAAGAGTTACCAAATCATAAGTGTAAGTGATGGCTTTCTTGTTATCACTCTGATAGGCAAGACGAAGAGCATTATGCAAAAGTAACTCAGCCTCTTCTGGCTCATCTTTCATGATGCTCAACTGAAAAGAAAAAACAAAGAAAATAACAGAAGGCTATTCATTCATTCATTCATCAAATATTTATTGAAATCCTACCATGCATGAGCATTATGGCTGCAGTGGTAACAAGGAAGTAAGCCTCTCTTACAGCTTGCTATGTGTGGCTCTCTGACAAAGTTTTGGCTGACACACAGCAGCAACGTGAGCAATTTTTACATTATTTTATAAGGCGGCTGCTTGCCTGCCATCCTTTCTTCCTGGAGGCTAGAAGTGACCCTGTAGGACAAATAACTTTACAACTAATGAGTTACGGAGAAAAATCAATGAAAAGGAATAATAAAGGAGTCTCTTCTAAGTGGGAATCAGAGAGGTCTTCCAACGTAACAGTTAAACCTCAGGCAGGAAGGGTAAGAGAGAATCATCCAAATAAAGAAGTGTGGGGGAAAAAATAACCCAAACAGAGGACGGAGAGTGAACCTAAAGTAAAGTAAACCTAAAGGTTTAACAGTTCTTCAGAAGAAATGAAACAGATATGAAGGAAGAATGATGAGCCAGAGATTTATAGCCAAATAGGTGGATGAGAGAGGCTACTTTATTTGGATGATTGTAGGTCTTGTTGGCTGTGGCTAGGAACTTGAATTTGATCATACAGGCAGTGGAAACTCAAAGTTTCTAGGCAAGTAGGTGATATGATGCAATTTACTTAAAAAAAAAATTACTTGCTGCTTCACAGAATAGTGTAGGACAACAGGAGAAGCAAGACTATTAGGCTATGGCAGTATTGGGGAGACTGACAGCAGAGGAGAGAAAAGGGAGCAGACTTGAGAAATATTTTGGATTTGGTGCCAACAGGATTTGTTGTTCGGTTGGAAATGTATTTGGTGGTAGGCAAATGTAGCAGTAGTGGTAAGGTAACACAAGTTTCAAGAATTCCAATGAGGTTTTCAGGTTGCGAAACTGGTTAGATGGTATTAAGGAAAAAATGGTGAAGATATGTGAAGGGGGGAGCAGTTAAGATCAAGAGTTTGGTTTTGGATGCTGTACACCTGAAACTAATGCTGTATGTCAATTATACGTCAATAAAAAAAAACGTCATGGACATGTAGCACACAGCTTGGAGAATGGGGTCCAAAGGCAATAGTAAATAGCACTGTACACCAGTGGCAAATCATTGTGTTGTGCATCTGAAACTAACATAACAATATCATATACTTAAACTTATAAAGAGAATTTTAGTTGGAAGCATGTTCGGTCTAAAATGCATGTGGGCCTCAAAGTGGAGATGGCATGTCGCTAAGAGACTGCATAAAAATCTAACTATGGACACTGTCAGCATCAGCACTGAGGCAGTATAGAAGAGATGCGATAACCTGGGAAGGAGAGTAGAAAATAGAAAAAACATAGAGTAAAAAGAGTTTGGAAAGACGTTAACCAAACCTCATAAATCAATACTACCGCATTTTCAGGAAGCAGCATTTGTGCAAAATTCTTTATGCCAGAGCTTTTCAGCCTGGCTGATTCACTGATACAAGCAACCGCAAAACATTTCCACAAATTTTGTTTGGCTAAACGAGAGATGCCTGTGATGTCATCTTCATCTGCACGTGAGATTGCAGCGGTTTTACTGCAGGCCTTAGAGTCTGATAAGCTTGGATGGATTCCAATCCCCCTGCCCCTTCTAATGGCCCCTAATCCAGGGCAATTTTACCCTCGGGGCCTCCACCTGGTCGCCCATAAATCGAAGAGTGGTGCGGATCCAGAAGGACGCCTCACCTTGGCTCGCTTCAGCAGCTGGATAATCTCGGCCTCAGCCCCGCCCTCTCCCTGTTGCTCCTCCTCTTCTGCCGCAGCGGGCCTCGAGAACCAGGCGAGCGCTGAAGGAAGGGGGCTCTAAGGTCACCGGACCAGGCCCGCGCCCCGGTCCCCGCCCGGCCGGCCCCGCCCGCTCCCTGTCGCTCCTCCTCTTCTGACGCAGCGGGCCTCGAGAATCAGGCGAGCGCTGAAGGAAGGGGCTCTAAGGCCACCGGACCGGGCCCGCGCCCCGGCCTCCGCCCGCCCGGCTGGCCCCACCCGGCACGCGCCCCTCACCTGCCAGCAGCGGCAGCAGGCCAGGGCCCCGGTAGTTAGGTGCGACTCGGAATGGCGGCACTTCCACCCTGGACGCCTGGCCTCCTGCCGGCCCCGAGAGCAGGCGCGCGGAGTAGACCCGGCACCCACGCCCGGCTGCCTGCAGGAGGCCCCGACCCAGGATCGGACTCAGGAACCTGTACATGCTCCCGCAGCGTCCTATGCGCACTGCAGACCGGCTCTACCGGGACGCCCCGCCCCCAGCGCTGAGCGCCCACGGGATTGGTCAGGCCCCGACGTAGTAGGTGGTATTGTCGTGGTCGCCTGCGCATGCGCAATGATGCATGTACGTCATTCCGCCCCGCCCCGCTCCTCCCATTTCTGGAAGCGGGAATCTCCATAGATTGATTTGCCACGGTCCCTTGCGTGCGGTTTGCGAATTGTATCTCCATGGCTTCCGCCTTGCCGGCAGTCACTTTACCGGTGGTCGTGGAGGAGCTTCTGAACGAGATGGCCGCGGCAGTGCAGGAGAGCGAGCGAAGTACGGGCCAGCGGGTGCATGTAGCTGCTTTATGGGCCTTATATCGCCGGGCTGTGGGGCGAGAGGCGGTGGCGTCTGGGCCTGCCGGCTTCTGGGTTGGGATTCCCTCTGCCACGCTCTTTGTCCCTGCCTAATCTGTGCTGTTTTTCCCTTGGTTTATCTCCAGATCCCCTATTCGTAAAAAATAATTTTTAAAAAGCCAACTTTTGTTTAGTAAACCGCGCAGTTTGCTCCGGCCCCACTTCCGGCCCCACGTCCTTAGCAAGCAGGCTAAGGAAACGGACAAGTCGGGTGCTGCCAGAGAACTTGTGAGAAAGGTCCCTGGCCAGGGGAGTAGAGGGACTGGAGCCTACTGGGACTTAGACTACGATGAATACGTTAATTATTAGACTTGCCTCTAGTCTTTTCTCAAAATCCTGTGTTGGGCACGCCCTTTGTGGCTCAGGCGGCTGATACGGCTAGGGTGTGGATCACATAAAGCCCTGGGACCCTGATTCCCGACTTAGGTGGGGGCGTGGCAGCCTAGAAACAACTAAGTAAAAATTCTTTTTCCTCTTGTCCCTTGCTCTTTTCCTCTCTCCCGTCCTTTTGCTCTTAAAGAAATAGTCTGTTAATATTTAAATTAATCCTCCCAAACACTGTTAAGCAATTAAATGCATTAGGGTCACAAAACCGAAATGGTCGTGCCGTGACTGGAGGATAAAGCTGGATATAGTGAAAGTACCTTTTCCTTCTGACCAGCAGAGGATGCTCTGTGACTAAGCTGAATCACCCAGCTGTTTCCCAGCATGCTAGTATTAAGCGGATACTTCGAAATAAAAATGCTTTGATTAGTTAGAACTCAACTGATGTAAAAATGGCCTTTTAAATTAACAGATTCGGCCTCAGAACTGACAGTTTATTCACTGGAATGACTTTTGAAATTGGACCATAGTTTGAAACGTTTTATCTTGAGTTACTGTTTTTATAGGACTGAGAAGTGTTAGCCAACTTTTTTATCTCTCATTTCAGTTAGAACTAACCCAGACATACCGTTTATACACTTAAAAGATTAGCCTCTCCTCATTTTCAGATATTTTCTGATTTCCGAAAGGATGGAGGAAAAAGACACTCTTGTCAGTTCAAACATTGCTTACTTTCCAAAGTGACTATATTGGAATGGGACACAGTCTTGAAGAGGAACCAATAGATGCCCCTTACGCTTGTGGCTCAGATACAGGGACCAGTGCCATTGAATCGTGTTTCTTTTCAGCAGAACTTTTTTCTGTTTTGTGTTATTGGTCCTAGATGTTCATAGACTCTTCTCTCTTCCTCCCCATACCCCACCCTTCAGTGGTGATTTTTAGATCAGGATTCTGAGTTTACACGTTATTTATAAAAACTAGTCACATCTGAGCAGGACATTTTGATTACTTTTCCTTCATAACTTCTGTTTTCCCTAAGGTTACAACAGTCTTGGTTTTGTTTGCTCCTTTAGTTGTCTCTGTTTTTTAATCTCTGATTCAATTTCAAACTCTTTATCAATATTCTAAATTCCTACTTAAGTTGTTCTGGGAAATGATCAATTTCATATTCCTGAAGAAGTCTCAGCTAGAGCGTTCTGACTCTTAATATGAACTGGCCTATCTCCTGAGATCCCCCTTCTCTGTTATTTTCCTGGGAGTTCCCCTTACCTGTGTTTAACCTTGTGTTTAGTATAGTCTACAGTTTTCTTCTCCATTTACTACCTTAAAATAAGGTAGTATAAAATATCGGTATAAAATATAGAGCACATAACTTCAGTAGCATCTGAAGAAGAGTGCATAAGATGTACTTTTTGAGGTTTTACATGCCTGAAAAAGTTATTTTTCTGCATTTGCACTTAATTGATAGCTTGGTTCAGTACTGAATATGTTGGAAATACAGTTTCTTCAGATATCGGGATGGAGGATGGGAGAGTACAGAGGTTAGCTAATAGGAACAGAGTTTCTTTTGAAGTGATGAAAATGTTCTAAAATCGATTGTGATGATGATTGCATGCTTCTGTGACTGCCCTAAAAACCATTGAATTATATACCTTAAAATGGTAAATTGTATGATATGTGAATGATATTTACGTAAAACTGTTCTTAGGTGTACCCTAGTAGAGTAGTGGTTAGGTCTGCAGTTTCCAGCCCAACCCAGTCCAAGTACATCCGAAAGACCCAGGTTCATGTTCCAGGCCTGGGGAAACAACTAAGATGTTCACCTAAATAAAATAAATAAAGTGTTTCATCCCCCTCTCTCTTTCTGTCTGCCTGCCTTCTCACCTTCATTCCTGCTTCCACCTTTCCCTTTTATTTTTTTTACTATAGTAACTTATTCTATACATTAAAATAAGCTCATAAGTATAGGTTTCCATCCTCAGATACATGTCAACACAACCTGACCACCAAATCACCTAGTGTTCTTCAACATTGTCCAGTGGGCTCTGCTGCCCTGCCCCATTCCCTATTGGTAACTTCTGTTCTATTACAGGTGTCCAAGGGTTGCTTTTGTTTCATCTCTTCCTTTCATTGTTCACATTCCAGCTGTGTATGAGGTCATCTGGTAACTATCTTTTGATTTATTTCACTTAGCATAATCCCCTGTAGATCCATCCATGTTGATTCAAATGACAGGATTTCATCTTTTCTGAGGGCTATATAGTATCCCATTGTATATATTTACCACATCTTTATCCATTCATCTGAAGTTGGGTACTTAGGTTGTTACAGTTCTTAGCTATTGTGAATAGGGCTGCAATAAACATGGGGGTGCATAATCTGCGAATAAGTGTTTTTGTATCTTTTGGGTAAATACCCAGAAGTGAAATCTTGGGATTATAAGGGATTTCCATCTTCAACTCTTTGTGGAATCTCCAAACTTTTCCATAGGGATTGCACCAGTTTGTACTCCCACCAGCAGTATGAAAGTGTTTCCTTTCTCCACATCCTTGCCAACATTTGTTGTTTCCAGACATTTGGATAATAGCCAGTCTCAGGTATAAGGTGATATTTAATTGTTGTTTTGATTTGCATTTCCCTGATAGCCAGAGAGTAGGAACATCTTTTCATGTACCTTTTGACCAGCTGTATATCCTCTTCAGAAAAATGTCACTCCAATTTCTTCTCCCATTTTTTTTTTGTATTGTATTGCCTGTTCTATTATTGAGTTTTCTGAGTTCTTTGTATATTTTGGATATTAAGCTTGTCAGAAATACGAAATGCAAATATCTTACCCCTGTTAGTAGGTTGTCTTTGTTTTGGTGATGTTTTCTTTCACTCTGAATAAGCTTTTTAATTTGGTATAGTCCCCATTTGTTTTTATTTTTGTTTCCCTTCATGCTGAATTGAGTTCCCAAAGTCCTGGCTAGGCAATGTCATGGAATGACTTTCCTATGTTGTCTTCCAAGAATTATATGGTTTCTGGTGGTATGTTCAAGTCTCTAGTCTATTTTAAGTTAATTTTTATGAATGATGTTAGAGAGCGGTCTAATATTCTTTTGCATGTGGCTGTCCAATTATCCCAACACCCACCATTATTTGAAGAGGCTTTCATTTCTCCATCGTATGTTTTTAACTCCTTTGTAGTAGATTGACTATAAGGGAGTGAGTCAGTTTCTGGTGATTTGGTTCTACTGCTCTGTGCCTCTGTTATTATTCCACTAGCATAGTGTTTTGATCACTATTGCTGTGCAGTATAGCTCAGTGTCTGGGAGTGTAATCCCTCTGGATTTGCTCGTTTTTTCCTCAATTGCTTTGACTATATGGGTTCCTTTGTTGTTCCAAATGGATTTTAATATTTCTTGTTCAATTTCTTGAAATAATCCTGTGGGATTTTAATGGGAATTGTATTTAATCTGTATATTGCTTTAAGTGAGATGGCCTTTTTAATGTTGATTCCTCCCAGCCATGAACAGGGGATATTTTTCCATCTCTTTGGATAGTCCTTCTCAATATTTTGGAAGAGTTTTGAGAAGAATAAGTGTTAATTCTCTCAAGGTTAGGTAGACTCATTAGAAAAGCCATCTGCTCCTGGGCTTTTGTTTTTAAGGAGGCTTTTGATTACCTCTTCAATTTCTTTGCTTGTCACTGTTCTTTTCAGGTTTTCCAGTATTTTTCAAAAAATTCTGTCCACATCCTCTGTTATCCACTTTGTTGACATAGAGCTGCTCATAGTAGGCCCTTATGAATTTTTAAATTTCTGTGGTATCTGATATAACTGCTCCCTTTTCATTTCTGATTCTATTTATGAGTTTTCTCTCTTTCTTTTTGTCTAGCTCATTGTATGTCAATTTTGTTCCTTTTTTTCAGTAAATAATCAACTTTTGGTTTCATTGGGCTTCCGGATTATCTTTTTGTTTCCTATTTCATTTATTTCTCCTTGAATTTTCATAATTTCCTTTATTCTGCTGATTCTTGCCTTTAATTGTTCTCTTTTCTCTAATTGTTTTAAATGTAGAGTTAAGTTGTTGGAGATTTTTCTTGTTTTTTGAGGTGTGCCTGGATTGTGATGAATTTCCTTCTTAGTGTACTGCCTTTTGCTATATCCCATAGATTCTGATAACTTGTGTCTTCATTCTGGTTTGTCTCTAAGTATTTTTTAAGTTCCTCTTAGATTTCCTCTTTCACCCAGGAGTTATTCAGAGGCATATTGTTTAGTTTCCAATTAATTGGGGGGGGTCTTCCAGCTTTCTTATTGTGGTTAATTTCTAGTTTTATGCCATTGTGGTCAACGAAGATGCTGGTATGATTTCAATCTTTGTGAATTTGTTGAAAGATGTTTTGTGTCCCAACATACTATCTATCCTTGAAAATGTTCCATTCACACTTGAGAAAAAAGTGAAATCTGTAGTCATTGGGTAGTGTTCGGTATATGTTCATTAGACCTATATGTTCCAGATGGTCATTTAAAGGTGGTGATTCTCTGTTAATTTTCTGCCTGGTTAATATGTCCATTGTTGTAAATGGGGTAATTGAAGTCTTCCACTATTTTTATGTTGTTGTCAATGTCTCTCATCAGGTCTAATAATACTGGCTTAATAAATTTTCATGTTTCTTCATTTAATGCATATATGTGAATAGGTGTTGTATCTTCTTGCTGAATTGACTCTATGCAGTTTTTCCTTCCAATTAGCTTTCTACTGTTCATTCTTTGTCTTTCTATTGTTGTCTGGTAATCCTTACTGCCTAGTCAGGTTTAACAGTAGAAAACTAAAAAATGTATTATAGGTTCATGGGTGATGGAAGGGTTTCTGGACTGTGAACATAACTGTTACTGTAGCCAATCTCACTGGGCTTTTTAGTTGGGAGAACAAACACAATGTTATTCTTGAACTGGTTGTTTTCCCCGGGGAAGATTTCCAGTTTCCTGCCTGGAGGGCAAAGGCCTGGGCTGTGTTATGGGAGCCATGGTACATCTACCTATTTTCAGTGTAACACTCTCTTCTCCACTGGGCCTAGTATTTCCTCCCCCCAGTCTAAATAGTCTTTCCAGAAAATATACCTACAGTTTGCCACAGTGAGAGAGGGGCAGTCACCTAAAGCTAGGGAAGTGAACAGGGGTCCATCTTACAACAAAGTCTGTTTAGTTATAGGCTTTTAAGATTTGTATGTCTATGGTCACTGACTTATTTTTAACATGATTAATTTTCTTTCCATTCTTATTTTATAGTTCCTGATGAGCATCTATTATCGTAAGTATAGAACCTGTTTAAGTTCTTTTAAGGCATTCATGTGTTTTCACAGCCAAATCCTTTCAACATCAACTGTTGATTTTTTTAAGATATTCTTACTACACAAGGAACAATATTTTATTGACATGATTGCTAAAATTCTGTTAAAAGTTAATAGCCAACCATATTTGACTGTATAAGTATTTCTGTATTGTCCTATATACCACTTTTGTTTAACATTGTTCTAGAATTTGTCACTGTTACACTACTAACACATGAAAAAGAAATTAGAAGCATACCTACCTGCAAGGAAAGACAGTTGGCATTATTATTGATAATATACATTTTTTTTAAAAAAAACCTAGAGAATAAAGTTATTTTTAACACAGATATTAAAAATTGTTTTCCTTAATACACAAAATTCAAAATTATAATTACATTCCCAGTAGCAGCAACAAAAAATCTACCAATGAGTAAGTGACAGGTAACTGACATGGACACTTAAACTTAAAAGTCCAAGAGGATCTACACAGCCTTTATCAGTGATTATCTTTAGGGAGAAGGGTAGAGGTAGAACTTAGAGATAGGCTTTAACATCATCTCTCTTTCTTAAATTTTTTACAAAGATTACACATTATTGGGGAAAAAAAGTATTAACTTTTTAAACAAAGAAAATGGGCAAATAAATTGCAAGTTACCAAAAACTAAAAAGAGGTAAATATTACTAGTGATCACAAAAATACTACTTAAAGTAATGAGCTAACTTTCTATCTCTGAAACTGGGCTACCAAAGAATGTTCCAGTTGTTGGTAAGAACATGGGAAAAAGGATAGCTGATACCCTGCTGCCAGGAATGAAAACTGAAAGGTAATTGGTCACTAGGCATTAGGAACTTGAAAAATATACTTTCTTTGCCTCAGAAATTCCACGCCTAAGAATGTATTACAAAGAAATAAATCAGATGTGCCCTGATGAAGCAGTGGTTTGGTCCATTGTCTCCTGCCAAAAGCAGTCCACATCCATCCCAAGGACGTGGGTTCATATTGGGTATAGAGATACAACCAAGATAGATAACTAAAATAAAAATAAATAAAATGCTGTTTCCTCCTCTGCCTGCCTGCACCTTTCCTTTTAATTAAAAAAAAAAAAAAAAGAATCGATATTCATAAAGATTTTATAATGAGCATATTCATCCAATATTATTTATAGTAGCAAGTAACCAAAATACCTGGAAACAATTTATACAAATTAGATTTAATAAACTAGTTAAAATCTGAGTTTGGAGAAAATAAAAGTAATTCATCTTTACAGTAGAATTCTTTGTAACCATGGTGCTGCTTTCATTTTTGAAAGCCGTTGGTAGTGCCTATTAAAACTGAAAAATACACATATCTAAGAACTGGCAATCCACTTTTAGATATCTAACCAGAAAAAACTCTTAATATCCACTAAGGGACATATAGGAATAACTAAGTATGCTAAGAGTATAAAATGTAAAATTCAGAATGGTCACCAATAGTGTACTTAAAAAGTAAAGTGTAGTCTATACATACAATGGAATGTCAGAAGTTAACTGAAAATACATACGTCAAGGTACATCCTTTTTAAAATGCAAATGGAAAACAAGTTTTAAAAAAATACAATACACTGTTTTAAAATGTATACAGTACATTTGTATATGCATACACATATGTATACACACATTTGTTCTGTGTATGATATAAAAACATTAACAAGAAAGAAACCAACAGTCGTATGTGCTTGTCTCAGGGATGAAGGGAAGGTGTCAAGAATAGAAAGCACTACAAAATATATATAGGATTTCTTTGTGAACACATGCTAACATTTATTTTGGGGTGTTATATGGTTTTAAATATTTTCCAGTTTAAAATTAATTGAGTTTTTTTTAATTGCTGAGGCTAATAATCTCTTGGTCAATTTGTTGATGTGACTTTGAGATTAGGCATTCTAATCTGAAGCCTTTCTATTCTAGGCTGAAGTTTATCTTTGGTTCATCAGCCATCCAGGCCTTGGATCTAGTTGATCGACAATCTATCACCTTAATATCATCACCCAGTGGAAGGAGTGTTTACCAGGTAGAAACCTAGAGGTGGGGATGATGTCAGGAAAATTTTTTCATGAATCTGTGAATGCTGATGATCAGCTTTAAGTATTCCCTGGACTGTTGAACAGCATTTGGTTATGCCCTGGTAGAGTAGTGGTTTGGTCCACAGCCTCTGGCTGGCACAATTCACATATCATATTTTTCCATGAATAATGCGCACCCACATTTTTGATGCAAACTTTCAGGAAAGAAATCTTTCATTTTAATTTTTAATTCAAAAATTTTTTTATCCTGTTCAGGTACATGTTTTTTGCATTATAAAGGAATTGTAGCACTTTTTAACATGGTACAATAAATTTTATGTAGCAATTTATTATAAAACACATGAACAGGTTCAAGGTGTAAGAAGCTTTTCTTGCTGTGGCCTCCACCATCTGATGACCCTCTGTGGGAGGGGGTCCAGATGGTCTCTCAGCAGCTGTGTCACCAGGCTTTTTAGCATATGTAATAGCTGTTAGCTTAAAGTGTATGAAGAGAAATGTCATGCTGTTCACTCTGTGGTAACAGAGTCAGTGTCACCTATCTTATCTGGTCATTCGCTTAGCCTGTGGACAGTACATAGCTCTTTGATTTCATTGATTCATTGACCAAAATTGCTTTTGCTGCAAGTTCATATGTGCTAAGTTTACCAAAACCAATGATCATATTCCAGGGTATTTTGCATATGGATGTCATTATTGATTTCTAGAGTTACACTTATAAGCATAAATAAAAGAATTTAAAACATTTTATACAGACACAGAATTAATACTTCCCATGTATGATGTGCATCCTCTTTTTCCCTCGCAAATTTGGGCCAAAAAATGCATTATACGTGATAAAATACAGTATATCCCAAGGGGTGGGGCTGACTCGGGGGGAATGATGACAACCACGATCCACTATTAATAAAAACAAAGTGTTTTTTCCACCTCTGGAGTCCTGCCTGCCTCTGCTCACCTTCATTCCTGAATGCACCTTTTCTTTAAAATTAAAACGCATTTGACCTAATTTAGTAAGTTTAATGTATTAGTAAATAAGATAAATATGAACTGTTAACTACTTAATAGCATTCATTATATAGAATCAGCAATGGTGTGGAGGTCTAAATTTTCTCAGGTCTAATTTTTGCTTTCCTATAGTTTAATAATACAGGTACTTTTCTCCAATATAAATGTATTGACATCTTCACCTTGTTCATTATCTCTTGTTTACAAGCAAAAGCCAAAATGCATTTTGAGGTCTTTTCAAATGCTCAAATTCTATCAGAAATAACCTTAAAAAACTGTAGTCAAGTTTTTATTGAGTGTCAACTATACTAAATGCAGTTTACTTGGACCTTAGTTTTCCCCTCTAGAGCTTAAGATAGGTAGATAGGTAAAGTAACAGCTCCTTATTAGGCTCGGAATTATTTTCATATGTTACGATAATTCTCAACACAGCCCAGCAAGGTATATATTTTGCGGGAAACTAGAATGTTAAAAGTAAATTTTAACAGTCACATCGGGTAGCAGAGATCTGGCATTGCTGTCCCACACTGTCTTGTCTTTGTATAAAGTGGGCCAGACTCCAATCCCCACTCCCACTAAGCCTTTGCTTAGTGAATTAGGTTGCGATTTCACATTGTAGTATAACTGACCTGGCAAAATCGTCATGCATTTCTTCATTTTAAAAAAGGGGTGGTAATTTAGTGTTGAATGTTAAAACTTTTGGATTGTATTTACTTAAAAGAAGCTGCATATTGGAATAGTCTCAAGGTGAATTACTAGATTAATAATTAGATATTGATTAATAATCAGTTCTGATATTGCTTGTACCTGAGGAGGTATTTCTATTTTCTAGTGTTTGTATTTTTGGCTTTTATATAACTTAAATTCTCTAAAAGAGAAGGGCCTTTGAGTTTTCCCATGTCTTTTAGTTTCATATTTTTTGACTCAGTTCCAGTATCTGCATAACACTTGAACTGCACAAGCCAACTTCTATTCTCTCGTTCTGTGATCTAGTTTTTCGTGAAAATTTTATTTTTTGAAATATTTTAATTATATTTTCATTATGGTTGAATTTTTATTCCTCCCAGGATTATCATGACTTGTTTAACTTTCTTCATTCATATCCTGTATTATATTACATTACCTTGTATGTTACAGAAAATCTTAATTTCCTGGAATTGTGGCTATCATCTTAGACTTTGAATTAAATAAGCCTGTAAAAATCTTATATACATCCTCAAATTAACCTTAATGGTTTTTGTATACTAATACAAGATGAATTTGACTCAATTCAGCAGTTTCTACAAGACGATAAAAGTTGAGTTAGACACTACCTGATTATCTTGTCATAGGTCAACCTTCTATTATTCTAACTGTCCTCTAGGTGTAGTGGTAATTATTCTAAAGTCATTATGTTGTCTCCTGTGTTGTTTTTTTAGTAAACTTTTTTGGGTTCATTTAAGAAGGGGGATGCATTAGTCAGGAGAGGCTGTTATGCTGTTGATGGCCACTGATGTCCAAGACTTAACAAAAACGTTTTATATCTCATTCATCCTACATATCCATTAACAATCAACTGTATCTCTGCTCCAAAGCATCTTCATTCAGGGATCCCAATTGGTGAAGCAGTCCCATTTAGCTGGAACATTGTGGATCTCATAGCAGAGAGAAAAGAGGGCATGGTACATGCCAGTGTTTCTGCTTGGCTATTCATATTTTACTGGCTAGTGCAGGTCTCAAAGCAAGCCTGCATTTAATAGGGCAGGAGTGTATAATCTTTCAGAGAGAAGCATTCGAATGCAGAGAAAACAAGAGTTATATAGCAAACCACTGTGGAATCCTAAGAGGCATGAAGCAACCATAAAATAAACTATGGATAGCCATCTAAGTGGGTCATCTTTTTAGAACCTAACTGAAACTATAATGGACTTCTTCCAAGTGAGGTTCATACAAGTCCAGTCATGGGTCTAAGTATCCTCTTTGTTGCATGAGTCTTTTTTTTTTTTAAAGCTCTCTCCTGAGAATAAACATTCCAGACTGTAAGTGGGAGAACTCAGCAGTTCCTGTTAGAGGAGGTCATTTTTCCATTGAAGGATGAAGGAATTGAATTAGATGATCCCTGAGGTTAATTTCCGGTTCTAAACATTTCTCATTCAGATTTTTGCCTGATTATTCGGTTCATTACTTGTCTACTGCTAGATAAGGAAGAAGTGAATTCAAAATTTGCTATTTGTTTACAGTATTTATGCCTTGAGGGTTTCAACATTTTACTTTTAGTCTTAGCCAGTCTTTGAAAGGACCAGGCAAGGGAACCTTTGTCGAATTTCTTCCCATCCCTAAATCACCAGGCCTTTATTTCACATAATACAGAGAATATTCTGATGGACTGAAGATTATAAAAAGAACAGACCAACAGACCATTCAAGTCAATGTAAAATTCCTGAGACTTATGCTTGCTTAAATTTAAATCTAGAGAGATAAAGGAGATAGCTAAAAGAATAAGAAATCTAAAGTTTTGGTCATTGTAATAGTTTGAAGACACAAGAATTCCTCATGTCACTGCAAGATGTTGGTGGGTTTTCTTCCAGTATTAAGTAGAAAACTGCTTTAATTCTCTCCCTTTTCTGGACATGAGAAATTCTTCATCTGATATTCAGGTATCTGATATACTTAAAGATGTAAGCACACACACACCCCCACCCCCACCCCCGCTAGATAGGAAGTATGTAAGATGAGATTTTTTTTAGTTACTAATTTGTAATTGGATGTAAAGTTTTTAATGGGGACAGTAGGCTTCTTACCCACTGGCTATTCCTGGTAATACAGCAATCTCCAAGGAATTCTACTGACTTGGAGAAAATCGTAGTGACTTGGCCTCATCATGTGAATCAATTGAAGTTTAATAAACAGCACAACACTTAATTCTGCTATTTTGGGGTTAAAGCCTTACCTGGCCCTTTATTCTTTGTGGGGGAGCAAGGAAAGAACCCTTGGAGTGCTAATATTTAAAAATAAAATACAGGCCTTTTCATTTAGATTCCAATCTTAAGAGTCTAATTTGAAAACCCTGAGGTGAATTCCTAAATGGCACTTTATTGTAAAATAACCCTGCGGATATTTCTACTTCCCTTAAATACTAATCTTACTCTTCCAGTTTGAAAATTAACTCTAGGAATGAAGTCCTCAACATTTTTGCATTTGATTGCTTGGTGGTAGACTTAAACCAGTGATTTCTCCACTTGTTTGTCTAGTCTACAGATTAGACACTACAGAGGCATCAAAATTTTCCTGTATATCTCCATGTTGTTCCTTGAATGCCAACAAGGCTGTTTGTTTTTGGACTAAGCCTCTTACCAATCTTTCACTTATCTGTGCCTTCCTTCCATCCTGCTAGATGAATAGGCAGATCTGAACTTGTCTGTCTGAAGACCTCCAGCCTGAGCAGCTGAGTCATCCGTTTTGCAAGATTCTGTATTTATTCTCCCAATTCTCAAATGCTTTTCCAAAGCCTTTTCCCACTTTTTCTTCTGAAGACCTATCTTTCTGCTCCATAGTTCACCCTTTACCTGTTTTCATTCTCTTTTTAGGTATATGGTGGAAACTTTTGAAATGTACACAACAGGTTACAAAACTCAAAGTTTAAGAAAGACCACAGTATAGATGAGAAGAGCTTTCTCCTTTACCTCTTTTTAGTCAGCCCATAGAATGGGCCCTCTGAATCACTAGGCAGAGAAACAGAATGGTCTGTGTAGATGCTTTAATTAGTCTGAAACTTGATTTCACTGTATGAAGTCCTCAAGGGCAAAGCACTAAGTAGGGAAAAGTCTAAACACAGGAAAATTGAATTTCCCCTTTGATGGCAAACATTACTGCATTTCTTCCCAGTATAATTGGCAGAGCAACTGGGTATCATAAAACAGATTAAGGGAACGAAGTGGTTTCCAGGATACCTGTTGAATTCTCTGTCCTTTTCTTCCTAGGTACTTGGAAGTTCTGGAAAAACATACATATGTTTGGCTTCTTGTCATTATTGCTCCTGCCCCGCATTTGCCTTCTCGGTGCTACGGAAGAGCGACAGCCTGTTGGTGAGAATAGCAAAGTCTTGCCACTGTAGTTGAATTAGCAGAGAAATTGTTAGCCCTTAATTTATGGTTTTAGAGTTGTGCAAAATGGGAAATTTATAACATTGAAACAGAGTAGTTTATTGTCTTTGACTTCAGTTAGTCATCTGTTTTGTGTTTACCCTCCCAAAATGCAGTGCCATTTTTAGAACTATATCAATTTCCTGATTTTTAATTTATAAAAGGTCAAGGATAAAGTTTTGGGGAGGGCAGCAAAGTAATCTGGAAAGTTGGCACTGGGGAAGAAGATGACTCAATACAAATATAGACTAAACTGGATTTCGGTATCTTTACACACCTAACTCCAGTCATGAGGTGCGTCACCCCCCTCCCTACATGAGCCGCACTTGACCTTCACGTGGGGCAACAGCCCACTGATGCCTTTGCCATTGTCGTGGAGTTCACAGTGTCAAGCAGGAACAAGATGTACCCATATGACTCCTATTCCAAGGAAAAAGCACTACTCCGAAAGCATGTAACTATTTTAAGTCTTGCCAAAAGAAAAAAATAGCAGGCATTCTGTTTTTCCCACTTTCTTTTACACTGGTGACGAAGTTGGGCATCCTGTTATGTAAGAAGCTAATTCATAGCTGATGTGCCATAAATTTATTTCATTTATAAAATGACAGGATTAAACCAGGGTCCTTCAAGTCTAAAGCTGTGTTTTCTGTGATAAAAGGTCTGCCATAGATCATCTGTACAGGCCAATATGTGTGAGGATTTTGCCACCATTCCACCCTCTTCCCGGCTGCACTCCCATCTCCTGCAGTGGTATATCACAGTGACTTAGGGAGTAGACGCTGAGCACATGGTTAAAATGGGGAAAATACCTTTCCTTATGGGGAAGCTGTCAGATTTAAATGAAATACTCTATAAAAAGCGCTTAGCAACAGAGTACCTCAAGAGATATTAGCCACTGTTAACTTTCTTAAGGCAAGGAAGAAATAACACTTAAGACTAAAATAAGGAACCTATCTTGGTTTTTACTGTAGAAAATATATTCCTTACCAGTTAGTTCTAAACTATTTCCCAAAGCAACAGACAAAATAAAACTTTATCCCCTGTGATTTCTCGAAAGAATATATGTCTCATCTTTATCTGCAGTTTTAGGCAGTGAGTTAAAGTTCCATAGTCTCTGTTTTTTTCCTACAGTTTTGGTAATGACAGGTCTTGGTTAATCTGGCTGTGCCTATTTCTAACAGGTTTGTCTTATTTTTTATTCCAGTGCAAGCATCTTTTGGCAGTTTATCTTAGTCAAGTTACGAGGACCTGTCAGCAGTTAAGTGTCTCTGACAAGCAGTTGACTGACATTTTATTGGTGGAAAAGAAACAAGAAGTGTAAAAGGTACAGATTGAACATCAGCCTCTTTCAAAATAGAAGTCATATTAAGACTACATCTAACCAGTCACGGTTCACATGGAAGGGAGATGAAATCAATCTTCGAGAGACTACCTGTTCCCATCCCCTTTCCTTCTTGAACTGCAGAGGGGCCTGTGGGTTGGAGCCTGTGATGTGTATATAGTTTGAAGCCTTATATAGCTCCTCATGAAAAAGCCTCTAAAGCCCTTTGGTTAGTAAACTTCCTAGATGGAATCATGCATTTTAGACTCAAAGTCTAATATCAAGTCTTATCGACAATTAGATTCTTAAGTGACTGAAGTACTATTAATTTTTAAGAGGTTGGAATGGTAGATGAAACTAAGATGAAGTAAAGAGTGTGAATAAGTGTTCTTTTCCTTGAGTCTAGAGAATTTTTCTCTAGAAATAAAAGATCAGACTACAGATGTGTCTAAAAACAGCAAGTTAAAAAGTCTTCAGGATTGTGGTTTCAAGTACGCTTCAGATATCTGGTAGTGACACCAAAATAGTTCAAGAAGGCTGTATTTTTAGAAAAATAGTATCTAAAACGAGGGAAATGCTAGTTTTGCTCTGTACATATTTCTGAGCCATGTAACAGGCCAAATTAAGGAAAGGACTAAAAACCATGTCCTAGAAGGAAGCTGCTTCAGAAGATACTATTTACGAAATTCAGTCTGAAAAAAAAGGGCAAAAGAGATTTATTAGAAGGGAGAGAAATGGGACTCAGTTGGACCCCAAGAGAGAGCAAAGGGAAGGTCATGAACATGAGACAGACTTCAAAACAGGACAAGAACTTCTTAATATAGGTAAAGCTGTTCACAGCCAGAGTAGGACGCTCAAAGGACAAAAATTCCCAGTCTGTAGGGATTCATAAACCTGCAGTGTACTTGATGGGATAGTACGGAATTAACTGAAGCAGTGAACAGAGAGAGGAAATCAGTGATTTTGCGGCCTAAGAAACCCCTAACTTCACTCTGCCCCTGAAACATGAGGTTCTAGTGAATGAATACTGCGTGAAAGGGCCACAGATGTTGCAGTGGTGCATGTCGACAGAGCCTTTTATTTCACTGAGGTGTGGTAAATAAAAATGCACCCACACTTTTCTACTATTTGGGAAACCTGGGCTTGGCATAACTTGTTTTGTTTGTTTTTAAGAGTGTGAGAAAGTTTACTGCATGGTAATCAGCAGGCTCCAGGGAGTGATCCAGAGAGACTCCCGTAGATGCTGCTCTTCTGGGTTTTTCAAGGGTGGGTGTTTGGGCCTAAACTTATTTTTTAAGCAGCTTTTGGAATAAAGAATAGAAGGTAGATGCAGCTCTGTATGACAAGTCAGTGTAGCACCCTAGCTTTTTTTTCTTTTTCACCTGACATACAGTTATATAATTTTACTTAGTAAAATTTTCACACTTTGGTTACAGCAAAGTAAAATTTACTACCTAGCTGTAGAAAAGGGAAAAGAAATCTTGTAAAGGAGAGATCCCATTTCTCTGATTTCTTCCTCTAAGGTAGTATTCTGTATATGGAAATTTGTTACCTGATAATATTCTACTTCAGAAGGTCTGAAAGTATCATTTCCCTGAATTAATATAGCAGTTTCTTGATTAAAGAATTACACTTCCTGATCACCTTCACAGGAACAATTATATATTTTTAGTATTCCAACTTTTATTTTTCCATTGTCTCTAAGTTAAAAAACATTTGTATTATAATAGTTCACAGTGTTTCAAAATAAAATCTTCAATCATTTTCTACCATGATAGAGGCAGACTCTTTAAAAAAAAGTCTTTTGCAATCTACTCAAGCCATCAATGTCATCCACACAATAAGAACAGCCAGATAGAACTGTAAAAACAATTGTTAACCCTTGGAGCCTATGAATAACATGTACATATTAACTAGATTATGTGGTAACTCCAGGGAAGTGCTCAAAAGAGGCAGCTCATGCTTGTGAGGTGTAGCTGTCTTTCACAATGAGAATCCTCCAGTCATGTCCTGTTCCTTTGTTGTGAATTTATGCTTTCTCCTCAGAGAGGCCAGAGCCTCGGTCATAGGCCCACAGTGAGAGCAGGCTGTGCTGCGGCCTGTCCATTCCCATTCTTGAGGACATCTGTCTGGCAGAGAATATACCTGGAGATGATTTTGTGAAAAGTATAGCGAAAGTCTTGGTTCCGATAAGCATAGACAATGGGATTGACAACTGAGTTGGCATGTGACAGGAGAATGGCCATGTTCATCGCCCACTTGGGCTTATCCTCAGGCCGAGCTAGCTGAAAGAGAGTGACACAGTTGATGGTGTGTACTGGTAGCCAACACAGAGCAAAAATCCCAACAATCAGGGCCAGAGACTTGGCCGCATGGATCTCCCGCTGGAGGATGGTCCTCGAATGGTCCATCAGCTCAGTGCGCTGGAGTTGCCTGCAAGCCACCATGAAGATCTTGATGTAGATCACCAGCATTATGAGCAGTGGGGGCAGGACACACCCAAAGAAATTGAAATAAACCATGTAGCTCATGGGGACCACATTCTCAAAAAGACACGTCACAAGGCAGCAGCTGTCATTTGCGGTTTCCTCCCGGGGCTCTGTGCAGTTTTTGGTATTACTGTCTTTACTGTTCCACCCCAGGAATGGAGTCAGTCCAATGCCAAAGGCGAGGACCCACAGGACAGCGATGACTCTTCTTGCGCGGGTTCCCGTGACCAAACTCTTATACCTGTTCAAAAGAACAACACCTGTCACGGTCAGTTCACAGTGTTCTGCACCGAAGCCCAAGACCCCACCTCTGTTTCCCATGGCCTTTGCCTCTAACGAGCTCTAAAGTCCATCCTCAGGACACCATGGCCTTTTATCCACAACACTAAAAACATGCAAACAGGTTTGACAGCTTTGCTCTAACAAGTTCAATGGGATTTTCATTCTTGACTTACTAACTCAGCTGTTTATTGATAAGTCATGGCCAATGAGAACAAGCAGAGAAGTCTTCAGAATGCTTCTTAATCATCTAGATACGGGCATTTGAGTCAAGGGCTTCTCTAAGGCACTGTTTTTAGGAAGTCGAGATAGACCAGGAAATAGAACACACACATTCTAGGACAGGCGGCAGATAATAGTAAGCAACAAACGTAAGTTAGTATATTATATAGTACATTAGAAGGAGATGTGTAGTATGAAGAAAAAACAGTAATTAGGACTGGCAGTTACTGAATATAATTTTAAAGAGGTCAGGCTAGGGAGGCTTCATTTTAAAGTGACACGTGAACAAAACTCCTGTGAAGAAAGATCAGAAGCCAGAGGTCAGGCAGCGCTAACTGGTGGCTCTGACTGAGAATCCTGTCTCACAAATGACACAGGGTTCACTCATCCCTGACTACGGGACGAATCATCCTTGCATATCTCTGCAAACTAAAGAACAAGAGTTCTGGCAAATGTTCCTAACCTGCCCTGCTAGCAGCAGAGCTGATAAAATTTGGGTGATAACTTAGCAGATACTAAATAGATTTTAGTAATTTTTAAGTTTTTTTTTGGAGGAAGGCAGGTAGGAATGAAGGCAAGCAAACAGGAAGAGAGATGAGGAAGAGTGTTTAGAGTATTTGCTCATTTCTGGTGGTTCCCCCAGCCCTGAGTCGCAAACTCAGATTCCTAGGCCCTATGTGGTCGATGCCCCAGATGCCTGAGCCACTAAGGCATGCCCATGAAATCTTTTAAGTCACTAGGAATCACAATATGCATTGTAGACGTTTTGCTGTTAGTCCATATATGACAAAGCTATAAACTGCTATTAATAACTGTCCATAATGCACATTTAATGTGACTTCCTAAGTAAATGAAAACAATCTTTCCATAACCTCTGGGCGGAAAATCAGGAAATACAAATTTGATACATATTACCTTAAAACTTGTCTATGGAAAGAGTCCAATTTCCTTTGCTTGCAGATAAGGCCTATAATTCTCAACATGGCCCAGGGAGCTCTCTTGGCCAACAGCCTCACAAACCCAGTTTCTGCCACTCTGGACCAATGACTCAGATTCTTAGCTTAATAACGTTGCCACTTTTCCCCTGAATCTTCTCTCTATTGATCATTTTCATCAAAATGTCAACATCCTATACTATCGGGGGAAAAGCCTGAAAATCATCCTTGATTCTTCATCTTCCTATGTCCAGGCCATCTTCAAGACCTCTTGGTCCTCCCTCCAAAGTATGTATCTATTTGCACCATCTTTGCTATCACTGTGGTTCAAGCCAACATTTTCTCTTGAATTAACCACTGAAAGTGTCCTAAGTAATCTCTACTTTTCCCTAAATTGCAGGCTCCCTCCCTGGCCTCACCCCTTGCATAATTATAGATGCCACACCTCACTGCATGATCATCCTTGAGTGTGCACATGCATGCTTGCTTGCCTGTATGCTTGCGTGTGTGTGTCCCCAAAACATTCCTTAAAGGCAGAAGCTATGCCCTTTCCTATACCTGCCCCTATGCCAGTCACTGCTCTGCTTATGGTGGCACTGAGCCCAGCAGTCAGACCAAGGAAACAGGACATCTGCCCCAAATGTAGCAGTAACAGAAGAAATGAATAAAGGAAGCACAGGCACTTTTATTATTCCAAGCAAGCAGGAACAATTCCAGCTCTGCACTCCCACACAAAGGGGGGGCGTGTCCTGGGAAAGTCTCTGGGAAATGCCCCACTGCAGTTCACAGAGCTGTGCTTTGACCCAAACATTCTTATAAGGGCTCATTAGCTAAGGAGATTGATAGAAAAGCAGTCACATGGAGGAACCAACAAAAGAGAGCAGTGTGGACACGGAGGTTATGTAATGAAGGACTTGACAAGTGCTGCATCACAAGTGCTGGCCTATTTGTGGGCCAGGGTCTCTTGCTCCTCTGGCTCGGTAGCCCTCTGCTCAAGCCAGCCTGCTTTCTCAGCCTTAGAAATTCAGAATTCCCAGCTCTCTGTGTGCTCTTGAGTTCAGCAGAACCCCCCCACACCAGGCAGTGACATTGAGCCTGGCCAAGTGCGCATAGAACTTGAGATCCCTACCGGAAAAGCAGGGATAATTGTAACCGAAGAGCCCACCTCCATGCTGCTGTGCATAGTCTCTAACAAACAAATAACGGGCTTAATGTGAACACAGGATTAGGACAGACCACTCAAAATCTACAAAATTTGGTAACTAGAGCACCAGTTAAAAAAAGAAAAAATTGAACTACCCAGGCAGCCAGTTCAGCAGAGATAAAGGCTGCCACAGTGAATCTTTAAAATACACCAAAAAAGTGTAATGGACATCCTGGCGAAACTTTTATTATAGCAAGGCTGACAGATAGATGAAAGATGGGTTCTGAGCCAACGGACTATTACTAAGTTGGGCACAATGGGCAGAATGGCCTGCCACACATCCACGACCAAACAGGCCAGGATGCGGCTTTCTGAGGAAGGAGGCCAGATATAGACAGCTTATTTGCCTTGTGTGGCAGTCAAACTGAGGGCTTTTTTCCTTTCTTGCTGAAGACTTTGTGTTCCTGCTCCCACTATTTCACCTCCCTTTTCCCCAGCAAAATCAGAGGAACCAAAGCAGTGTCTACACTGTCCGAACATCCTTCCCCTAGTTTCCTCTCACAGGCTGCACCAGATCATGTTGCAGAAATCCACACAGGAGCAGACCAGTTTGCACTGAGTACAGCAGTGTGCTCCCGCAGCACCCCAGATTCCCACGGCACATACCCTGACATGCCCGTATTTCCTGTCTCCTCCCACTAAGCCCTTATCTAGTTCACTGTTGTATCCAGAACTCCCAACACTTTGCCTGGCAAGCAAATGTTGAATAAAAGCCTAAATATGTAAGAAGGGAATATAACTCTGGCTTCTTAAGCATATATCTGTGTTTTACACCCGCTTGGCAGCTCTAACCAAAGCAATGCATGGGGTAATGTGTCTTAAGCTCCAGCTTATAGGTCACAAGACACTACCCACATTAAGAGGGAAATTTTTTATGCTGAGTAGTTGTTTCCCATTCAGATTTTTCATGGACCCAAATTAACAGGGTTTTTTAAAAAGTTGGCATGAACAGAAGAGGAAACAGTATTTGAATAGCACCATATCTATTAAAAGAAATAACGAAAAATCCCAAACCTTCCCACAAAGAAAACAATACCCAGATGACGCCATAATAAATTATCTCAAACATTTAAGGAATAAATAAAACCTTCCTTACATAATGAGAGTACCATACTGCTTGATCATATTTATATGAAATGGGAAGGCTTACTATTATGTTGAATGTATTAAGGGCAATCTACCTTTCTTCTGTCTGACATGGTCTTAGCTCTAGCCTACAGGCTGGTCTGAGGAAAGGATGGCACCTGTCTACCCATTAGATTTAACACCGGTGACCAACAGAGCTTTGCCTTCAAGCTAAGTTGTTAGCCAACAGACACTCCTGTTCCTTAGGGTTCTCATCTACTCCAAGTTCAGACCTATTTGAATCCCAGTGGTGGACCTGGGGGCCTGACTTGAGCCCACCCCTATATGTAAAAATGGTTGGGGGAAATGTCATTTGTCATTCATGATCACCCCGGACTAATGGATGAAGAATAAGGGAGCAGGAAAATGCTGGCAGCACTCCCCAGCAGCTGACTGTGGCCGGAAGAGGCAGTTCCGAGCAGTCTGACCCATGGAGAGGGTAGGTAGGGTCAGGCCTAGGACTGCCAGAGTTCCCCTTGAGGCTGAACTTTGGTAAACTTCATCTATTGGTATCATAAAGGGGTGGGACTTAAAAACAGCCCAACATGGCTGTGCTTCAGACTCAAATGAATGAGAACCCTTGAGAGGAAATCAGATCAGAGGAGAAAAAACCTGTCTTCTCTTCCAAAATGACCCTCCCAAGGCTAAGGCTAAAATACTTCAGCCTCTATATCCACAAGGCACCAGTCAGAAGAGCACCACAGGAGACACTTAATGCTGTGCCGATTACTAGTAATGTTAACTTTGATCACTTGGTGAATGTGGTGTCTGTTGGGTTTCTCCAGTGTAACTATTTCCCCATTGTACTTGGTAGGAATCTCATGCTAGATACTTGGCGACTTTGTCAGTATCTTGGTCCTCATTCAATTTTCACTAGTGAGTTTTAGTATCTATTGACAATTCTTGTTTGAACCAGTTACTAATATGATACCTGTCAAATGTTAATTTGCTTACTCAGTCATTCCTTCGTTAATTATATGATATTCTACTTGTAGGCAAGGGTTCTTGCAATTAAAAATAAGAAGTCCTACTCTGTTCATTGTGAGCACCTAGAAGAAATGACACTCCAGTAGCAATGAGCATACCCACCCAAATCTTAATTTCTAAATTAACACAAGCACGCAAGCACGCACACACATACATGCATGCACACAGATACACACACACACACACACACACACACACTGTTAACTCTTGAATATGTCAAGCCAGTGACTGAACAAAATATTAGAAATAATGAGGGAATAGCAGACATGAAACTTGCTTAAAATGGAGAAGGGAAAGCAACCTTTAGCAGATTATCAATAGTTAAGAAAATGGCTGCTGGTATGCCAGGAGATGCAAAGGAATCCTTGGTGCCTCCCAGACAGAGTGCCATGGGAAGGTAGGCAGAGAGGATAATCTGTGCAACAGCCAGTCTAAGTTCTAGGAAGTGAGAAGGCCTAAGAAGCTAGAGCAGAGAAAAAGAGAGAGGAGCAGGATGAGGTTGAAGAAAAAGGACTAGAGCCAATGAGAGTTGGGACCTTTTCCTAAGGCCCTGAGAGTATGAGAGAAGGGAAGGAGGCACAATCAGGTTTTCATTTTAGAAAGACTGCAGATGTGTAAATGGGCTGGCAACAACAGAGGAATGGATAAAGAAGATGTGGTATCTACACACAATGTAATACTACACAGTCATAAAAAAAAGATGTAAAATTCTGCCATTTGCAACAACATGGATAGAACTCAAAGGGGTTATGCAAAACGAAATAAGTCAAAAGGAGAAAGACAAATGCTGAATGGTTTACTCATGTAGAATATAAATAAATAAAGCCAATGACCTGACAAAACAAAAACCAACCCTTGGACACTGACAGCAGAACTGAGGTCACCAGAGTCAAAGCAGTGGGCAGGGAGACGGGCAAGAGAAATTGGTGGTGGGCTCCAGTGGAAAATGGTGGAGGACTTTTGATAATTTGATGGTGGGTATGGCATGTTGTCATATATTTGATAAAAAGTGAACCTGCACATCTAAACACATTATTTTGTAAATCAAAGTTTACTTCAATAAAAAATAATTTTAAAAAATGCGGACTGAGAGGGCAGAGTGGATGCCAGGAGACCTGATAGGAGACTGGCCTCCTGGAATAGAGTAGAAAGTGGAGATAGGACTAAAGAAAAGTGATCTGAGAGAAGAATTAAGAAGTGCAACTGACAGGTCCTGATTCTGTAATGATTCTATAATAAAGCTTGATAGTTCTCTACATTACAAAAAAAATTCAACAGTGGAAATCAAGATGTCACATACAGAAAGCTGCTTTGAGACTGAAAGAGGAGAGGAGCTTGGCTGTTTAAACAGCAAAGGGAAGGAACCTGCAGGAGAGACTGCTGTATAGGAGGGAGGGAGTAATTGTGCTGGGTTCCTGCAAAGCTGGAGGATCTGGGTCCAGAGGCAGGTGGAATGACCCCAAACTCCAGGGTCAGTAGCCTGCTGTCTCACTCAACCTGTAGGCACCCTGAACATAAACTAGCCTGCCCCCACCCTCACCACCCTCCATTCTGAGATGCACCATACAGCTGCGCAGAAATCGGGAGTCACCTTGGACTCCCCTCCCCTCCCAACATCCAATGAAGTGAGCAAGTTCTGATCTGAATCCCAGGATCCCATCTCCCAGGATCCCATCTTCAATATGTAGTATCATTGCAGACACACTCACCAATCACAACCTCCTAGGCACTACAGATCTCACACCTGAAAATTTCCACCCTGCTTGGCCCTGACTAGCCACACCTCTAGGTCTCATTCACTGATTATGGGTCCAGAGCTCATCTTTGGTTCTCAGAACTCTTTCTCAGTCTATTCTCCTGGTTGGCTATGTGGTGATATCTATGGTCCTTCTACTCCAAGCTCTGCCAAACCCAGTGGCTGGTTGATCAGTCATCAACCTCTCTGGTATAGAATTTAATATCTTTTTTTTTTTTTCCCTTCCACTAGTCCCAGGTCTCAAACCTAATCCCTTGGACTTCACATGACCTGCTCTTAAGCTGCTGAGCCATAGAGGTGTTCACAGAGGTTCAGATCTCCATGTCTTGTATCTATCTCTAGATTCTGCATCCATCTCCATAGCCTCTGTCCTGGTCAGGCTTTCTTCCATCCCATTTGGGTAACAACTGGCTACCCAGTATAATCTCTTGAGTACTTTAAAATGCAGACCTGACCATATCAAACTCCTAAGTCCAGTCATACATTGGCCTTCCAGGTCCCACCCAATTATCACTCCTTAGAAAGTCATAAATGATAATCAAGGGATATAAATTCATAACTGTCTTATAAGGAAGTGGAGGATGATATCAGCAAACCAGAGATTTAGATTTGCATAAAATGCTGTTCGTGGGTTGTCAATTTTCAGAAAATTTACCAAGTTCAGAAACCAGAAGGCAAACAGGATCATCAGGATGAGGTTTGGAACTGGAAACCCAAATAAGGGATAGGCAGGAGAAGAGGCTGTGATCCAGTAAATGCAATACCAGAATGGGATATAGAAGAGAAACAGAAATCAGAGAAAAACTACCTGTGGCCCCACTTTGTGGGCTACATCACTGCCCTCCGCCACCGGTCATAGTCCTCCTATCTCCCATGGAGCTGAGCATTTATGCCCTCACTCTTCTACCCTCTCCCAAGCTGAAGCTTGAGACGCAGTGATGGAGAATGAGGTGGGAGGAAGAGCTTTGATTTTATCTCCCCCTAATATCTGAAAGTAGAATGTCTGTGATTTTGAATTGTATAGAACTTAGTGTGATTTGGTAGGTTATTTTTAGGTCTGGGAAGGCTATTATCATTAATTTATATGGGAAGTGAAGAAACTCTTATAGAGAATAAAAAGCTAAAGTATTGGGAACGTATATATAAGAGAACATTTAAGAGACAAAGATCAGTCAAGAAGGGGAAGGTATACTGGCATGTCTTGTTGGAACAGAGGTTAGGTCAATCACCTCTGAAGGAGTGCAGCCCATACACTCCTGGGTTTGAGTCCTGGCGGAGAAGCAACCAGTGTGAACAGCAAAATAATAATAAAATGTTTCTTCCTCCTCTCTCTTCCTGCCTGCCTGCTACTCACCTTCATTTTCGCCTGCACCCTTCCTTTAAAAAAAAAAATATATAAAAGAGAAGTATCCCTCTATTATGACTTCCAGAAAAAAAGAAGATAAAAAAGAAATTAGAAAATAATCAAGAAAATTCTTTTTAAAATGTCAGCGCTAAATAGAGCCCCAAGGCTTCAGATTGTAAAGGTCCACCTAGAAGTGCCATCACTGATGAAAGAGAAAGCTGAAAGTCAATTTTTAAGACCCAACCTCAAGCAATTTCAGAATATCAAGCAAAAGCAAATGATGTCAAAGGCTTCCAGAGAGGAAATACAAGTTACAAATAAGAATCACATATGCAAGGCTCCTTCTGTGGCTCAGGTGGCTCAGGCGGCGAAGGTACAAACTATGAAAGCGGGGGATCTGGCCTGAGACCCAGGAATGAGCTGGGGATTCATCACATACATGTTAGACTTCTTGAACAACACTGGGTATTAGAGCAATGCTTTCAAACTTCTGAACTGTACCCAGTCAAATGACAAGAATTACAAAATGTAAGAATTACGAACATTTGGGTCAGCTAAGAACCCAGGAAGTTTATCTCCCAAGGTCTGAAAAAGTTACCTAAGGATGTGTATGCAAACAAGTATGGAGTCCCAGAAAGAGGAAAGAAGACATGGATTGCAAGAAATGGTAGGACAACTCCAAGAGTACAGTGAAGCAAGTCACACTCGGACAGGGTGCAGAACACTTAGATGGCATGCTGGAACCTTCAGCAGTGAGGATCAGGAAGAAGCTGAATGAATCATGAAGGATGTGGCAAGGCATGTTTCCTCCTTTAACTTTCTTTTATTTCCAGACAGGAAATTCATGAAGTAGGCTAAAATGTGGCATAATTTTAAGCCAGGAATAGGCACTAAAAATAGACTCCATCTGACCTGGTCATTAGGGCCATTTATTTGAGAATCATGGATTCAATGACAGGAGTGCATTTCCCACTCCAATTATACTATTCTGTTCTGGGCTGGGTAAGAAATACACAAAACATTTAAAATGCTGCTTGTGAGTTGCTAATTTTCAGAAACTCTACGAAGTTCAGGAAATTTTATTATGTTAATAATAAAGTGGTAGCACACTGGTGGCCAAGAGGATAAGTTCACTACCACTGCCTGGTGTCGTCCACATATATCCCAAGGTTCCAAGTTCCTGTCCTGGGGTCGGGGACAATGATCAAGATGAACAACTGAAAAATAAATAAATAAAATAATTCCTCCTCTCTCTTCTTACCCACCTTCTTGCCTTCATCCCTACCTGGGAAGGAGAGGAGGCACAGACAACTGGCCAGGCAGCCTCTCTCTCCCACACTGGCCTGACCCGCAGCACCCACCCAGTGCACTCATTTCTTACAAACTGCCAGCAAGCCTGCAGCCTCCTTCAACATCGCTGGTGGGAGCGTCTACTTGTCCTCCACAGCGACACCCTCACAGCTCTGCCAGCTGCTGAGTGACTACAGGCTGCCATCAGTAGACTACAGCCAGAGAACCCGGAACAGTCAAGTGCCCCAAAGCCAATACACTAAGCAGCTGGCTACCATCAATAACTTATGCAGGAAGCAAGAGCCCAATGGAGAGGGTAAAGGAGGCATCATCCATGCTAGAGATCTGCTGCAGGAGAGTTTGGCTGAACCAGCATGGAATGCCAGGTCCTAGCAGCCTTGTTAGCTTGGGAGGTTATTCCAGCATCTTCCAACATGAGAAATTACAGTTTCTTTCCCCAGTTCAGATGAAATTCTTGATCTCAAAATGCTAACGGTTTGGTTTCTCTTTCCAGTGCTTTGCATTATTAGTAGTACTTTGGAGTCATTTTTCAAATGCACAGCAGACAAAAGGACACTCTGCCAAACCTAGTAAGGACCCCAGAAACTTTCCTGCTAAGACTGCATATAGATTTCACTCCTGTCCTTCCTCTAAACTGACCCAAACATTTGGAAGAAAATGAGTAAAACTTGCATATTTGCAAATATTATAATGCAACAAAGTTTATTTTCATTAACAAATAAAATATAAATGGCAAAAACCTTAAAAGTAACTGTACAGGGCAGGCCCTTGTGGCTCAGGTAACTGAGACAGCTGGGGTGAGGACCATGTAAAGCCTACGGACCTGGATTCAAGACCCTGGGCAGGGGTAATAACTAAGTAATAATGCTTCCTACTCCCCTTCCTCCCTTTCTTTAAAAAAAAAGTATGATACAATATAAATGGGCTTAATACATAATTTGTATAGAAGAGCCCACAAAATATAGTGGTTGCCTACTCTCTGGGAAACCAAAGAGCAGAGATGGGTGACTTACTTTCCAGTATTCCCTTCTGTACAGTTTCAATTTTGTTCTCACAGTATGAATTGCCTTTTTGGAAAGTGAAACCTCTATAGATAGGCAGTGTGCTCAAAGTAAAGGTACAATTGAAAGGCAGCAGAGCAGAGATGTGGAGCGGGTGGCGGCAGTGTATTTTTCCTAAGTTTTTGGGGGTTTGGAGTTTTTGGGTTTTTTTTAAAGGAAAGGTGCAGGGAGGCAGGAAGACAGAAAAGGAAGAAACATTTTTTAATTTTTGTTGAGTTGTTCATTTTGGTTGTTCCCTCTGACCCTGGGGTCATGAACCCAGGTCCTTGGGATGCATGTGAGCTGCACCCAGCAGACTCACCTGCTAAGCCACCAAGGCGTGCCTCCTTAGTTTTCTTGACAGTTAACAGACATTGTCTATAATTAGTGTAAGAAACAGAGGTAGAGTTATGATTCACAGAATAAATGAAACTATAACACACACGGGGAGGATTAGGAGTAGGTGACCCACAGCTCTCTTGTTATGTGGCAGAGTCAACAGACTCGGTTTAAAGACGGCAGCACAAACCCCAAGTATCACCTCAAAGCAGCCCTCAGAAACAAAGCCAAGAGAATCCGTCTGAGTGGGGGTTCCCAGCAAAGGGGTTGTAAGGGCCCAAGGTATTCCTTTTGTACCCACTTCTGTGCTTTTGAATGTTTACTTATGTGCACACAGGTTGACTTCTAAATTGGGGAAAACCTCCTTAGGGTTTAGCAGTGCCTCGAGGCCAAAACCCAAATCCCTTTAGCATTTTTTGCAAGATGGTTTAGTGATGAATTCCTTTAACATCTGCTTTTCTGGAAAGCTTTTTATTATTCCTTCAGTTCTAAGTGATAACCTAGAGGAATATTTTTGGTTAGAAGTCCTTTTCTTTTCATACTTTAAATATATCATGCCATTCCCTTCTGGCCTGTGAAGTTACCACAGAGAAATCTGCAGACAATAGTATGGGGGTTCCCTTGTAAGTGACTAGTTTTTCCATTAGCTGCTTTTAAGATTCTCTCTTCATCTTGAATTCTTGTCATTATAATTACAATGTGTCTTGGTGTGTGTCTTTGGATTTATTTTGTTTGGAGCTCTTTAAACTTCCTGGATCTGGATGTCTGTTTCCTTCCCCAGGTTAGGGAAGTTCTTAGCAGTTATTTCTTCTGTTAAGGTTCTGCCCCTTTGTCTCTCTTTTCTCCTCTTGGAACCCCTATGCTGCAAATGTTTTTCTTCTTGATGTTAGCTCACAAGTCCCTTACATTATCTTCATTTCTTTCGGTCTGCTTTTATGCTTTTCACTACCCTTTCTTCTAGTTCACTTATTTAATTGGAAGCTTCTTCCTATCTGCTGTTGAGCCCTTCTATTGCTTTTCTAGTTTCACAAATTGTATTTGGGATGTTTTCACATCTTTCTTTGTTATAGATCTTATTTTGTTACGCCATTGTTTTCTAATTTCAGTGAGAATCAAGACAGCTGCTTTGAAATCTTCAGATAATTTACTTAATCCTGTTGCATTAGGATTTTTCTCTGGGGTTTTGTTTGGATTCATCATTTGGGGTGAATTTCTCTGTCTCCTCATTCTTATTTACTTATTTTTGGTACCCTGTGTTTATTTCTATGGATGAAACTAAAAGGCTTTCTTTTCCTTGGGGCGCCCTGGTGAAGCAGTAGTTGGATGCATCCCATATACATTCCAAGGTCCTGGATTCACATTCTGCGGCAGGCCTCTTCCTGCCTGTTTGCCTCTGCTTGCCTTCATTCCTGCCTGCAACTTGCCTTTAAAATATAAAATAAAAAGCGCTGTTTTTTTTTTTCACTGCTTCCATGTAATAGGACTTCAAGTTGCAGAGTATAGACCTGGGGCAGAAGCTCCAGCTTCCAGGGCCTGGGGGCTTTTAAGTTGTAGGTAAACAGGTGGGTAAGCAGCAGCCACTGAGCAGGAGGAGCTGCTGTTTCTGAGAATGCTGGAGTCTCTTCTGTGATTCTTTGAGAGAGCTACTGCAGAAGAGCTTAAAAAGCTTCACAAATCAAGCTTTGCAGGAAAGCACAAAGTTGCCTGTGCCAGGATTGCAGGTTCTGGCTGCCTGCTGCTATCCAAAGTAATTACTGCCCCAATAGACCTGCGCACCATAACCAGAAGAACAAACTGTCCCATGGCTTGTTGATGGCAGAGGAGCAGAGATGTTCACCTCTGGCCCTATTCCAACATGACAGACCTTAACTTCAATATGGTATCTGCCAGTGCCAGCACCCCACAGACAGAGTGTCTGGGAGGACACCTAGCAGTGTCTCTATTCACTGGAGGGCTATTCCCCTTTCTAATTCCTCCCACTGAAGTTTTGAGTTCAACAAATTAAAATTCTTCAGTTAGATCTGTACACACTTCATCTGATGATTCCCCTTGTTAACTGTCCTGTGTTCTCTTCTTCCCCATAATCTTATTGTTCTCCAAAGAAAGTTCCTCTGTTTACCACAACAGGATGTAAGTGCTCCCTTCCAGGCTGCAGTTCCTAGATGCCAGGGCACCCAATGTGGAGTAAGCCCTTCAGTCCCTAAGAGGCTCCATATCGCTGCTGTCCCTCCCAACTTGGGGTCACGGTGGTTGGGCGGTGATCCTGGTGAGACCATGTCTCAGCTTTTCCGATGTTTTTCTATCATTTTTCCTTGTGGAGATGCTGGTTTCCCAATCCTCAGTTCTTTCTTGAAGGCCACAATTTGCATTTAGATGTGATTGTTTTGTTTCTATGGAGAGATGGTGAGCTTGCATTCTCACTAGTTTGCCATCTTGGGTGTGTCCAAAATCCAGTCTCCTTAGCAAGCCTCCATGCCTTCCTGGATCTGCCAGCTCTCCTACCCCAACCCTAAAGGTTGTAAAGCTCCCATCTGCAGGCATCCCCCTAGGCATAGGTACCACTTCAGCACCAAAGGCTCTGTCCTCCCCCTTATCCCACTCACATAACTCCAAAATCAACCCTCTAGAACCAACCTTCCTTCAGCCCAGACTGAGTTAGGAGGCTATCTAATCCGTAACAGGCAGTTCTCAACTTTAATTCTTTAAGAAGGTACATTTGCTATTCACCATTAAGTTCCTGCTGGCCAGGTTGTTAGCCACAGAAACTGAGAGGACTGCCTATTAATGTCCCTCAAGTCTGAAGGGCAGTTCCTGAATGAGTCAAGCAATAGGAAAGGTGAAACCTTGGTTCCCCCATGTGAGGAAAGAGAAGAAAAGAGATCCTCTGCAGGTCCTTGTGGCCATCAGTCAAATTCTATGACACTTCCTAAGCGCCAGCCAGGATGCAGCTCTCTTTCCTCATAAGTTCCTATTACTCCTTAGCTGTGGTCCTTTGTACCCCACAATGTTTAAAGGGCCCCAATCACAGTTTGTTGGTGTCCTAATTCACGCAGCACTAGAAGGCACCACTCTTTGCAGAAGTGTCTTTAGATGTCCACAGTGCATGGAGCCTTTCCCTTCAGCTGCCCACATGCTGGTTAAGGGTTTGTGGGAAGTCATCCAGTCCTGGTTTCTGCATGACCCTGAGCTCATTGCAACTGTGAGCCCTGGTTTCCTTATCTGTGGAATGGGGAAAGTAATCTGCCCCCATGAGGTTGTAAAGATCAAGTTAAATCTGACACATAAGGTGCCTGGTATACAGAAAAGACTTCAAAAATTCTGAAGTCCAAACCACAATACTGTCCCTGCAGTGTACACCCACACTGTGATCACACACTGACAGATCAAAAGAGTGAGGCAGAGACACTAGGTTTCAGATTACCTGGGCCTGCCCCATGAGGCCAGAGAGCCCAAGCACTCAGTCACAGAGAAACGAGGGCACATTAGCTGCTGTGTGAAATCCTAACTTGGGTCATTTTAAACATGCTCATTCTCCAGATGATCAAAGGCAGCCACCAGACAGAATTTCATGGAGATTCTGTGAGGCGCAAGACCACGCAGTATTTCCCCACTAGTGCTGCAGGGGCAGCCTTGCCACCCTCCAGGTACACAGACCAGTGCAGGCAAATCTGCAGAGGAGCTCCTGGTCAGCTGTGGCCACCAACTGCTGGGAGAAGCGCCACACCACGGTCACCTGCCCCCGGCCCCTTTCCTTCACCCCTGTGCTCCAGTCATGACCTGAATGCTCATGGACCCCACTTTGCTGTGCTCCCTGCCCTGAGGTCCTGGTGCTCCTGGGTGACCAACTGGTTGGACTCAACCCCTAGCAAGGGGGCAGGACCTTCAGGTACCTCTGTTGGATTACCCTGTTCCCTGACTTGGTTCTGAGACAGATCATGAGGGTTTCACTGACCAGACTGATCCTCGGCCTCTGCCAGGCACATGTGCCCACAGGGTCCTAGGCAGCCCAGGAACCAACTGCCACCAGCAGGAGGCTCCCACTGGGGCTATTGACAGGCCTCAGATAAGAACCAAGGGCATCACCCGGCAGGTTTTAAAGTCCTTGCTCCACACTAGGAGGTGGAGTTAGGAGGAGTGTGTGCTAACAACAGGTAACTGACTTGGTTAAACGCTGGTCCCCCCTCCCAAGTCTGGGTGACTTTTTCTCCAGTTCTGTGGTCATATCCTCATACGGAGGACTTCATGAGGGCCAGGACCCACAGGCTTCACGGCAGTAGCGCAGCCTCTGTCCTAAGGCAGCCTCGCCCTCAACATCTGCCGGCTTTCTTGAGCTCTGACACCTCTGAGCACCATTCTCTCCCACCATCCTTGTTAGGCCTTTCAGAAGGTCCTTTCAGAAGGTAGTTTTCTCCCCAATTCCTCATTAAAACTTCTTGGACCATCTTTTTTCTGACATCATTTCACCAGAAAGCATGACACCATCACACACACACTCTTCATCTACTCATCCATGCCTTACCCAGAACGGGTCCCTACCCCATGCCAGGTTTCATGCTGAGTGCCTGTCCTAGAGAAGAAGACAAAGCTCCTCCCCTCATAAAGCTCATGTGCGGTTAGAAAGAGATCATAACCAAGTAAAGTCATAATGGTGAACTCAGTGGTAAGTAAATGCAGTTATTGAGAGAAGTGTCTTCGGAGGGGGAAGTGAAGAAAGGCAGTGCAAAGACAGTGGTGGGGGAAGGAAGGAACATGGGCCTTTCCATGCTGTCCACACAGTCAACCAAATACAAAGAAGGGAACACCCTCCTTTAGCTCAACTGGGAAAAGAGCTGGTCTTGGCCTTTGGGAGACTGAACACCAGAGCCCCAGGGAAACTGAGTCCCCTAGTCTGAGTCACAGTCACCTCCAGATCAGCTGGGGTGTGCCAAGCAGGGGAGGATGTGATTAGGGAGGAGGAAGTGCTCCTGCCGGAAAGAGCATGAGAATGAAGTGAAAAAACAGAGAATAGCTGTGGGTAGATGCCCTTGTTCCCTGGCATGCACTGCCCACTCCTGATAGACCTTTTGCCAAGGATGACATCAGAAATGGTGGACTTGAGCTAGAGGAAACAGACTTTCTTGTTTGTGAACAGCCCTCATGGTGAGGGGTCAAGGTCACTGCCTGCTGTGAACCAAGTCTTCCTTTTTAAATCTGGCCAAAGTTGTCATTTTCATGCCTAGCACCTCCTCAGGGGGCTCCCCTTTCCTCTTACACTGCAGTCTTCTCACCTGAGCACACACCTTGGCACCTGGATGGCAGGCAGGGGCTTAGGACTCTGCAGCCCAGTGCTTATGGCTCACAGTTGACCACAAAGACCTCGAACCTGGGCCCTCGGGGCACAAATGCCTTCCAAGCCTGTGGCACCCAGAACTGGGTGGAATTGAGGGCAAGTTCAAGGACAGTTTCTGCCCAGGTGAGAGGCTGCCCAAACTTTAGCCCCTCACTTCCTGGGCCTGACCTGCACTATTGCCCTTATTCCCTGGGCCTCGCCTTCGTTATTACCCCAGCTGCCTGGGCCTCACCTCTATTATTGTTTGCTCTTTATAAGGGAAATACCTCCTCTCAAACAGGGCACTTCCTACTTTTCTCCCACCTGAGTTCCATGATCCCAAGGAGGCCCCAACCCATGTCAATAAAGTGAAAGGAGTCTCTAGACCTGCTGACTCTAGGATGAGTCCCAAATTTTGCTGGGACTAGAATTACCCAGTTAAAGATGCAGGAATCCCACATACATCCCCACCCCAGAGATTTGTGATTCAGCAGGGACTGCTCACAGCAAGTCCTACTCTCCAGAAACAGGATGTGCTCAAACAGCTAGAGAAGCCCACCCCAGGCATGAGCCCCAGGAGAACCAGGTGCGGGGGATGCCCATACCTTCCAGGGGTGGGATGTTGGGGGACAGCTCGCACACACCTCTTCCAGAACTCTGAGCTCCTGTGAGCAGGTCAGGAGGGCAGGGGTGGGGCAAGCCCAGTGGCAACACCTTGCTGAGCGGTCCCACCCTATACTACATCTGGCCCTCCTGCTCTTAGCAAATGCAAAGGAGAAGTTAGGGGCTTGTGATTCACATTTCTTTCCCCTTAACTTACCCACACCCATTTTTCTCAAGACCCGCCCAGCACAAACCAGGACAAGAACTAACAGATCTAAACTTTTATGGAACTTCCTGCTCGTGGGGCACAGGGGATTCTTCCAGTAAACTTCCAGTGAGCTGATGAGCCAGGGTCTCTCTGGACCCCTGCCAGGGGGCAAGCCCAAGGGGCTTTTGTTAAATGGCAACTCAGGCTGGGGGCCACGGGGAGAAAAGCCTACACATGCAGATCAGGCTTATAGCCCGGCCAAGCAGGAGGTTCCTGTTCTTTTGGGGACACAGGACACAACACCCAGGAACCAGGCTCAACGTATCAGTCTGCTGAAAAGGCTTCTCCCAGCCAATTCACACACAGTTGCAGGCAAGATCTGCTTCTTGTAATGCTGTTCACTTTCAGCCCACATCCCAAACACTGGTGTGGCACACAGTCCCGAAAGCTTGATGGCAGGGCGGGAGTACTGTGCCAGCTCTGAGTTTAAATCCCAGTTCATACTTCATCCAGATGGACCATCCTGAGCCACTTGAATCCCCCCAAGCACCACCCTCTCATCTACAAGACGCAGGAAATAGTACTAGTAGTGCCTGCTGTCTGGAATGACGTCAAGCATTAAAGGATATGAGCTTAATACAAACAGCCTCCCACAGACACGCAAATCCCTTTTCTTCGCTCCTCTCCTTTCCGCCTACTCCTGTGACTCGTTTTCCCTGAGTTCCAACCCGGAAGAGATGCCACGTTCATTCAACTCAGAAATGCCCAAGGGACCAAGCACAAAGATAAGATTCCATTTTATAAACCCTAAACTTTATAATGCACCACCTCCCGGGTTCTCAGTTTTGAAATCATCAGCTACAGCTGGGGCTTCACTCCCATTGCTGGGTGGCTCCATCTCCTGACTCCTACATTTTCTGTGTGAGAGAATGAGAAGACCTGTTAATGCTTTATGGCTTTCTGAAATCTTGGTGGCAATTCCCAGCCAGCTCGGACAGAACAGCAGAGGATCAACAAAGTTACACAATGGCATGAAATTCTCGGGCAGTTTAACCCTTTTTGAAGTATAAAGAGGTGATCCGCATCACCATAAGCACTCAGGAAATATGTCTCCAGCGTTCCCTAAAATTAACTTTTACCTTCCGCCCCGGTCTATCTCTCTTTTTGCAGCAAGTACAAATTAAAGTTGGTTCGTGTGTAGTGTCCATCCTGACAGTGCAAAGTCCCAGTGTCCAAAGTTTCCCCGGAACCTGCCAAGTCTGCTGGATCCGGAGGGCGCACAGTCCCGCGTCCGATCGCTACTCTAGATCCCGGCCTCGCTCAGGGTCGGCCGGGTGAGAGGTGGGAAGAAACCGTTTTCGGCGCCCAGAAGGGGCTGCGACTACCAAAGGTCAGCGCCCGGGCCTCCACCCACCCGCTAGGCTGGTGCTTTCCCAGAGTTTCCAGGGAGCGGGAGTGCCCTCCGTCCAACCTCTAGAGTCCCCACGCAGATCCTCTTAGAGAGACATCTCATCCGAACGCCCCGGGGAGCAGAAGCCACCAGGGTTCAGCCCGGGGGATCTCTGCAGTCCAAGCGCACGTGTCTCTGAGGATGCCCTGAGTCTTCCGGGCTGGAAACCCGAGCTCAGAGCGCTAGGCGCGCCGGCAGCCTGCCCCGACCGCGGCACCTGAGAGCAGGAATCTAGTCCTGGAGAGGGCGGTCCTCTGCAGGGCTTCGGCTGGACTCCAGGGTGGGGGGATGCCGCGGGCCTCACCTGAGCGGGACGCGGATGGCCAGGTACCTGTCGACAGCCACCGCCAAGAGACTGAAGATGGAGCTCTGCGTGAGCACCAGCACGAAGCAGGCGAGAAAGAGGCAACTGTAGAAGTCAGTACAGAAGCCCAGGCTGATGGTGATGGCAAAGGGGATGGCGAACAGCCCCACGGCCACGTCCGCCGCCGCCAGGGACACTAGGAAGTAGTTGGTGGGTGTCTGCAGCGTGCTCGACGTGCCCACCGCCGCGCACACCAACACGTTGCCCGCCACCGACAGCGCGGCGATGGCTAGCTCCAGCGCCACGTACAGCGCGTCCTGCGTCTCCAGCTGCATGGCCGGGCTGACTGGACCGCGGGCGCTCCTACCGGGGCCGCGCGGGGCGCAGGGCCGCCGCGTGAGCCCCGTCGGGCATGGTCAGAGCGCCGGACTGCAAGTCCGCCTCCAGCAAATCTGACCCGCCAGGCGCCTTGCCCGCTCCCGGACAGGACTCAGGGGGCGGGACCGCGAGGAGGTGGCGACGCCCATTGGCCGGCGCGCCCGCCCATCTTGGCCTAACCCAGGGCTCCGCCCCTTGGTCCGCTCTGAGGCCCGCGCCCGCGAGGGGCCCCTGGGTCACCGCAGCGCACCACCGGGAGTGGTCCTCGGATAACCAAGAAGCCCTTGTGGGAAGAATAAATGACGAAGACAAGTTCCCCAACTTTCCCAGATGCGCCCACTCGGCGGGTGTGTCCCGAGTGGTTCCACTGTGTTCCAACCGCTCGAGATTGGACCCGGCTTTGCTCCAGGAGCCACTTGGAGAGGCTGCCCCTCCAGCGATTCCCCGCGGAGGCGGGCGACTTGAGGACCTGAAGTCTTTGGGAGTTTCTCCACGTGATCCAAACTAGACGCGCTGCTGTTCCACCTGCTCTGACTCAGGGACCTCACTCAGGACTCCATCGAACTTCCTCAGTCCTCACCGACACCATCATTCTAGAACACACCTGACATCCCTTGCTAGCACTCACTAGACTAGGTAGTTAAAAGGATTGTCAGGCAACAGAGTCAGGTGCTTGTAAAATAATGTTAAGCAAGAACTAAAACTTGGAAGTGACAGCTAAAGGGTAAAGGATTTCTTTGGGGGGTGATGAAAACATTTAAAATGTGGCGAGCTTACAGCTCGGTAAATATATTCAAAAAACTATCAAATTATATGTTCTAAACGAATGGCTTATATGGTATATTAATTATATCTCAATGTAGCTGTAATAATAACAACAAAAACCCTCAGCCTCCAACCAATAAGATCAACCAGCCAACACTTGACCAATAGTCTACTTATGTAATGACGCAAATTCTCCAAAAGCACTCTGAGTAGATATGCTGACTGGGATTTTTTTCTATTTTTTTTTCCATGAGTTCTGTTATTTCTATAATTAAAAAAACAAAAACAAAAACAAAAAAAAACACCTTGATTTTATGTTAAAATATTGGAGAACCCATAGACCCCCCCATATTCTGGCTGAGTTCTGATACCACCTTTTCCACCATCCATGTTCCATAGCACTTGACACAAACTGCTGTTACCATGTGGATGATAAACCAGAACCTAAGAGAGATTAAGGGACCTGTCCAAGAGCACTTCCTTAATAGTGAAGTGCGATGAAAGAGTTAGGGGAGGCTTCCTGGCAAAGTAGCTTTTGAAGAGTAGCCAAGGATTGGCAGTGGGGAGACAAGCTGGGTGGAGGTGGGAAAGGGGTGTTTACTCTGGGACTTTCAAGCCCAGGAGTAGAGAAAGGAAGACAAAAATGACTGAACCAGGGAAGACTTCTACCAAGATGAATTGTTGGATTGTTCTGATGGAGGTGTTGGGTGCCTGCCTGAGAAGGTCTTTGAACAAGGTGAGGGAAAATCAGAAATTATCTGGCAGTAGTGATGGAGAGTTGGCAGAAAGAGAGGAGGCATTGGGATGGAGGCCAGTTAGTTGCTGTGAGTATTTCTCATACACACAGCAGCCTCTGGGCCCTGGATTCAGTGCCAGCAATTTTTTTGCCTGGAATCGCCAGGTCCCCTTTTCAGAGCACAGCATCCTTCAGGAAGACATCCCCAATTCATCAGAGTAGGCAGGGGTATCCAGTGCAGAGCTGTGTCTCACCTCCTCCTGCATTGCAACCTGCCGAGTTCCATGTGACTGGTGTCCACTACTGTATACTCCAAGGAGGGCCTCCCTCCTCTCTGTCCTCTCCCCAACCCACTCCCACCAGGAGTACCAGGTACTGCCTTAGACTCACACAACTGCCCTCTCCTCTCCACCAAATAAACGTGAAACACATTGAATTATCCTGGCTCTGCTAACCCCCACCCCCACCCCAAATCTGGAATTTACAGTAAGATTTGAACTGGACTCATGAGTCAGCGAGCGTGGCAGTAATAGTAACCCGCAAGTATTGTTGAGAAACACAAGGAGAAAGGACGGAGTCTGTTAGAATTCATGACGTTTAATCTAGGATTCAGTAGAAGAGAATCAGATTTAATTTCCAACTCTGAAGCTGACTTTGGACAAATTAATCTTTCTAAGACACCATTTCTTAAGGATGAGATGAACACCTACCTCACAGGAGTCAGATCAGAAAAAGAGGCAGAAGAGTCATCTGCCATGTGACCACCTAGAGTATCCAGATCCCTTCAAACTATTGCAGTGAGGAGAGCTCTGGGGTAAATTCAGACTATAGTCCTAGAAACTCAGGTAGGACTTTAATTGGTAAAAGTGCTCAGGCACATTTTGTGAGCCGCTTGACACCCGGTGAACTTCTAGACTGTTGGCCCCACCCTCCCAGCTCTGATTTCTGCCCCATCTCGCCTCAGCTTCTTGAGCAGAATCCAGGTGGTATCCAAATGGCCTCACGGTAGGTGCAGTAGGTTGCAAAAGAGCTGGCTCTTTCTGCTTTACTGCCTTTCATCATAGACTCATTGTTTCGTGATCACAAAAAGGCTGCCACAGCTTAAAGCTTCACTTCTCATACAACCACTCTGGGAGCAGTAGGGGGTTAACCTCCCTATTGTGTAACATGGGGCAAAGTCCTCGATCCTATGCTACTCTAAACAATTAGGAGCACAGAGAAATGGGACTATCATGTGTGGATTAGACCAAAGATAGTTTAATATATGTGGCACAAGGAAGAGGCCGCAAATAGGTTGTCATCTAAATAAACCTGATGTTCTGAAAGCTAAAGAGGAAAGAACAATGCACATTGTTCTTCACTTTCTGTGTGTGTCAGAGGGAGTTTTCAGCTGAGTGTCCCAGTCCTCACTGGCTTGTACACAAAGTGGGGCACATGCAGAGTAACAGCCTGTCTTTCACTCTTTCTAACTCTCCCCTGATTGCAGCTCCCCCAAGATTCCTGTTAGTCTATGGAAGGATTCATACTGTTCCCTGGGTATCTACTTCTGACAGCTAAGACTTCATCAATGGTTCAGTTAGGAGCTGGCTTCATTTTTCCTTAAGATAAGTCCAGTCCCAGGAGACTCCTCTGCCTCCAGTCCATGAACTTCTGTCAAGCAGGTCTTGGCAAGTCTCCAGATGCAAATCTACACCCCATAGATGGATGCAGCAGGAAGCCACACGTCAAAGCAGACTCCTGGCCCCCTCACATGCACACTGCATTCTCCCGATACCTGTGGATTTCAAATTCTTCTGGACTGTCATTTCTGGAGTGCTTGAATAGTGAACAAAAGAGTCAACACTTAATACCATTGCTGCATGTGTTCTTTCAGAAAGCAAACTGCTGCCAGTCACCACACTTCAATTTCTTTATATGTAAAAATATGATAAATTAAAATATCAATTAAAATAAAATCGATGACAGAAGCACATTAAGACGTATTTGTTGGCTCTCAGAAAACTAGAGAAAATGTAACATTTTTGCTCTTAAATTATCCTGAATTTCTTTCTAATCTCTGGCCACTTCATTGGGCAGCAAAGATAACTTGGATTTGCCTATTTATACTAGTTTAGTGACGTGCCTAGGAGAAAGGAAGCTCCTGAATGACTTGTCTGCAGCAAGCCTGGATAATCCATTCAGATTGGAGCAAGAAGAAAGAAAGGATGTCTCTAAAAAAGCATGGAAAGAAGTTATTAACCTGGTATGTTTGATGACATTACGAGACATTTTATACAAGCTTAGAACTTAGCAAATAAGCAGTAATAAGTACTTGGAAACTAAGCAGATAAAGGAGGTGATTTGTAATTCCAGGGGACAAAAAAAGTTGAACAAGAAAGAAAATGTAGTAAAGTACATATGCGTCTCAGTGTAAATATAATCACACTATCACAATATTGTGAACTGGAGGCTCTTTACCAAAATGATTCCGTTCCCTAAGCTCAAGAGGGTGTTTAGAAACATGTGCGGCATGTTTTGAGTTCCCACTTTGATGCAGCCGTAACGGTTACTTCGTGGGCAAAATCATGGTAAGTGTCCTTTACAATTAAGAATGGTCCCACTAAGATGTCAGTATTGCCTTTACTGAGAAATTCTGGTGTAAAAGTGAGTCATTATTTCACGAAAAATTCTGATAAAACTTTGTTGAGGATGGAAGTGGGGAGGTAGCATGTTTGGAACTGGGGAGGGAAAAGACTAACAGTGCACCCGCTGAGGCTAACAGGAGGCTGGCCAAAAACAGGAAAAGGAAAATTAGGAAATCAGATGTCCATAAGAGATTTTGAAAAGTTCAGACATATTTCTTGGACTATAAAAGGCGACATGCATGTGCATGTGCCCAAGAAGGCTCTGAAAAGTGCCATAATCTCTCACTCTTGATTTATTTTGAGGGTACATGTAAGCAGAAAATGAAGGCTAAGGCAGAGTTTTAAACTATTTGCTCGAGCACTAAACATGTGCCCCAACACACACATTGAGCCCCTCTGCAAAGACTGGAAGACCTATGGGTGTGAGGCATTTAAAGAAATCTTCATCCAAGCACTAGCTAACCATTAAGCTGAAAATGTAAAAACTTTAATTGCCATATATGACAAAGAATACACACAATACAGACTTTGTCCAGGAAATTCCCTAAGCCAACAGACACCAACAATAGAAACAAATACCAGCAATCACAAACCCTGGGGAGGGGAGATAATCTCATTTTCAGAGCAGCCACATTGTGTTATTTTAAATGTCCAGTTTTCAACAAAAAATTATGCTCCATAACAGGAAAATATGATCTAAATACAGGAATAAAACAATCAATACAGACTGTCTCTGGGGAAGCCCAGATGTTGGGCTTATTTGATAAACATTTAAAATCTGTGCTTATAAACATGTTCAAAGAACTAAAGGGAATCATGTCTAAAGAGTTAAAGAAAAGCAAAGAATAATGATCCATCAATTAGGGAATCTCAATAAAGAGAAACTATGAAAAAGAACTAAATAGAAATCTAGAGTAGAAAAGTACAATAACTAATATGAAAAATTAGTTAGGGGCTCAACAGCAGATTCAAACTAGTAGAAGAATCAGTGAACTGAAGAAAGGTTCATTGTAATTTATCTAGACTGACGAGCAGGAAAATAAAGGACTAAATAAATAAAAATATAAATAAATCTAGAAGACAAAGAGATTGATTTAGCAATCAAAAAACTTTACAGAAAGAAAACTCTAGGCCCAAATAACATCATTGGCAAATTTTGCAAATCATGTAAAGAAGAATTAACAACAATCCTTAAAATCTCTTGTGAAGGAGTTTTATGATAATTGGAAAGAAACATTCCATGAAACTGATATTATCATACCAAAACCAGAGAAGATATACAAGAAAAAACTACAGATGAATATTCCTTATAAGTATAGATGCAAAATTTTTCAACCTACAACTAAATCCAGCAACATATACAAAAGATTATACATCAGATCAACTGGAATTTATTGCAGAAATGCAAGGTTGGTTTAACATACAAAAATCAACCTATTTAATATGCCTTATTCATAAAGGACAAATATGATGTGCTCATATCAATAGACACAGAAAAAGTATTTAACGAACATCTGATACCCTTTCTTGATTAAAAGAATCAGCAAAATTAAAATGGAAGGAAATTTTTCAATCTAATAAGATAAAGATCATCTATGAAAAATCATGTCTAATAGCATACTTACCATAAAATGCTGAAAGCTAAGATCAGGAACGAAATAAAGATGCTTGCTTTCACCACTTTTATTCAGCATTATAGTGAAGGTTCTATTGAAGACAATTAAGGGGAAAAAAAGGCATCCAAATACAGTAGAAAGAAGTAAAATTATCTCTACTCTGAAATGTCATTTCTTGTGTATAGAAAACTCTAAGAGATTCAAACCAAAGTCTATTCAAACTAATAAGGCAAGTCTTCAGAAACAATATTAATATCATTATGAAGTATAAGATCAATTGTATTTTTATTTAATATCAGAGAACCTCCAAAATTGAAATTATGAAAATAATTCCACTTATAATAACATCAAAAAGAATTAGAAATAAATTTAAAGAAAGTGTAATACTTGTACAATGAAAACTTATTATAAAAAATCACTGAAAAAAATTAAAGGATGCCTAAATAAATGTAAAGACATTAAATGTTCATGAATAAGAATGCTTAATAATGTTAAAGCATGCCTTTGTGAAGTATCTTTTTGGTCAGTCACCTTTAGCAGAGACCACAGTTCACATACATCCCAAGGAGCTAGCTTCATGGCCCGGGGCCATGGTGAACAACCAAGATGAACAACTAAATAAATAAATAAAGTGCTTCTTCCCCTCTCTCTTTCTGCCTGCCTGCCTCTGCTTACCTTCATTTCTGCCTGCAGCTTTCCTTTAAAAAAAAAACTTGAAAGAATAATAATAGGTGCCCTGATGGAGCAGCAATTAGGTCAATCACCTCCAAAGGACACAGGCCACATACCCCTGAGTTTGAGTCCCAGTTCCAGGATGAAAAAAAACATTAAGAACAACTAAATGGAAATGAAGTAAAATGTTTCTTCCTTCTCTCTCTTCCTGCATGCATGCCTACTTGCCTTCTTTCCTGCCTACACCTTTCTTTAAATAAAAAAATAATAATGTTAAGGCGGCAATACTATTCAAGAATAATCTATGCAATCTGTTTCAAAATCCTGCTGACTTCTTTGTAGAAATTGACAAGCAAATCCTAATATTTAATGGAAATTTAGGGACTGCAAATGGCCCAAGCAATCTTGAAAAAGAAACATAAAGTTCCTAAATTCAAAATGTTTGACAAATCTAATAAGTAACCAAGGTCTTGTAGCTTTGGCATAATCACATAATGTGGTATTGGTATAAGAACAGGCATATAGAGTGATGGAACAGAATTGAAAGTCCAAAAACAAACTCTTGTATTTATGATCAACTAATATTCAACAAAGGTCCCATGAGAATTCGGTGGGGAATTAAAAACCTTTTCAACAGATGATGCTGGGACAAATGAATATCTACGTGCGACTGAAGTTGCACACATACTTCATCCCCTATAAAAATTAGCTCAAAATGGGTCAAAAACTTAAATGTAAGAGCTAAATTATAAAATTCTTAAAAGAAAAAGTAGGTGTACATTTTGTGACCTTAGCTTAGGGAGTAATTCCTTTGATATGACACCAAAGCTCAAGCAACCGGATAAAAAAATAATACATTGGACGTCATCAAAATTTATAACTTTTTTTTCCCCCCCAGGAAACCTACAGGAATGAACGACAGAGAGCAGGCAGGCAGGTAGGAGGAGAGAGGAGGAAGAAGAATTTGACTTTATTTTATTGAGTTGTTGATCTCGGTTGTTCCCTGTGGCCCTGGGACAGGAAGTTGGCTCCTTGGGATGTATGTGAACTGTGCCCTGCCAGAGACGGCAGCCCCAACTGCTATTCCACCAGGGTGCACCAAAATTTAAGACTTTATATATTCAAGTGAAACGTAAAGAGAGTGGAAAGACAATCCACAGTATGGCGGAAATATCTGCAACTCATGTATCGAATAAGAGTATAATGTATCTACTAAGAGTATAATATCCAGATTATATAAAGATATTTTACAATTCAATGATAAAAAGTTAATTCAATTTTAAAATGGGCAAAGCATTTGAATGGACATTTCTCGAAGACATACAAGAACAAGTCACATAGCTTGTAACTTGCTGTTACGTATAAAGGTGAGGTAGCTGAGGCTGAGGGTGACTGGATGGCTTCCCAAAGCCACCACACAACTGAGTCTTAAACTAGGTCGGTTCACATTCCAGCTGCTCCTCCTGGCAATGCCCATACTGTGCCTGCCGCTGCGAAAGACCTTAGGAAGTGAGATCTTTCTTAGACATGCTACTTCTATGCAACACTGATGGTTTTAAGTTTATCAGAACCCAGGGAGAACTTCTGGGATAGGTAAAGTTGCCCGCCGGGGCATGCTCAGGCTCTTAATGAAGGTAGGAGGCTGCAACACTTGGCTCCAAAGGAACAGTGTCCAGTAAGATAACATGAAAATTTAACCTGAACATCCAATTTCCTGTTTGTATGGCTCCAAAATTGTGCAGAATTCTGCCCATTCTGCTCTGGGTTTCAGCAGGCACATACCTCCAACCTACCTGCCTTTCTATCAATAAAGGAAGGAGCAGGAACGAGGCTAAGGGTGGCCATTTATGTCCCCTGAAGGTCAACTACTTCTTTTTCCTGCCACCTATGAGTCTCCACTCCTCTCAGTCTCTTTTCTGGAATATTTGTCCTATTTTCCACCTGATGCTTAAGTGGAAAGCCCAGATCACTGTTCTCTCTGGAGACTTGTGCAGCTCCTCTATTTGAAATGAGGCACTTATTTCTGCAGCTGATTTCAGAGATCTCAGGTGGAAAATGTCATTGTTCACCAATGTGGTTTTACAAAACACATCTGAAAAGGCTGAAAGAGTCATCGCAAAGTATTAGTCAGCTCTTCACCACATATTTGAGTTCTTCATTGTACAATTTAACTATCACCTCACTGCTCCCATGAGAAATGTGGGACATTTTCTTAGGTCAAGTGCTCAACATGGTCCCTACCAGGAACTAGGAGCTTGTAGCAATGTTCCTCTTTGACTCCTCAATAGTAATCGCCCTGAGGAGGAGGAGGGGGTGACTAACAGAACCCAGGTGGAGCAGTACTATGGACACCATGACTGGTTCACACCAACCAGACATTCCATTCCCCCTTTGCTAGTGATTGGTCTAAAGAACGGGCAGTGACTAATTCTGACCAATAGGATGCAAGAGGAAGTGTGCAGTCAGGTTGGGCCTCCCACTTAGGCTGTGTGAAAACATGGTACCTAGAGTTACAGCAGCCATATTTCAACCATGAGATGGCAATCTATGGATCTATGGTGAAAACCAACACATTGAGGGTATGGGGAAAAATGGGGCAAAGAGTTTGCATCCCTGATCTCATCTTTGAACATCCTGAACAAACCCAGAACAGATCTCTCTGGAATGCTTGTTCAGAAACACTACAAATATCTTGAAGGAATAAACCACTGTTATTTATGGTTTTTGGAATTTTCAGCAAAGCATCTTACAGGATACAGGGCTACACAAGGATTTAGGTGAAGAAAATATTAGGTTTTGCCCCATCCACTCACATAGAACTTCATAGAGGTTAACTATGGTTGGGGCCCTATAGGTTAGTTTCCAGGGCGCTGACAGTAATCCCTGCAGGACTGGGACTATTCCTTCACACTCTGAACTTTCATTTCCTCAGTCGTGAAGTGAGAATGTTTAAAACAATGACCTTCCCCTTCCAACCTCCTGTTACTCAGAGTCCTGGACAAAAATTGTAATGGCTGCACTGGAAACAATGCAGAACATGTATAGCAAACTGTATTGCAAACTATGCAGAGCTAGCAGGTGACCAGCACCTGCTCCAGCATCCAGGTGTGGGCAGGCACAGAGAGGGCCTGCTTCCATTAAGTTCCAGCTCTGTTATTCCTCAAAGCTGGGATGATAGTTCACATTCTGAGGAAGATGAAAAAATAACCAAAGGAGAATCTTCACCCCTTTAAAAATAAAGGTTGTCAGCATGGAAAAGTAAAATTGAACTCCCAGAGGCTCAGGATGAAACTCGGATCTACTGGCCACTGCCAAGTCTAGTATATCTGTTGTTAATGCTTAGTTTCTATAAAATTTTTTAAATGGTATGTGCTTTAACCAACCCTGAAACATCTGCAACAGAACTGAGGTTACCAAAAGGGAAGGGTGCGGGCAGGGGCAAATGGCGGTGGTGCCCACTGGACAATGGGGAAGAACACTTGGAGGGCATGGTGTGTTGAAATCTAACTAAGAAATGGGGAACATACACAGAGAAAATTATTTTAATGCGTTTAATAATCACTACAATAATAAATAAATAAATAAATGGTATGTGCTTATAATATAAATTTGAACTCACAGAAATGTTTAAGAAAGTCTAAGTCCCCTCCTTTTCTTCCTTCATCCTACCCTCCCATGGCTCAAAATTTTGAGTTATTCTAGATACTTTCCCATGCTGATACAAACACAATGCTATATATTATAGAATCAAAGATGCCAGTGATGACACAGCCTGCGGAAATGTGGAAAGAGAACGCAGTCTGGAGTTAGTGACATGGAACATGTATGTATTTATACGTACACATATTTTTTTTAAAGCAGCCAAAGTAGACTTACCTACCCACACTATCAAGAAACTGATGCTTTTTTTTTTAAGAGAGGAAGGAAGGGAGAGGAGGCAGAGACATCTTTATTTAGCAGTTTATTTTGGTTTTTACCACAGGCCCGTGCCTTGAACCCAGTCCCTGAGCTGTACGTAGTCTGCATACTAATGTCTCAGCTGTCTGAGTCACAAGGGCACATCCCCAAGAAATTGCTTTTACCAACTCTATCTTGTAGATATAGTCTTTCCTGTAGATGTGTTATATTCTATACATATATAAACATACATTTAAACATTTATTCCAATTGTTTAAATACATACATTTTAATTTATTTTTTATTGTAGCAATTACTCAGCACATTAAAATAATTTCCTATGTACAGGGTCCTCATTTCTTAGATGTATTTTAACACACCCTGCCCTCCACCAAATCACCATTGTCCAATGGGTTCCACCGCTTGCTTCCGCCCGCCCCATTCCCTTTTGGTGACCTGAGCTCTGTTGCAAATGTTTCAGGGTTGGTTATGTTTTGTCTGTTCTTTTGTTTTTTCTATTTGCATTCTACCTATGAGTGAGGTCATCTGGTATCTGTCTTTCTTCTTTTGACTTGTTTCACTTAGCAAAGTCCCTTCTAGTTCATCCATGTTGATTCAAATGACAGGGTTTCATCTCTAAGGGCTGTGTAGTATTCCATTGTATATATGGACCACATTCTTCTTTATCCATCCATCTGATGTTGGGCACTTACGTAATTTCCAGTTCTTAGCTATTAACATGGAGATACATACATCTCTGCGGATGGGTGCTTTTGTATCTTTTAGGTAGATGCCAGAAGTGGAATGATGGGATCATGTAGGATTTCCATCTTCAGTTTTTTGAGGAATCTCCAAACTGTTTTCCACAGGGCTTGCACCAATTTGCACTCCCACCAACAGTGCAAAAGTGTTCCCTTTTCTCCACATCCTCACCAGCATTTGTTGTTTCCAGATTTTTGGATAATAGCCAGTCTTTCAGGTGTAAGGTGATATCTCATTGTTATTTTAATTTATATTTTCCAGATAGCTGGTGAGCAGGAACATAATTTCATGTGCCTGTTGGCCATCTGTATATCCTCTTCAGACAAGTGTCTAATTCCTCCTCCAGTTTTTCGATTGGGCTGCTTGTTCTTCTGTTGAGTTTTATGAGTCCTTTGTATATTTTAGATATCAAACCATTTTTGGAAATATTGAATGTACATATCTTCTCCCAGTTAGTAGGTTTTCTTTTGGTTTTGGTGATTTGATGTTGTTGTTGTGAAGAAGTAAATACATACATTTTTAACCACTCTTGTAGTCATGGAAATTCCTAGTCTCCTCCCGTTATTTTTGCTGTTACTCTTGTACAAATGTCTTCCTGAATAAACATTACTACTCCATGGGTACATTTCCAGAAGGAAAACTCTGTGTCAAAAAGTTTATATATTTAATATTTTTTATGTTAACATTTAACATATTAGCACTATCAAATCACTCTTCAGAAAAATACTTCTATTTATTCTTCTCTTATTTCTGCTTAATTTAACCAAAAGCAGTATTGTCATTTTTAAAAAATTTCCTCATATCCATAAAGTAAAGGGATATTCATTTTATTTTTTATTTTTAAAGGAAAGGTGCAGGCAGGAATGAAGGTGAGAAGATAAGCAGGCAGGAAGAGAGAGAGGAAAGAAGTATTTCTTCTTAATTGTATTTAGCTGTTCATGGTGGTTGTTTTCCCAATGGACCCAGGACTCGAACCTAGGGGTATGTGGCCTGTGCTCTTACAGAGGCGACTGACCTAACCCCTGCTTCACCAGGATGCACCTCATCATTTCTTTATATTACATTTTTCTACTTTCTTAAGTCAAACTTCTCTTCATTTTTATTAATAATTTGCATTTCTTCCAGGTTTTGACCGAATTGTTCTACCCATACCTAATAGCTCTTTGTATATCAGCTATTATGTAGTAAATATTATATATTTTCTTCTATGCATTGCAAATATTTTCCCCAGTATGTTTTTAATCTTTTAGTTTAGTTTTTCATTTCTTTTGTCATACAAAAGCAAGGAGAGAAAGCAAGAAGGCAGGAGAGAAAGAAGGCAGGGAAAGAGAAGAGGGAGGAGCACTATTATTTTACTTTTATTTAGTTGTTCACTTTGGCTGATCCCCCTGGGCCCACAATGTGAACTGGGGTCTTTGGGACATATATGGACTATGGGCCCTTTGGAGGCAGCTGACCAGACCGCTAATCCACCAGGGCGCGCCGGTTTATGGGGTTTTATGGGGTTTTATGGGGTTCAGTCCATTGCTTCCATTTATGGCTTCCGGGTTTTGTGTCTCACTTGGAGAGTGGAAACCCACACAGCCTCTTCTCCCCCAGCACCTCTCCTTGTAGGGCAGATTCAGCTCCAAGCTTAGATCCCTGTCTCCATCCTAAGTACCTCTGCGTTTCTGGACTCTTCTGACTCATGAATCTTCCCCCCCCCCCCTCCCCTTCTGCTGCTGGTACTAAGCGTTTTGAAAAGCACTGCATCTTTCCAGTGTGTTTTGATATCTGGCAGGGCATGTTCTCTTTGATTATTCCTGTTCAGAATATTCTCGGCCTTATTCTTTGTGAGCTTAGACTTTCTGGTCAGGCTCCCAACAAGCACTGGCGAGCAGCTGGCGCTGAACAAACACTCAGGTGAATATTATGGAGTTGATCAGACACTATTTTCTTGAAATGAAAAAATCTGGACATTTTAATGATAGTTTGGAGACCTGGCATTTGAGACTGAGGTCAGGAAAATAACCATATTGCCAGGGCCTGCTGTTTGTGAGCATTTTGGTTTGTTGCTGAGCCCAAGTTCCGCTGAGTGCTCCAGTGCCTGCTCCACCCCATGCAAATCACCACTCTGGGGAATTCAAATGTCTCCTGGTGAGATGGAAGCTAGCAGATGTTCTCACTGTGAGACACGGAGCACAATTCCCCTGGTCCCTGGTGTCCCCCCACCCCACCCCTTCCAGGTCTCCACCCACCCAGATTCCGCCTTTCGGGGCCAGAGACCTGGCAGAGTTCTGCTGTCGTGTCAGACTCGTGTCAGACTCGGGCCCAATGTCTGGGCAGCTTCCCATGAGCCAAAGAGTAGCCTCAGTTTCCACAACTGACTTTAAAAATCACTTTAAGCATTTTCAAGGGTACAATTCAGGGGCATTAGACACATTCAGCGTTGTGCAGCCAACCCCTCCATCCATCTTCAGAACTTTTCCCTCTTTCCAAATAGAAACTGTCTTTATTAAACACTAACTCCCGTTTCCCCTTCCCCGCGGCCCCTGACACCACCCCTCTACTTTCCATCTCTGTGTACCTGAGGACTCTAGGTACCTCAGATAAGTGGAATCATACAGTATTTGTCTTTTGTGTCTGGCTTTATTCATTTAGCATGATGTCCTCAAGATTCATCCATGTTGTTGGATGTATCAGAATTTCCTCTTTCCCTTCCCCACTGCGGCCCTCTCTACAGGGTGGGTTTTGTCCCTGAGACCCTGTATCACAGAGGACCCAGAGCTGACTAAATGTCTCTCCTCACTCCTCTAGAATGTTCTTCCCCTCTCCTTCCATCATAAGGAAGCATCTTTTCTCTGAAAAACATGCTTCCAATGATGCCCCATCTTCCTTTTCCCATTGCCATCACCTACTTATCTGCCAGCTCTCTGCCACCTCCCTGGAAGGCTTCCAACATGGACACTCCACACACTGTCCTTCCCTTACCAAGTGCTCCTGTCACCATTCTCAGTCCCTCTTGCCTCTACTTCCCAGCCTCCTGGTTCACACTCTCCCCTCTGGCCACTTGAACTCCCTCACACTGGTCACCCGGCCTTAGTGTCACTCCCAGTAACTGCAGCATCACCGGAATTATTATCCTATATTATCCTGCTACTCAGTTTTCCTAGAGGGATGTAACAAAGGCATTGCAAACCTGACTCCTGATCCCCCCAGTCACCCTCAGTTCAGGAATTGGCACCAACAGTTCAGGAATTGGCACCAAAATTCCTCATATGCTCCGCTTTCACCCAGGATTCTCCATGATTCCTCCTTCTTTCACTCTCCACATTCAGTGATGGATATGATGGCTTTACTCGAAATCTACTCAGATGCTGCCCACTTCTATCCTCTTTCCCACTATTATTCTAAGCTCCCCCATCTCTCACTTGAACTATTTATCAGGCTTGATTTTATCAACTTTGTTTTATTTTTCTTTTTATACTCTCATCCCTCTACAATCACTTCTCTGCGTGGCTTTCCAAAGAGATTGTTTAGAAATGTAAATGACATGTGTCCTGGTGAAGTAGCAGTTACCTCCACCATCTATAGGCGAGCACGGTCCACATACATCCCAAGGACTCAGGTTCAATTCTCAGGCCAGGCAGCAAAAACAAACAAAACGAACAAGTAATTAAAAATAAGATAAAATGCTTTTTCCTCCTCTCCTGTCTTCCTGCCTACTCATCTTCATTCCTGCCTTTACCCTTCCTTTAATAAATAAAATAAAATAGAAAATAAAGATGTAAATTAGATCATGTTCATAACCTTCCAATTATATTTTTTAAGTCCTGGATTGGGGTCCTGGACTGGGGAGAACAGTCAAAATGTACAACTAAATAAAAGGAGAGCTCTTTCCTCCTCTCTTCCTGCCTGCCTACTCACCTTTATTTTGACCTGTACCTTTCCTTACAAAACTAAACAAACAAACAAACAAACAAGCGATTACCGTTCTGGAAGAAAACACTGGTGCGCTTCTCTATAACTTGGAAGGGGGAATTTATTTCTAGCTTTGACTTAACGTTTAAAGGCATAAAAGAAAAGATTTAAAAAAAACAAACCCCAGAACTGCTTCATAGCAAAGACAAACCACCACCATGAGCAGAGATAACTAGTCAGCTAGAAGAGGTGTTTTCATCTCAAATCACAGTCATCAACTTTCTAATGCACCCAAAGCTCCAAAATGTCTAAATGCTCAGTAAGAAATCTGGGCAAAGCAAACTGAAAGGAAATTCACAGAGACAGGAACACAAATAGCATGTTATTCTTGTGCATAACAAATACAAATTAAAAACAAATTCAGACACCACTTCTCACCTATCAGATGAAAAAACCCACAGATATGATAACATGCTCTGTGGGCCAAGCTGTGGAGAGACATCCACATACCTCACTGATGTGAGAACAAGTGAGTCCAAATCCTAACAAACTGCCTTTGGCAGTGTCTATCCAAAGCACAAATGCATGCATCCTTTGACCTAGCAATTATGTGTTTGAAAGTATACAGATGACCCTGTCTCTGCACATATACATTAATAATCAGAGCACTGTTCAGCACTATTCACAATAGCCAAGGTAAGGAAACAACCTAAATGTCCACTGATGGATGAATGGATAAAGAAGATGTGGTGTATGTTGTCAGTGGAATACTACTCAGTCACCAAAATGACGAAATCCTATTACTTCCAACAATACGGATGGACCTGAGAGTATAATGCTAAGTGAAATAAGTCACATGGAGAAAGACAAATGTGTATGATTTCACTTATACTGAACAAATCAAATGAATAAACAAAGCAACAAATTCTTAGAAACAACAGATTGGCAGTTACTAGAGGAGAAAGGTTGGGGTTGATGAAATGGTTGCAAAGGGGCGCAGTTGCACGGTGCTGGATGGAAACTAGACTTTCGGTGGTGATCATGATGTAGTCTTAATAGATGTTGAAGTATGATTATATATGCTGGAAACAGATAATGTTACCTCAATAAAAATTTACTTTAAAAAATTATGGCACTATAATTGCAAAAGACTGGAGATAGCGCCAATTTGCATTGACATAGGAATGACCCTATGTCTCAGTTTGCTTGGGAGAGTTTGCTCCAGCATAATTAATGAGACTTTCCCCCGTCCCCACCCCACTTTCACTCTCAAAAGTGTCCTGGTTTAGATGACAGATCATATGGCCACTATATTCCCCCATACAATGGAAGCAGAAACAAAGGATGAGAATGTTCTCTATATATTGACATATTGCCAAGGGAAAAGAAACAAAAATATGCAGAATAGTGTACATAACATGCTAGTTTCTGGTTAAAAAGACGGGGAGGATGCACTAATATTCATATTGGCTTATATATGCATAAGATACTCTGAAATGATACACAAAATAACTGATGATATAGTTACTGTTGTGCATATGTAGAGGAGGGAAGTGGAGGCTGAATGGATGGGAGACTTTTCACTGTATATCTTTTCATAACACTTTACTCTTGAGCCAAGTAAAAATAAATTTGAACTTATTCAAAGACTTAAACTATAAGATAAAAAGGCATTAAGTTTTCACCAGGATTTCTAGATGCTATACAGTCTTGCTTCTTCCCTTACTTTCAGTACAAGAACTGCAATTTTTAGCTTCACTGTGGTCACCTGTAAACTGCATTTCCCAGCATCCCCTGCAGCTAAGTGTAGCCATGAGACTAAGTTCTTTGACCAAAGAAACATAGATGAAAATGTTATATGGCTCTTCTAGGAAGACTTACAAGGGACACACCACTCATTCACTCTTCCTCTATCCTGTCACCTGGAACACGGTGGTGATGACTGGACTTTGGTAACCAGATTAGAATTTGAGGGCAAATGTCACTCTCTCAGGGATATCAGAGCTGAAAGGTAATGAGTCCCCAAAGATTGTGTGAGCCCAACAATCCATTCTTGATGTGATGCCAAGAGATTTTAATTTTCTTTGTACCTTTCAGTATTTTCTGCATTGAACATGTATTTTGCTTTGATTATTTATTTATTTATTTTAGAGGAGGAAGAAGCATGTGAAAGAAAGAACGGAGGAAGAAGCATCTTTATTTTTTCACCCTGGCCCCAGGTCACAAACCCAGGTCCTTGGACACATGCCAGTGTCCCAGATACCTGAGCCACATGGGCACATCCCTGGACATATATTTTAATAACAGCTGACACTTTAACAATGACATTTACACGATTAGAAGAAACGGATCTTCCAGCTTCTGGTTCTGTGGTAAGAGAATTTCAGTTTCAGAGATGGTGAGGAGGAGCAGGTGATGGAGGAAGGGGGTAACATCTCTCAAAGTCACTCACAGTGGCCCTTTTCTGGCAGCAGAGACTTAGCTGCTACAAGACAGACTTAGAGACTCCAGGTGGAGGGAAAGTTGTCTGTTGCTTTAAACTGTAAATGGAATCTAGAAGATGCTTGGAGCTGGGTCTGATCCAGGTTTGCCAAATCTCCAGGCTCCAGTTGTCTGCTCTCTGCTGGGAAACGTTTCTATTGTCAGCAGACTGTCTGCAGCTGAGGAGAAATCCTCCATGGCCTGGGGACACGGACAATGAAATTCATGAGGGCTCCTGACTTGCTTAGCCTGGGGGGACTGGAAGGCCAGCAAATGTTCTTGGAATTCAAAGTTGATTTCCTACATTGCCATGTACAAACAATTCTAGAGAAAGATACCTTCCAGAGGAGGCTGAAAGGGACTCTGGAGAGGCTGGCTACCACAGCCTTACCTGACTTTCCCTTCCCACATGCCCTCAGCTACACATCTGTGATTCATCCTTTGGGCCCTACTGGTGTCTCTCCAGCTGAGCTCACATTCCCTACTTCCTGCCTGCTGGCTCTCAAAACCACAGGGCATATCCCTGTGATGGTGCCATGCGCTTTCCTGGAATGCTGATTTTATTCAAAGATTTTTTTGGAGGAAGGGAATCATTTTTATATTCAACTATCCCCAACAGGTCGTAAAGGGAATATGGAATTCTAAACATTTTTAAGACTTCAAATAAAAAGTTAAACCTTGGTGCACCCTGGTGGCTTAGGGGTTGAGTATAGTCTATACACATCCCAAGGCCCCACGTTTGTGTCCTGGGTCTGGTGGGAACAACAGAGATGAAAAAGTAAATTAAAAATGACAACAACAAAAAAAACCCCACTTCTTCCTTCTCTCTCTTCCTGTCTGCCTGCCTCAGTTCGCCGTCATTCCTGCCTGCACCGTTACTTAAAAAAAAAAAAAAAAAAAAAAGGTAAGCCTTCAGAGGTAGAGGAAAGGGAACACTTTTACACAGTTGGTGGGAGTGTAAATTGGTGCTACCCTTATGGAAAGCAGTAAGGAGAGTCCTCAAAGTTGCAAATGGAAATCCCATAAGATCCCCTCATTGCGCTTCTGGGTATTTACCCAATTGACACAAAATCATTCATTTGCAGAGATATATGCACCCTCATGTTTATTGCAGCGCAATTCACAATAGCCAAGAACTGGAAACTAAGTGTCCATTTGTCAGATGAATGGATGAAGATGTAGTACATATATACACAATAGAAAACTGCACAGCCCCAAGAAAAAGTAAAATCCTGTCATTTGTGACAATATGAATGGATCTAGAGTGGATTATGCTGAGTGAAATAACCATATTTTACTGTGTATAATGCACACACTTTTTGCCCACATTTATGTGGGAAAAATAAGAATGCACATTATACTGGGGTGATACTAATTTCACATCTATATGACTTTTTCATTCTTTTATCTATGCTTATGAATGAAAAGTGTAACTCTAGGTGGACCTTGGTGGAGTAGTGGTTGGGTCAGACTCCTCCAAAGGAGCCCAAATCACATACCCCTGGGTTCGAGTCCTAGGTCTGGGGGGAAACAACCAGTCTGAACTCAATAAAAATAAACTGATGGTTCTTCCTCCTCTCTTTCCCTGCCTGCTTGTACACTAGCCTTCATTCATTCCTGCCTGCGCCTTTCTTTTAAAAAAAAAGTGTAACTCTAGAAATCAATAATGATATCCACATGCAAAATGGTACCGGGGAATACAATAATTGGTGTTGAATTTAAAAGGAACTTGCAAAGGAAGAAATTTTGGCCAACAATTCAAGGAAATGAAACGAAGAGTGATGTATTGTTATCCACAGAGTGACTGACTTGATTAAGACAGGTGATGCTGACTTTACATTTCTCTTCCCGCACTTTAGGGAGAAGCGAGTAATCTAGCTGAGATTTTTACAAAAATACGGACACGGCAAGCTTTAAGCTAACAGTTATTAAATATGATAAAGAGCATGGCCACACAGTTGTGAGAGACGCTTTGGACCGCCTCCCATAGAGGGTCATCAGACTGTGAAGACACCGGGAAGAAAAGCTTCTAGTACCTTGCATTTGTTCTTATGCTTTGTAATTATTTGTTACATAAAATTTCTTGTACCATAATATGTTAAAAATAAATGCTAAAATTCCTTTATAATACAAAAAGCAAGTACAGAAATACGAAAAAATAAAGCTGAATTAAAACAAAAGATTTCTTTCCTGAAAGTTTGGGCTAAAAACATTGTGTTTTTGTGTTTTGTGCTAAAAACTGTGTGCATTATACACAGCAAAATACAGTAGGTCCGAAGAAAGCCAAATACTGGCTGATCTCACTCATACGTGAACTATAAAGAAACAAAGCGAAGGAACAGACTCAACAGAAGCCTCCCCTTGGACATTAGTAACAGAACCGAGGTTACCAGCAGGGAGTGGAGCGGGCGGTGGGGCATGTGTCGGTGGCGACAATGGACAGCGGCGGACGGATTTTTGGTAGTTTGGCGGTAGGCAGGTGTGGTGTCATGTACCAGAGGAAAGGGTTCATATCATTTTGTAAAGCAAAACTACCTCAATAAATACTAATTTAATTTTTAAAATAATTTCCAAACATTAAATATTAAAAATAAATTAATAATATTAAAATGAAAATATATTATTAATACTAAAATATAAATTAAAAATAAAAATATTAAATCCCCAGAAAGAATAAATTCGTTCATTAAAAATATAAGCCTTCAAAGTGTTGGAGAGGGTGTGGAGAAAAAGGGACTCTCCTACACTGTTGGTGGGAATGTAAATTAGTGCAACCTCTTCGGAGAACTGTGGAGAATTCCTCAAAAAAATAAAAACAGATCTACCATTCAACCCAGCAATCCCACTTCTACACACATACCCAAAGAATATAAAAACACTAATTAGAAAAATCTATCCTCCTCTGTGTTCATAGCTGCACAATTCACAACAGCCGAGACATGGAAGCAACCTAAATGCCTGTCCACAGATGACTGAATAAAGAAGCTGTGGTGTATGTACTCCATGGAATTCTATGTGGCTGTTTAAATAGGTGAAATTGTGCCCTTTGCAACAACCTGGGTGGAACTGCAGGTGATCATGCTAAGTGAAATAAACCAGAATGAAAAAGAGAAATACAGGATAGGTTCACGCATAGGAGAATACAAAGAAGCAAAATCTCAAGGTAATTCCCAGGATGAAAGATTGTGGTTACCAGTGGAGCTGAGGGTGGAGGGAACAAGGGAAGTAAAGAGTTAACAAGGTGGCAGTGAGGTGACTAGAACTCTGGTGGAGGTGTGAAATGCACATAGAGGTAACATTCAGTGTGCTGAAAAGCACACAGTAATGCAAACAAAATAAACTGTATACACACACACATATATATATTTACAGCTAATCTTTCAAAATAAAGCCTGCGGTGCAGTCAAAAACTACCTCCTAAAACCCCTGAGGTGTGGTTTGGATGCACTGGTCCAGGGGAAAAGGTTAAAAACTCTGACTTAAAGTATTTCAAGCTCATACCAAATTGAAACTATTCCTGGAATTATAATATAACAGGTCCTGTCTAGACAAATTCACCAGTGCTTCATGAAGAAAGTTATTTATGAAAGGTATTTGGAGAAAGTCGGTCTTTCCCGTCCCATACATCTGACTAAGGGCCAGCTAGCGTCCTCTTACTCCCGCATCACCCCACGTGGTGACCAACATCCGGCCCAGGCCTCTTCCCTACCCCTGCCTCAATCCCAAAGCAAACTCCCCCAACCCACATCTCCACTGCAATACCTGCTGGTCACTTAGTGATCTTGAGACTCCAACCCCGCTAATGTGCCTGCCAGTGGGCTCCCAGGCACCCAGTCATGCTGAAAAGGTGATGTCAGGACATAGCATCAGACCCAAGAGACAGGTGCCTGCTCTGGGACAGCCTATAGTCTCTGAGGGGCAGGGACACACATTAAGCCTGAAATGATACCCAGGCTAGGTGGGTTTATATCTGAAAATGGCCTCGGAGCAAAAGTCAAGATATACTTATCTGAAATTCAAACTTATTTTATCCAGTGACCCCACTTGGCCTAGAGACCAGTCATTCCCGGGTCTTGACTGGTGGACTGACAAGAGGAATTCTTTTGAGAGCCTGGCAGCCCGGAAGTACCCTAGGCCTCCAGTCTCCACTGTCAGAGTATGTGACTGTGCACTAGGAGGCTGGGACTCAGGGTCCCCACCAGAGGAGAGGTTTAAGCTAAGACCTTTAAGAGGCCTGAAGTGGAGAAGGAAACTCAGGAGAGTGGAGGCGCTGGAGCCCATGAGGGGGTGCTTGCTTCCCCGGAGAAGAGTGGGGGCTGCGTGGAGGGGTGGCATGGGAGAGGCAGAGCTGGGCTACGAGTAAGGGCCAACCACTGGCTGTGACAAGTAAAGGACATAGGTGGAGTAGGGGTGCAAGTGTTAGAGTGGAGGGGACCAAGACGCAGTGACAGTAGCTCATACCACATCTGAGCAGACATCCCTCTCCTGGACTCCAGGAGGAAGAGCTGGAAAAGGTTACTTGCAAAGAACAGAGGGTAACACCTTGGATGAAAGCCAGAGCCCACCCACATCCCAAGTGCTGCTTTTTTTCCAATTCCTATGGGAAAGAGCAAGGCAATCCCCAAGTAAGGGCACACCCTTGCTAGCACTGGCCTCTGGACAAGGTGGTCGGGGAAATGGAGATCCCTTGTTTGCAGTCAAAGCCTGGCCAACACAGTAGGTTGACTGAGCAGGCTCCTCTGTTAGGACGGAGCCTCCAGACAGCCAGAAGACTGACAGCTGAGCACTCGAAGTAGAGAAAAAGCACTTCATCGTGCCGGTGCTGGCCCAGGGGTATTGTTACCCAAAGCTGAGCTATGGAGGATCTAGGGGAGGAGCTCCTTTTATACTCTGAGGTAGAGATTCACCTCTTTGGATACATGTGGTTTCTACTGGCAACTCCTACCACTTATGTACAGCTGCAGAGTAGGGAGGGATGCTTGTGTGTTCTTGGACATAGCTACAGCCTCTGTAGTAACATGGAAAATTCCTGGCAGACTAACTTTTGCACTGGGGTCAGGGAAAAGGTCTTCTACCACCCCTCCAGCTGTCACCAGCTCAGGCTCTGGCCTCCCTTGTGGGACGAGTCATTTCACAGCTGGCACCCGGGCACCACTTACAGGGCATCTCACTCCCCATCTGCAGGGTCGGGTTTGGCCTGGCCAGAAGGCGCGGTTGCTGCTGTGGCTGAGCACACAGATCCGGTCTCACCACTTAGCCAGGCCACGTGTATGAGTGGGAGGCAGGTCGCTTGGCTCCTGGGGGTCCCTCTGAGAGTGGGTCCAGCTCCTGGGCAGAGGCGAGGGTACAGGACTTTTCCTAGGCAGGTTCAAGGGGCCTCTCAGACATGGCTGCTGTTCCTGCTGTGCACTTACCCTTTTCCCGCAGCCAGCTCCGCTGGAAGCCTGAGGGGACACACCGCCCTGCGCCTGAAGACGCCCGAAGTGCCGCAGACAGGTACCACTGTGCCCCGCCCCTCACCCCCCGAGTGCCGCTTCTTGAGGAAAACACATGCACTGATCGTAGCATGTCACCTTAGCCGGCACCACTGTTACTCAGTGTCTCCCGGTATTTCAAGCTCACAGAACCCCACTGTAGTTCAGGTGTGGGGCGCCCTCGCGAGGGCGGGTGGGTGGACCTGCCAGTCCCAGCAGATATCCTTTCCCTTTTGCCAGAGACTGGTTGTCTGTGGTCACGCGACACCATCTTGCCCAGTGGCAAGGCCCATTCTCGAAAAGGATTTTTTTTTTCACTTGCCTCCTGTGGCTAGGATGCATTTGATATTGCTGGACTTTTCCTAACCTTCACCGGACTGTAATTATTTGTTGTTTAGAAAAGAAAACATGGCATACACATTAATAGCATCATCTCATCCACTTATCCTTCACAAGAGGAAGGCAGATAGTGACAATAATTTTTACTTTGCCTTCTCCAAACTGAGTTGTTATGGGCAAGCTACTTCTTTCGGTGTCTCAGTTTCCTTATCTGTGAAATGGCCTATTTGCCTCATTCAATGGTACTCCAAGCCATTCAAAGGAGGGACTTGCTTAGCCCCTTGCACAAGGCTGGGCTGGTGTAGGAGAATTCTAGTTTGCAGCCCATGGACATGCCAGCACACGGCCCACCCTGGTCACCACTGTCTTGGGAGGAAGATCACGCTAGTCTGCAAGAAACTTGGCTTATTCCAGAGAGGGGTGGCCATTTTCAGTACCACACGACTCCCACTCCCGCCATCGGGCACCCGAACCAAGGGTAGCGAACCACTGGCTGTGAAAGTCTCTGTATGGAAAACGGTGCCCAAACAGGCAGGATGGGGAGCTTCACTGGCAGCCCAGTCTGATTATTCCGCTTGGTAATATAACTAGGAAATGTAGAAAGATTCCATTTGTTGATGATGGGAGGACATAGAAATGACTGTGGTGGTTAGAATAATGGCCCCCAAGTATGTCCAACCCTAGTCCCTGGAACCTGTGAATATTTTACTTTACATGGCAAGAGAGACTGCGGATGGGATTAAGGATGTGGGCCTGAAGATGGAGATATTGGATCTGTCTGTTCACACAGGTCTTTACATCAGAGAACTCTTCTCTGCAGACACGGGTAAGTAACATTGCTGCCTTTGAAGATGGAGGAAAGGGCTATGAATCAAAGAATGTGGGTGACCTCAAGAATATGACAAAGGCAAGGAAATGCTTTCTCCCCTAGAGACTCAAGAAAGGAATGCTGGTGTGTCCCTGGTGGGGTAGTGATTATATCAGTATCCTCTGAAGGAGGGCTGACCACATAACACCTCAAAGACTGAGGTCCACATCCCAGATTCATGGAGAACAACTAATGTGAACAGCTAAATAAAATAAAATGATGAAATGTTTCTTCCTCCTCTCTCTCCCTGCCTGTCTGCTGACCTTCATTCCTACCTGAACCTTTCCGTAAAAAACGAAAGAAAGAAAAGGAGTGCTGCCCTACTGACACCTTGACTTCAGCCCAGTGAGACCCATTTTGGATTTCTGACTTAAAGAGCTGTAAGAAAATGCATTTTGTGTTGTTTGAAGCCACTAATTTATTTGTAACAGTTGTCATAGGAGACTGATTATAATGTAGCAAAGGCATGTTAGGAAAAAGCCCCAGAAGGACCCTTTACCTTACCTTAAAGGGGGTGGGGGGCAAAAGATAAATGTTTCTTTGGGCACCAAAACACCTGAACTCTGAGCATCATAGGAAGAATTTGGCTTGCAGTTAAAAGCCATATTGTACCTTAAGCAGACAAACAAATACAGCTTTAAACACAGACATCACACTGTATTGCGAGACATTCACACAGTGAGTGGCCCATAGGAACTGAGGCTGTCAAAGGAATAACACACAAACCCTCATGCGTCCTCTGGGGCCCTTGACGACTGATTGGAATGGTCGGTGACAACAGTAACACTTTAAAAAAAAACCAAAAAACTTTGTTTGCTAAAAATATTGGTGGTTGACTTTGTGGGAGTTAAATGTGTTTGAAATGCCTGTCCAGCTGTGGCTTGTCTTCCTCTGTTATGAGCCTCGAGTGCCTAGGACAGTCTGATGGCTCTGTTCCTGGAAACCGAAGAGCCCAGCGAGGTCCTCCTGGCCAGGAACAAGGTCTGACAAGGTCTGACACTCTCTTGGTCCTGCTCCTGGATGTGTCTCTTTTAAGGACAAGGCAATGTCTCAGTCAGATGTGTCTTCTGTGATCAGACCTTTTCTTTTTCCTTTTTTCTTCAATAGTAATATTCACTATCTTAGTTCGCACTGCTATATTCATTTTAGGATATTGAAACTGCATCTCAGTCTGTATTTCTCACCATACCCCCCACCAGAGTTCTAGTGTCCTTCGCCCCTCCCTTTCCCCCTCTTTCCTGGCCCCTTCCCACCCACTGCTCACACCCGACCCTGCCACAGTCATCGTCTCGTGTCCTGTGAGTTTTTCTTGGGGTTTATCTGTTTGTTTCATTTCATTATATTCCAAATATGAGTGAAGCCACCCTGAATTTCTTTTTCTTTCTGATTTACTTAACCTAACACGATCCTTCCCAGTTCCATTCACATTGTTGCAAAGGGCACAATTAGGCTTGTCTTGGCTCTTGTGAACTGTGCTGCTATGAACACAGGGCTGCAGACAATTTTCCTGATTAGAGATTTTGTATCCTCTGGGTATAGGCCTAGGAGTGAGACTGATGGATCCACTGCTAGATCCATCTCCATTTGTTTGAGGAATCTCCACACTGTTTTCCAGACAGGTTGCACCAATTTGCATTCCCACCAACAGGGTAGGAGGGTTCCTTTTTCTCCACACCCCCTCCAACACCTGCTGTTTGCAGCCTTTTTGATATAAACCATTCTCACTGATACGAAGTGGTATCTCATGGTAGTTTTAATCTGCATTTCGCTAAAGATGAGTGATGTGGAACCTTTTATCAGATGTTTGTAGGTCATCTGTGTCTTCTTTAAATAGGTATCTATTCAGTTCTTTTGCCCATTTTTTTGAGTGGGTCTTTTACCTTCTTATTGCTAAAGTGTATGCGCTCTTTATATATATCTGGAGGTTAAGCTCTTATGTTGTATGACTATCCTAATTCTGTAGGTTGTCTTTTGTTTTAGAGATGATTTCTTTTGCTGTGCAGAAGGTTTCAGTTCGATTTAGTACCAACTGCTTAGTTTCACTTTGGCCTCTTTGCCATAGTTGTTCCTTCCCCAAAGATCTCTTTGAGATGGAGGTCATGGAGTGTTTTCTCCACAGTTTCTTCTAATTATTTAGGATCAGACTTTTTCAAAAGGTGGTCAAGCCTTCTGAGGTCACGTGCAGCAGTTAAGAAAATGTGTGGTTAAGTTTTCCCATGTTCCATTCTCCTGTTTTGCTTCATTTTTCTGATAAGAGAGTAATGATATGGTTTAAGGAGTGGTATAAATAGTATCCCAGATGGACAAGTGGAAGGGGCGATGGGACTCTGGCTAACACTACAACATGTCCAGGTCACATATTTTTATGGCCTCCTTTTCATAATTCAGGGGAGGATCTCAGTGAGGTTTTAGCAGGGAAGATGAGTTTAAATGAATGTAGAGCTTTGAAGGCTGAGATTGTGCTGGGAAACATTTTATTTATGGTGATGAAAGTAATGTTAGCAAAGAAAGCAGGAAAAATGATGGTCTTCAAGTGACTGGGTTTCAAGTTCCTCCCCAGGGGTCTTTCCCATAGTCCTGGGATTTTTTCCATAAAGCTGGAAAACGCTGGAGATGACTGTTCACAGGGCTGACTGCAGCACTGGAGCAGGCAGGATGCGGAGGCATCTATTCCCCAGGGTTTGATGAGGAATTCCGTGTTGGAATGAGAGTTTGTGGAGGCTGGGATAACTGAAAATGATGTATCTGGCAATGATATGCAAAGGGTTAAGGCATCTTGAACAAATAAGTATGTGGCTGTGCCTTTGGAGAGCTGAGTGAAGATGGTCACAAGGAGCCAGAGAAGCATCTAGAGTACTCAGAGTGGGACCTGCTGAGCACCACTGGGGTCCAGGACTGGCTCAGGCCCGATGTGGGAGTCCCCAGTCCTCTGTGGGAGCAGAGTCACTGACTCCAGAAAATGTGGTAACAGACGCCCCCTGAGCACTCTGAAGCAGGCATTGTTGGGAGCCTCTTACCTGAACCTGACTCAATACATATGGACTAAGACGATGCATAGTGCAGGATGCCCAGGGATGAGCTTCTCTCAGAGGGCTCACAGCCCACAGAACAGAAACTTCCCTCATGGGCCCCAATGACAGACTATGAAATGGATCAATCGGAAGTGCTGGGACCCTGGCCCTTCACCAAATTTCTGTGAGTGTGATTGTGTGTACTGATTTGCTGAAGATGGCTGCCGGTTAGCAAATGTTAAACTTGTATCTCGTAGTGCCCGGGTGGAATAGCAGTTGAGTCAGCCACCTCTGAAGGAGCATAATCCACGTATACATCCCAAGGACTGGGGTTTTGAGTCCTGGGTCCAGGAGGAACAACCAATGTGAACAACTAAACAAAAATACAGTGTTTTCTTCCTTTTCTCTCTTCCTGCCTATTAGCCTTCATTCCTGCCTACACCTTTCCTTTAAAAACGGACAAAAAAACTCTCCTGGGCAGTTTCTCCTGTCACCTGAGTGACAAAGGAAAGTGAACAGTGGCTGCTGTCTTGGCTTGGCACGTGGTAAGCCCTTATTAGAGACCACTGTTCTGAGGTGGAGAGGCCCTCTGGAGAAAAAAGGGAGCTAACAGTGACTTCCATGGGAGGAGGAAGAAGTGACATTCTAGGAAGGGACGCCTCCTTTTTCCTCCTCTTTGGGCAGGACTGGTCCCCTAGACAGCAGTTAATGATGGTCTTAAGAGTGATTTCTGAAGAGCCACACATCACCTGCTGAACCAGTATGTAGACTACCGTCCCCTATCCATTATAGCTCATATTTGCTCTGGTTCCTCAATCATACAATCACCTGACTAGCTTGACTTCTGGAATCTCCGTCAGCAGCCAACTATAGTATACACGAGTGAGGCAGTCGGTGACGCAGGCTCCTGGCATGAAAACATCTGCACAGCTCTCCTGCATCCTGTGTAGGCCCTGAAGGGGGGCTTTCATAAGAGACTGAGGTCACAGCAAGAGGACTATGAATAGGAGTCACTGGGACCCCTGTCCTTTTCAGTAGCTTCTGGTGACTCCACAAAGACCATAGCCCAACAAGGAATAGGGACAAGAAGACAGAGGTTTGAAAATAGAATGTGTTTGGCACTTTGGGGAAATATTAAAGACAAGTATCATTGAGGAAATTCATAACCAGACAAACAAAATATATTTATTAGAAATATTACAGTCATACATCATACTTTCATGTTAATAGTTCGATACATCTATGTTGGCATGTCAAATTCCTGACAATGCTTGGTACAATCTGGGTGCTCTTTGCAGAAATGAGGCCACAGATGTATCAACTGCATTCAACTAATGTAGTTAAAATTAGTGAGCTATTCAAGTTGTTATAGATTTAGCCAAACTCTAACCTTGGTCAGAGAAGTGAACCATCCAGTGAACTTGGACAAATATTAAAAATAACTTTTTAAAAAAGTTTGTTAGATTATATCCTTTACTGCCTGGCATTGGTAGCTCATCTCAAAATGGCACTCGAGCTTTGAGGAGGGAAGAACTATTGCTGGGTTTGGCAAAAGGGCTTGTATTTAACGGACCTGTATGTGCACTTATCACTGAAATGCCCGTCTGCCCCCAAGCTGCAGTTGGGGTGAGGACAAAGGATAAGACAGAGTTTCTGGGGCAGGGGAGACCGCCCTGCAGACTCCTCACTGGCAGGTGGCTAGTCACTTTGGGAAGTGTGTGCTGTCTAACACCTACATTTGCATCTGCTTTGGATGCTCTCAACAAAAGCTGCAAGACAGTAAGGGAGTGAAGAACAAAGCAAAGATGAACATGGTTTTGGAGTGAGAGGGGTCAGAACCTGAGGGTGTGACTTTGCCCAGTTCCTCAGAATGTCAACTTAGTGGGGTAGGGGCGACGGCACTGTCACCAGTCAAGCGCAGTTCAAGTCTACGACACAATTTGCAATGCAGGGAATCACGAATTTCTTTCCATCTTAAAACAATCCCTCCTGTCTTCTGAGTCTTGTACTTTGTATCTTTCTTTTATATAAAAATTATCTATTAATGCATGCCCTGCTGGCCGAGTGGGCAAGGCCACCGGCCACAGTGCACACACATCCCAAGGACTCAGGTTGAGACCCAGGGTCGCGGCAGTGGGGAAACAACCAAGATGAACTAAAGGCAATCATAAATACATACTCCTTCCTCCTCGCTCTTCTGCCTTCTTGCCTACTCCCATTCATTCCTGCCAGCAACTTTCCTTTAAAAAAACCCTCAAACCCCAAACCCCCCAAAATCCAACTCAGCAGAACCACCAGATAATTTTAAATGGCTAAGTACTGGAAAAAGACACATGGGAAGAAAGATGAATATAATAGCTTCTAAAACTCCAGGACAGAAAACTGGGAGTGACATCATTTGTAACCCTACCATGTTTTTTTCAACTCATCCACTGTCCACATTCACCTTCAGTGTGCTCTGAGCTCTGCAGTGAAAAACAAATCTAAACACCTCATCCTGCAATCTAGCCTGGGTCGCGAGCTTCCTCCCAGGCGGCGCTAGCAGGGCAAGTGCCACATCCGGCTGCTTTCCTTCTCCCCCAGGACCGAGGGCCCACCTGCCCCACAATTCCACCTGTATCTCTGTTAGCGGAACACACACTTCCTCTTCATGCCCACTGGCAGAGAAACTGTAAGCATGGACTTTCCTTCAACTATAAAAATGAACAGCACACGACCTTTCTTTCATTTGCAATTTCTTTCCTTCTCTTTAAACTAAGGAGAGCAGGACTCGGGGTGGAGGAAGGGCATGGGTAAGGCCACCACTGCAGTCTGCTGGGCCTGGAGCTCATTCTGAGTCATCTCCGGTAATCACTGAAAACAGGTGCCCGTAATGCTCCACACCCACTCCAGCTCCAAGACCTCATGGTGTCTCCCACGCAGAACCCTGCAGTGATCTCGGACTAACACAACCAGCAACTCATCCTGCTCCTAGGAGATGACCCCCTCCCTGGCCGCTGCGACGGTGAGCAGGGCGGAAGCGTCCATCAAGAAAATGGTATTAATTCATCAACAAAAGACAGATACATGAAGCAATTTATGTAAGAACTTCCATTTGGATAAGTTCCTCAAGAAGGGGCAAGTCAAATCTATTCTGTGCTTCCAGTTTCCATGGGAAAAGGGCGAGTAATCACCCCACCACTCTGCAGGGCTCCTGCTCCCAGACGGCCCTGGGGACGGTGGCAGTCTATCCTCCTTACGGGTCTCAGGGGAACATAGAAGAGATGCACAGAATATACCCTGGTCCCATTCCAGACACCCTGACTCAAATGATGGGGTGGCCAGGGGCATCTGACAAGCTCCCAGGAGATTTGGAGAAGCACACATGTAAGAAAGAGGGATGGACTGGCCTGCAGAGGCCGGCTGCCACCTCCACAGAGGGGACCTGGAGACAGGGCTGAGCCAGGACCAGGACAGGGTCCAGACCACCACTTCAGGCCTGAAGTCTGACAAGGGCGCAGACCGCCTGTCAGAGATGTACTCGAAGTAATGGCGGTACTCATGTAACTCACAGTGGCCTATAGCAAGGAGGGCCTTGTGTCACAGGGGCACACTCACCTATGTCACAGCAGCAGCGTGACTGTGGACAAGCTTACCTCAAATTTACCTACATGCAGCACACCCACCTGTGAGGTAATGCATTTATTTGCCCAACAGGAAGATCAAAGAGCCGCCAGGTTGGTGTCTACACCGAGCACTTCTGCTCTGTGAGGGGCCTTCCTGCCACTGAGGGCCGGAGAGAGTGGAGAATCTGCATTTTCGTGCTTGATGATGGGGGAGACCTCTGGGCCCACTCCTAAGGACTTCTTTTTGCCATGCAAATGTAAAAGGCTTCAGAAGTGTTCAAATCTTAAGTGCAGAGTTGAAATATTATTTAAATTTGCTGTCTGCCCAGTATCCCCAGAAATACACACCTCCAGCCTAGCTAACTGTACACATAAATGCAGGCCCCGGCCCTTCCACACAGCTTCTCTGCACGGACATGTGTGTGTGGGTGTGAACGGGTGTGTGTGTGTGTGTGTGTGTGTGCATAAATGGAGGCTGGAGCAGGCCCACAGTGACCCTGCAGCATGGAAGTGACGGCTGAGAGTGGAGGTCCCGTGTGGGATCTGCAAACACAAGCAGCTCATCCCAAGGGGACACTGCAGCCGACAGCCCAGGTGTCTGTGCATGTGAAGACCACATGCATGCTCCACCTTCAGTCTGAAGAATCAAGTCAGTGATAGTGATACCTAAAAATCGCAACCACATTTCAGGTGTTAAATCGTTATCTAGAACGTCAGCATATTTTCCCAAAGGCCGGGAGCGTGTGCTTCCAGGCTGCCTGAAAGCAAATGTTTCCTTGTCTTCTTGTGTCCGTTGGATGCCTTTTTTTGTTTGTTTGAAGGAGAGTAGCAGGTGACAAGGACAAAGTTGTTATAAAGGAAAAAGCCAGGACTTCTAGTAAAAAAAAAAAGGACTGATTTGGAAATCCACTTGTCATGAATCTCAGTGCAGCTGAGGCGTGTAGTCACACAGTCACAGGTGGAGATGTCATCTGGGTGTCGTGGGAATGAGCCTGGCCATGAACTCCTGGGTCTGTAAAGAGGAAAGTCCCATGGAAGAGCACAGCTCCCCCAAATTAGACCCCCAAGAGGGTTTGGGTTTAAAGTAGGTGCCGGTGGAGCATAGTTCTGTTTCTTTTTTGTGTCAGCTGCCTGGAGTGAGACTTCCTTTGACATGCAGACGGCAGGGCCTAAGGAAAGTGACCAGGTGCATCTAGGACAAACTGCAGGTGCTGGGGCTGCTCGAGGATCACGAGGCTCACGTCTCAAAGTACTTGTAGATCTGGGCCACATATTGCATCACGCTCTGCCAGTCCGGCCGGTCTGTGTACAGCATCTCACTGAGCTCCTGCGGGAGAAGGAAAGAGGTCACCAGGGAGCCCACTGACCACAAAGGGGCTCAGATCTACACGGATGGGAGGTGTAGGTGACTGTGGTGGTGTTAAATGTGATCAGTTAAAAAAGTGTCGCTAAGGAGTAGCTCTTGAAAGTTCTCATCACAAGAAAAAATCCTAAGTGTGGTGATGGGTATAACTAAGTATTGTCATCATTTCATGTTATATACATATATCAAATTATTATGCTATACATTAAAGCAGCATTATAGGTCAATTATGTCAGTTTTTTTAAAGTACTTTTTTTCTAATAATCCAGGAGATAGCTTCCCTTTTTAAAATACATGACCTCCTGCCGCTTTCACCTTTTAACAACAGGAAAGCATTAAAAAAAAAAAAAAATTGAAAGAGAGAAAGTCACCCCTGATTCTGTTATAATAAAACGGAACTGAATGATTTCTATTTTTCGAAGTCATACTTGAATATCTGCCTGTGGTCAATGTGGACACACTACCGGGTGCTTGTGTCTTCTCGACACTTCCACACACAAGTTCCCAGATGCTAGGCTGCGTCATTAGTTGTCATTGTAGTGGATGCACATTGTCCAAGGGAACCACCATCCCATTATGGTCAGGACCACATCCCAGTGACTGAGATGTGCTTTTTTCACCATTAAAAACTTAAATGTATCTCTGTAATGGCTGTTTCCTTCTGTTGAATTAGCATCTTGTGATCGGTACCCAAGCATGAGATTATCACAAAGTCTCAAAGCAGTTCAAATGCAACCATTTGTTTTACTAGAATTATGTGGTACCATTTAATGCCACACACTGCCCCCTGCCTCCCCAATTCAGTAGGTAATGAATGTGCCAGGCACCAGTCAAGTTTTCCTGAAATTTGTGCCATGAATGTGCTCAATAATTCATTTTGAGGCTGAATGTGGATTATTTTGTGCTCATAAGAAAACAGTAGGAAAGATGCTGATATAAGGCAGACGCAGAGGTGCACTGGATAAAAAAGGCAACCTTAACACATCTGCTCCTGAGTGCTGACAAAACTAGCTGAGGCCTGTTAACCAGCTAGTCATCCTCTGTTTCAACAACATCTAAATGTATTTTACTGACTGTTCCCTGGTTATGCTAAAAAAAACGATCAGTATCATCATTAATCATAGAAAAGGGGCAGAAAGGAGAGGAACATTTCACAGAGATATTCCTACAACAATTTAAACCAAAGTTTAAACAAATATAAGGCTTATAAAAAGTCTCCCCCTAAAATACTGTAGTTACGGCTGTACACACAGACTGATGCATGAAAAAAGTTAAAATCCTTACATCAGGAGCGTTGTCAACATGACAATACAGAAGTGATCAAACATTAAACATGATGGTGTGTCCTGTGAGTAGTGGTTGGGCACAGTCCACATACATCCCAAAGTTCCGGGTTCATGTCCCGGGGCCAGTAGGAACAACCAAGATGAACAACTAAATAAAATAAATAGAAAGCTTCTTTCTTTTCTCTCTTCCTGCCTGCTTGCCTCCGCTTGCCTTCATTCCTGCCTGTACTTTTCCTTAAAAAAAAAAAAGAATTGAACATGCTACTTAGAAGAAACAAGGGAAGAGATTGTGGAAGAGATTCCTGGAAGAGATTGTGTACAATTGATATTATTTATTCCTTAAAGTCCTCTTCTCACCTATCCTATTCAGCACTGTATCAGAAGCGCCAGTTAGTGCAATCGAGCAGGAAAAAACAACAAAAAAATAGATTGGAAAGGAAGATATAAAACTCTCTTTGCAGATGACCTAATTATCCATTTAGAAAACCCAAAAGAATCTACAAAAACACTTCTTGGAACTAATATGAATGTTTAGCAAGGTCTCAGGATACAAAAGAAAAATCCAAAAGGCAACTGCTTTCCTCTATACTAGCAGTGAATAATCGGAATTTGGAAAAAAATTTTAAGTAAACCGAACAATCCTTTAAATCACACACACACACACACACACACATACACACACACACACACACGAGTGTGCACTTAAGTATAAACCTAAAAAATCTGTGCAGGATCTACATGCAGAAAATTATAAAATACTGATGAAATAAATCAAGAAGATACAATAAATGGAGAGATATTGCATGTTCATGGGTTTGAAGACTGAGTATTGTTAAAATTTCAATTCTTCTCAATCTAATCTATAGATATAACAAAACTCTAGCTAGTTTGTTTTTTTTTGGGGGGGGGGTTGATACTGACAAGCTGATTCTAAAATTTATATAGGAGAAGATAAGTGAACAGCCAAAACAATTCAGAAAAGAATAAAACATAAGAATAAAGCTCAAAGATTAAATTCCATGATCTATAATTATACTGATCAAGGCAATGCGATGTTGGCCAAGGGACAGACACTTGGAGCATGTGATAAGCACTTTACCACAAGAATAACTAGAAAAGAGAAGAACTTCGTGTCTTTAGGAGCTTGCAGTCTTTGGGAGTGGGGGAACAGCAACGGTGTGACTGAAATATAACCCTGCATATGCCAGGGGGACTGTGAACTTTGTTTTAAGAGTCCAGAGGTGGGCAGAGTCGTCCTGGATGCAGGGTTATATTGTAGGTAAGAGCATGCGTGGGTCTGGAAGTCAGCCTACCTGCTACTCATTAGTCATGCGACATTTTATTGAATGGCATGTACCAGTGTCCCACCTGTAAGGAACATCTATCTCATAGGTGAGAAGGCCCAATGAGTTGAGTTGATACAGGGAAAGAGGCACTTGATAAACTTGAAAAATGTTTTTCATGTGGAATGAGCTTAAATCAACTCTGAGTACACTTGAAAAAGCATATTGTACAGAGCAGGTTCAGTTATGCCTAAGGAACAATTTTTACATCCTTGTAAAGTCTTAGTTGTAATGAAACCTTTGGCAGTGACCCAGGAGCTCCACTGGTGTGTAGTGACTGTTATGGGGGACACGCTGGCTTACTCAGTCAGCATCACCCATACTGACCACAGGAGCTCCTGTGAGTGTGTCTCCTCACCAGGATACAAACAAGCAACCCTCAGAGGACACACACTCTGGCTGTTTTTACAGTAGTGGCAACAAAGCCACATGTCCTCTCTTACCTGCTTATGCTTGTGACATGATGGACTAAATCTCTGTGCTATGCTTTAGCCAAGTTGGAATATTTTCTAAATTTGGGGAATGTTGTAGAGCTTTTACTTCAAAATAATCTTTTCGATAATATGCTATATCTGGAAACCTATATCTATTTGAATATACACATGTGACGAATATTTTCCTGTCTAATTTAACAACAGAACTTTATCAGAGACTTGAGATTGTTACTGCTGCCGATTCTGATTGGCTATATTTTAAATATGTCTTGTGTAATTAAATATATTATTTTCAATTCACATCAAGCTATTGCAAAGCAAATTTAATAATGTAGGAAGTTTGTATTTTGTTGATGGCATAGACTGGTTAAATTGCTCACAAACATTCCTAAATGCTTTTGAGATTAATTACTGTGTTTGTCAGTAGCTCCACACAGACATCAGGCAAATGAAATTGCTGGCTCTGACATATCAACAGGATGATCTCATTCTCTTTCTAGCTTTCACTAACTTCTACAGTACATTAGATGAAAAACAGGAAAAAAAGATTAAATTAAAAAGGAAACAAATAGCAACTGTAAAAAGAAAATGAATTCTGTAACTACTCTAATCTTCTAAAAAGGTCTCACTATATTTTTGATTCCTCATGTAAATTATGTTGTTACTTGCTAGTTGGTTAGTCTTTCAAAAGAGATAAATCAGGTTCCTGTTACTCCACTTCGGCCAGACTTGAAAGTTCCCTCGTTCTTTTTATAATTCTCTGATTTGTGTATACATGATATACAACACTGCTTCTCAAAAAGTTTAATGAAAGTTGGGCTTACTGGATTTTTTTTTTCATTTGGCTTGTGTGTGTGTGACTACATTTCAAACAAGGAATTTAAGTTCCTTACTGGTTTAAGTTCTATTTCTTTTTGAGTTAAGTTTTGGAGAAATACTTACACTTAATATTTGAAGAAATATATCTCTTTAGAAATTTATCCATTCTGTTTCAAACATTGATGTAATATTCATAGCACTAAAATTTCTGATAGCTATCCTTTCTCTTTTTCATTTTTCAAGATTTTCTATATCCTCTTGGTTATAGAAGTATATCTCACTGTTATTTCAACTCAGATTTCCCTGATCATTAGTAAGGTTTGAACATCTTTAACCATTTGTGAGTTGCCTTTGATAATATCCTCCTACATTATTTTTAATTGTTATTGTTGAATAGAAATTATTTATATAGTATATATCTTGTCTTTGCTTTTTCTTTAGCTTCAGAATTATGTGTCTGGATGGATATTTTGTTTTGTTCATCCTGTTAGAAATTCATTAAGAATCTGTAGTAGCTCATCATTCTGCAGAAATTTCAGATACCATTTCTTTAAATATTGTCTATGTCCCGTATTGTCTTTCCACTTCTTCTGGAATTCCCATTAGACATGGGACACAGATATTACTTTATCTTACATGTCTCTTAAGTTCTATGACAGATACCATGCATTGGTTAATCCAACAGTCATCCCCAATCTCTCCTTTCCTTGAAGGTTTCCTGATATATAGCCTGGAGATTGTTATATAGTTACTTGTTCAAATTTCCTTGCAGCTGGGGTGGCCAGTAGTGTCAATTAGCTGGAAGGACTCTGGGAAGACTTGATTTCCTTATTAAAGGGGGAAGTGGTAAGGCACTTGCTCTATACTTACCCACTCCTGCCTCAGATGGAAGTGATAGCAAGAGCTTGGCAGCCACTTTCAACCACAGTATAACAAGTACAAGGGCAAAAATCCCAAAGCTAAAGATGGTGGAGTATAGAGAAGAGACACTCTGGAGTCCTTGAACAGTGAACCCATCCTGAAACTACTTTTTAGATCTCTTGTTTAAAAAACAAAACAAAACATCCTGAGTGCATCCCTGTTGCTCAGACAGCGAAGGCGCAGGCTATGAAAGCTACAGACCCAGGATCAAGACTTAGGGCTGGAAAAAATACAATTTTAAATTACATTTAAAACACATTTATGATTTAAGGAACTGTTAGTTCTTTCTGTGTTTTGAAACTGAATATATACTAACTAGTAAAACCTCTTTTTTATTTTTCAATGTCTGTTTTATGTTCTGAGTAATCTCCTTGACCTATTTTCCAGTTCATTACTTCTCTCTCCTTCTGTATCTAATCAGTTTTCAACCTAGTTAGTGCTTTTAATGCCGACTTTACATTTCTAAAAGCTTTATTTAATTCCATTTAAAAATATAGTATCATGTTCCTCCCTCATGATATTTATTCCTTCTTTTATCTCTTTAACATGACTATACATAGTCTTTTGTAGACTCATTGTTTTAGTGTCTCAAGTTCTCGCAGATGATACTCTTGTTTGTATGTCTGTTTACTAGCTCAAATCATTTTCTTGAGTGTTTTGTAATTTTGGACTGTGAGCATATTTTCAGTAGCCATTTAAAGCTACCAGCCCAGAAGTTTCTCATACCAGAGACAGTGCAAACTAGAGGCTCTGAGCAGCAAAGATATTACAAATATGAACTCCAAACCTCATTTAGTCCACTTTTCTTTCTTTGAATCCTTCCCTTCTTTTTGGCCACTAACAAATTCAAAGCGGAGAACAAGCGTCCTTACCTCCCTGGGTCCTGGACTGGCAAAGTTTTAAAATTTCCTTTTAGCTAAGAACAACAGCATTTTACAAGTCTTGGTTTTGTGCAGGGGTCTCAGCAGAAATGCTCTGTTTATAGGAGATCAGGGGCTTATCTCTTTATTCTGGGGTGAGAATTCAATAAACCTACACCCATTAAATACCTGTTTATTATGAGTCCTCTATCACCACCTCAGTACCACCCCTGGATGTTACCACAGTCCTAGCTCATGCCTCCTGGTTTTCACTTCTCCTTTAATATCTGCTATGTGCTATTCTTTAGTCAGAGCTTAGGTATATCCTGACATTTGAAAATGTATATTTTATTCAGATTTCTAGGTGACTTGAACACAAAGGCTTTAATGATGATTAAATCCACTGTTTCCAGAATTGAAATGTATCCTGATGAAATCTTCATTGAAGAATGGAATCTCATGTGGTTACCAACTGGGTAATTTTACATTAGAGATCAAGAGTTAGAAATTTTCAGCAAATGTATCTCAGTGTCTGTTGGAAACTACTTAGTAGATGCATAAAGTTCTTCCTCACATAAATCAGAATAAAGGAGTCACCAGGATACAAAATAGGATACTTACCAGGCTGGGCTTGATGCCGACACTTTCAGCTGCTTCAAATGCCAACAAGAGATTCCTTTTCTAGATAAAAAAGACAGGGACTGGAATTACCAACTAAAAGGGTAGTCTTTTTAGGAAAGTATAACAAGTAATACTCTCATATAGATTATCTATTATTACAAAACACTTAAATTTTTACATCAAATATGCAAACAATGGTTTCAGTTTAGGGGAAAAAAGATCAGCAGGTTATCATTGTCACTAGAAATGACATTACTAACTGACTTGACTATCAAAGATAAATTTTTGCTAATTTGGTTATTTTTCACTTTGTCAAGAGCAATGATACACCTTCTGTTATGTATCAATGAATGTTTAATTGTAGTGCTATAAAAATGTATTATATATGCACACAGTTAAATGCAGTTTAACGAAACCCTGTTCCTTTCCCTCTGCCTAATCCTTGGGAGAAAACCACTTTTAATTTCTCTCTTTTGTTCTTCTGAAGATTACTTCACTATCTGTCATAAATTTATGCCACCGATTTTTTTTATTTCTAAAACAGAGGGATTACTCTCCTAGGATGAAGGAGGATTGAGCATAAGGCACCTCTAACCTCCCTTCATTATAGTTAGATGGCTAATTTCAGTTCTTTTATTAATTATGTTTATGACTTTAAGTAATATTCTTAAACATTTGTCTCAAAATACTCTGAAGTAGCATATGGTATAATATGGGAAAATGTGTGGTGATTTTTGTTTCACAAAAATGATGTTTTGTCACTGTGGCTAAAGCAGCACCAGTCCCCATGCAGGCCAGGGAAACCAGCACAGCTCAGCCCTGGCTGCGGGGTAAGTGGATCTTCTGATTCCAGGGCAGTTGCTAGAACTCTGAAACCAGCCTGGCTGGTAGGACTCTGACGTGACCAGAGAAAGGATTCCAAGACCAGAATTTCTCCTCTCACATTAGTATTTAATTCCAAACAGGGACATAAATAACCTTTTTCCTATCACCTAAATCTGTTTAAGTGAAAGAGCTTCATAGGATGACAGATGAATATGCCTTTTATTAAAAATGCTCAAACCTTCTATTGACTTTAACTCACACCCTATAATTGCATATCTCTTTAATGTCGTAAAAGACATCCTTGTTAGTTTTATCAGACATTCTCTAACATCAGTCAGATGGGGGATAGGGGGCAAAACAACAACAAAAACAAAGAAAAAATTTTACTGATACCAGACTTAGTTTAATTATCTCCATTTGAATAGGAACAATTCAGGACTTCTGAAATTTATGGGCTCTCAATATCTATCCTTACAGATTTTTATTTTAATGGATTTTAAAAAACATTATAGGTCTTTCTTGGTGCCCTTTTGGAGGTATATGTACAGCAATAACAAAAAACACCCCACAGAGAACTTACCAGAACAAGGCTACCATGTGGAAGGTGTAGGTTTCATTCCAATGAGCTTGTTCCCTTTGAAGTTCAACTTCTAATTTGTCTGTTCTAGGAAACCACCCCGGCTTCTATCACTCCCCCATCAGTAATCACCCCCATGGTGAGTTTCACACGTGCTCTGTTTTATACTGTGCTGATCTGATTGCCCGTGTTGACATACTCTTTTAGAAAACCTCATCAGTAGCTTTAATAACTATGGGTTTCTCTCACCAAACAGATGCGCTCTTCACACACGGAGGCAAAACTGTCACTCTACCCAGTGTGTGATAATGTGGGGGCATTTAGGAAACGGAAGCCAAATGCTCCTTCAGGAAGTGGTGGTTGGGTAGTAACTAGCAAACGCAGAGGCTGTGAAGCCATGAAGACCTTGACATGAGAGTAGCAGTAGTCTGGAGCTGGCTCCTTAATCTCCACAGACCAGAGGCTTTCAGAGTCTAACTTATGAGTACCCTGACGAATGAACTCTATAGAGTAGGGGTTAGAAAATCACCTCTACATGTAAAAAAACACAAGATTCTGCACCAAAAAGATAACAGACAACCTGGCTGTTCTGCTGCATTTCCACATCTGCACACATCCCCGGGCAGCTTTAGTGAGGTCTTTCACTTATTCCTGAACACTGAACTTAATACATGATGTGTGTTATGACTGCTCCGCTGACTGGCCGTCTCTCATCTCTTTCCCTCCCCCAGGCCTCCCTGTTCTGTGAAACAACAATATTGAAAGTAGGCTAATTAATGACCTCACAATGGCTGCTGGTTGAAAAAAGAGCAGTACGCCTCTCACTTTAAAATGAAAAGCTAGAAATGATTATGTTTAGTGAGGAAGGCAAGTCGAAAATGAAAATAGGCCTCTTGTCTAATAATAAACATTTAGCCAAAGTGTGAACTCAAAGATAAAGTTCTTGAAGGAAATTAAAAGTGCTATTCCAGCAAACACACGAGTGCTCAGAAAGTGAAACAGACTGCTGACTGGAGAAAGTGGTAGGTGTCTGGGTGGAAAATCAAACCAGCTGCAACATTTCCCTCAGCCAATTCAGATCAAGACCTGTAACTCTCCAAATCCGTGAAGGCTGAGGGAGGTGAGCAAGTTGCAGAAGAAAAGTCTGAAGCTAACAGAGGTTGGTGCATGCAGGTCAAGGGGGAAAATCATATTCTTAATAAAAAGTACAAGGTGAGAGAGCATGTGCTGACGTAGAAGCTACAGTAAGTCATCCAGATGCTGCAGCCAAGGAACTGATGAAGATGGTCCTGCCAACAGATTTTCAATGTAGATAAGCAGCCTACTGTTGGAAGCAGATGCCATCTAGAATTTTCATAGCTAGAGAGAAGTCAATGCCTGGCTTCAAAGGACATGCTGACACTCTTGATAGGGTCTAATGCAAGTAGTGACTTTATGTTGAAGTCAATGTTCATAAGCCATTCTGAAAATCCCAGGTCTTTTAAGAATTATATTACATTTACTCTGCCTGTACTCTATTAATGGAACAAGAAAGCCTGGGTAACAGCACATCTGTTTACAACATGGTTTACTGACTATTTTAAGTTCACCGTTGAGGCCTAATGCTCAGAAAAAAAGATTCCTTTCAATACATTACTGCTCACTCTGTTCTGTTGGCCTGGCTGCTCCCTTGCCCTTGAAAGCTCCCCTTGGCTCTTTGCATTGATGGCTCCTCCATGCTGATTCTGCAAATATTAGCTTGAATATCCTCAGAAAGACTTTTTCAGTATTCCTAATCTAAATTTGTCCACTTTCACGGCACTGCTTCTCTCACAGCTCTTCCACAACTTCATTTATTTATAGTGTCACTCATTTTGGGTATACTCAACTTGTTTATTATCTGTCTACCTCATGAAAGCAAAGATCATGTCTACATCAACTGTTGTCTTAATTACTGTGCATAATGCTTGGCAAGAAATATTTGTTGAATGAATGAGTGCAGGGATTGGTGCAGCATTTTCCAGAGTACACTGTGGAATCTAATTGTATAGGATGTTCTAGATCAGGGTTTGGCAAACTACAATCCATGGACCACATTTACCTGCAGCCTGTTTTTGTAAGTAAAGTTTTATTGGAACATAGCATTGGGACAATTACATCATATTGTCACTTTAGTGCTACCAAAGGAGAGTTGAGTAGCTGTGACAATGACCTGAGAACTTACAAAGTCTGTCAACTCTTGTTACAGGTGATTGTATTTTTTGAAAAAAAGGTTCTGTGGATTTGAAATATGTTGGATTAAATGGAGTCACACAGGTTTCTTTAATGAAGGACATCTTGAGCACTGTGAATTTCTAAAAATGTGATGTAATGTATAGTTTTCCAAGCTTATATTTGATCAGGGAACTGATTTGGTGGTTTTTGCTGGTTCTTTGGAAAAGATTTTGAAAAATGCTGGCAAATACCCTGACACTATGAAGATGAGATTCTCTCAGGGCTTTCTCTGCAAAATGTGTGACAAAACTTCTTAGCAGTCACAGTAAACTGGTTTTCACCATGCTTTTCTTGGTAACAAGGGGTGAGTACATATCAGAAGGCAGCCTGAGAAGTATTTACTGAGGGTGGGACTGCACAGTGCAGTCATACACTCTAAAGTTATCTGTGCCTGGTATTAGTATCCTAATTTCCACTCCAAGTTTATATACCTACCCCAACTGGGATGTATTAACATAATCAGGAATTTCCCTGCTGTGTTATATAGAGCGAGCAGGGGTCACCCTGCAGGAAACTTACTTTCTCCTGGCTGTTCAGCTCCTGGTACGGGATGTGGGCTGGCAGGTAGGTATGGAGCAGAGCACAGAAAGCCAGGCCATCACTCCAGCTGCTGCTGAAATTGGTGATGTCAATGTTCTGTAAGGGAAAAAAGTGACACCAATCAAAAAAAATATGCGAAATCACAGAATGTGAATGAGAGTATATTAAGATGGATATCCATCTCTGGGCTTGCAGTAGGCTAGATAAGAAACAACCCAGGTCTGCTGGGAGTACATTTAATTTGGGTATGAGGAACAGCCTGGTATTGCCCAAATCTATTCATAGAACAGCATGAGAAAAGGAAAAAACAACCAAAAAAAACCAGACTTCTATGCATAAAACACAAGGGCATTTCTTCCTGCCTCTGGTATTTAAAGAATTTGAGACATCATATTCTCAAATTAACCCACCTAATTAGCTTTTTATATCTGTGTATTTTATTTGGCCAAGTAAGAATCATCATCACCATGTATAACCCTAATTCACAATAAGTAGTCCAAGACAAAATAAGATCTAAAGACCCACATGGCTGATCTGTGGCTTGGTCCTGCTATTATACTCTTCTTCCCATAACTTGAAGGGATTCTCAGGGGGCAGAAAGCTCTTCATGCTCAAGAGTTTCCTTGCTAGCATACCAACTCCCTGGGAATCACAAGGCTCCCTGGGGGAAAAACGGGGGCATCCTTCTACTGGACAGGTAGGGAGTCCAATATCTGCTTGGTAAACAGTGACAAGGAAACTCGAATTCAAGTTATTATTACAGCCCCTGAATATGACAACTTTGATGGCCCCAGACAGGTCAGGTCCCCTGGGCAGCCAGGCAGCACCGGGTACCTCCACCTCTTCAATCCTCATACCTTCTTCTCCCTGTATTCATCCAAATAGGTTCTCTACCTTGGCTCACAAAGCTTATCCCAAGGGAAATGTTAGGTTCCAAAACCCACTAATTCCTGGACACTCAGGTTGTTTTATGCAGTAGTTGCTTAAATGTAGCAAAACAGCCCATGAGTGAGCCGTTCAAGAAACAGTGGAAGGGGACATATGCACGGCTTTGCTGAGTTTTTTGGTCTGTATTCTGAACTATTCTGGTGTCACGAGAGAATGTGGGCAAGCAGGGGGCTCTTGCCTGCCCTGGAAGAAGCCGTCGCCTTCATGGGCTGATGTCAGCTTGGATTGGGGTTTCTGCATCACAGCTACTGGGGGCTGGAGGAGGTAGCAGGGGGTCCCTCCTCCTCCTCACCACCCCCATCCTGTTAAGCAGGAAGCCAGCCACTTGGGGAGAGTATGAAGTGTGATGGTGAAGATCTGGTTCTCTGTCAGTAGTAGATGCTGATTGCCCGCTCCCTCTACCCTAGCTGAATGAAATACCACCCCAGTTTAACACAGCCCTGGGAAGGCTGCTCAGGGAGTTCCCACCAGACGTAACTACAGTTTAAAGGGAGAGGCAGAGTGAAAAACATGGCATAAAACTAAGCTGGAAGAGGGTGAAACTTTAGGGAATTATTCTCAAACTGTGTGTAAAGAAGTCTTTCTTTAGGAACCTATATAGGTGGCAATGTTTAACAAAATAAGGTATAATCTGTTTCCCATGAGTTTTCCTGAGGGTTTTGGATGAACATGGCCTATAATTTCACTTGAGCTTTCTATGTGTATTTTCCCAGTGTTAGTCCGAGTTAGTGTGGTCCTTCTTTAGCAGTGAACAGGTTAAAGGTCTCATTTTAAGGAAAAGAACACCCAGGGTTCACTGAACAATGGACATGCCAGAAACCAAAGTCCCTACCTGGAGATCCTTCCTCTTAAACCTCTTCTCACTTTAGCTAGAGTCTGGGACAGACTGGGTAAATCCCAGAACCTCCCCCAAAGCACCAACTTTCCAAGATATGTCATGCTCTCAAGTCTGCTTTGCAGAATTTTCCAGGGAAGGTTATGTGTGTGCTGGCTGAATGCACACACAACCATAATAATGCTTCTTCATTTTGGTTTTCATGACTCAAGCATAACCAAATGTTAAGAGTTGCTAGGTATCAGTGTTACATAAAAATCTAGAATGCCCTTGTTGGACAGGGATGCATATTAGTTTTCAGGCTGAAATGTGGAGCAATCAGGACTCCAGGTAAGCTGACTGTTTGGCTCCCAAAATCTCTTTGGGTCTGACAGCTACCTGATGAGGTCTGAAAGCTGCTTTAGAAATGTGAATCACTTTGATTTTGTTTTCTGAAGAGGTTTGTATGTCAAAAACGGCAGAGGAAAGACAGAGGCTGGGGTCATGACCTATCCAATTCACTTAAAATCTCAAACATTCAAGCCAGATGCTGCGAACAGCAGACCCTGAGAAGGAGAGGCAGGAGGAGGGCCAGGCCAGCTGCAGGGAAAGCAGATCTTATCCTACTGAATCCCCATCCTTCCTTCCTTTGCCAGCAGAAGTCATTTGAGATGACTTGGTGGAAAAGAAGTCAAACTTAATATCCAGGGACCACTTCTTTATGGTTATTGTTTATGTTTATTTTTATGGCATCTGTATAAATCGGGCAAGTATGGGGCCACATCTGGCAGTGTTCTTGAAGGCTATAAGATCATTTACAATAAAAAGGCCACATTATACATAGACA